>JARHVA010000950.1:735000-910000 GCA_037957365.1 Torreya grandis
AGTGTTATTGAAGTTGATTCATCATATCAATGAGTGATTATCCCAAATCAAGTAATAACCCTATTTGAACATGTCCTTGGTTATATAATGGGATGGATAATTGACATGGTGCCATTTTAGCATGAGTACATTTGCTTGGTAAAAATCAAACATTCATATTAGTTGTATGTATGTGGTTACCTAATAACCATGGAAATATTGTGAGTATGGCTAAGCCAAAGATTGGCTAGTTGGTGTCATTGGTTCACCTTCAGGACCTATTATACCTATCATGGTACCTCCTAGTTATTAGCACTATATATTTAATCTTATCTAATGAGATAACTCATTATTTTGTTGAATTGTACCATGTGTCATTATCCTTATTATAGATATCCAAGGATTTTAGTAAACCTTCTGTTGACCATTTTTTCCCAATAGGCAAAAAATCGGTTCCCTTCTATTCCTACTATTTTAGGCCATTTCATTTTTCAATTTTGCATGAATCTATCCATTTCTATGGATTCTACAGAATTTCTACAAACTTTGCAGGTCTAAATCTAGGAACTCTGCAGGTCTAAATCTATGGACTCTGCAGGTTTGGGATTTCTACGGACTCTGTAGGTTAGTCCTTTGGTGCATGAAGGATCAATTTAGAGAGTTCCAGGTTTTATAAGGATTATTCAGGCTCTGGTCTGAAGAAAATCACAAGAAAAGTTGGCATCTTTGAACCATTGAATCGGTTCAATGCTTTAGTTCAACGCTCGGTTCAATCGGTTCTAGTTCAGTCGGCAGTTCATCGGCATTTGGTTCAACCACTTGGTCATCAGCACGTAGCTTTGAACCATTGAACCAGTTCAACCAATTGGTTCATTAGACAGGTTCAATGCGTTGGTTCAATCAAATGGTTCAATCATTCGGTTTTCCTAGTTGGTTCAGTGGCTTGTTCAATCACTTGGTTCATTAGATGGTTCATCAGCCTTTGGTTCAAAGGGGCTCAACATGCAGTGTTGAACCATTGAATTGGTTCAATGCCTTGGTTTAATTGTTCATTTCAATGCTAGGTTCAATGGTTAGTTCAAGTGGCATCAGTTTAGCGGCTTCCAATTTAATCGGATAGTTCAAAAGCTTAAGTTTAGTAACATCGGCGTGCTTTGTTGAACCGTTGAATTAGTTCAACAAATTGGTTTAATAATTTGGTTCAAGGAATCAATTCAAAGGCTAAGTTTAATGGGCTTAGCGCGTAGTGGTTGAACCATTGAATTGATTAAACCATTGAACCAATTTTGGTTCAATGGGTTGGTTTAAGGGTGTGCCCTACAGTCGAAGGGTAGGCCGAAGGTTCAAAAGCCCTTGCGGAGGGTAGAGAGTTTCAAAGAGCCTAAAGAAAAGGACAAAGAGTAGCCAATTCCTGTAGACTTTTGTTCGTAGGAAAAAGGCCTAAAATAAAAGCTTGCAAAGCAAAAAAGCCATAGAAAAGACCTAATAACTTTTACCAAGGATAGTGACGTCTTGAAAGCTATCAAATTTAAGTAGATGAACTAGTCATTGGGTGACAACTGCGTGAATGTCAAATTTAATGCAATAAAATATTCATTTATTTTTGAACTATTTGAGTGCCAAGAAAAAAGGAGCCTGAGGAACGTATTGACCCACTAGAAGATCACCCCTGAGGGCTGAAAGAGTAAGAAGAAGACAAAGAGCAGAAATGACAAAGCATTCAAATGGTGAAGGGTAGGTGAGTCGTTTCAAATGAGTAGCATGACCTGCTTTTCTCTAAGTTGGCATTGATGAGGGGACAAACTATAGTCTATTTGCAAAAAAGAGGTGCGGCCATGCCCTTACATTAATGTTTGAATGCCAAAGTCAATTTGGGTGATTGTGTAGCATGGTTCTAGCAGGCCTTTTTTGAAGAATGACATTATTAACAGTGGCTTTCCTCTTCCCGATGTGTTCAGTGCACATGGGCCACTTGTAGAAAAGAGCACCAAAATATTTCCCAGGAAGCGCCAAGTTTCTCTTCCTCTTTTTATAAATTGTAGACTTCTATTTTGAGAAGGGATTTGCTCTCAACCTTAAGGCAAACTCTGCCCAAAAATCTCTTGGGCTTGTAAGGCAGAGCTCTGCCAAAATTTTACCTTGAATCGAAACATAACATTTTTACCTCCATTTTGAGTTTTACATCTTTAGTATATGTATATGCCTTGATTCTGTGTTAATTCATTTTCTTAATGCTTTTCCAGAATGATTTTAGCATGTCTGGTGCATTTTTGAGTTTCCTTTTAAAGGTATGTCAGAAGTGTCCCTAGAAGAGTATAGGTGAAGTGGATAGGCTGCTACAGTGTGTCTTAGAATGCCTCTAGTAGTTATTTCCTCCCTGTATCTCCATGAATCCCTGACCCACTAATGCAGAAGGTTTCCTCATGTCAGATGAAGTGTATGGGTGCTTCCTTTTGGTGAAAAGTGTATGTTCAGGCTAGGTGGGTCACTTTTCTAGTGTATCACCTTTTCTTTTTTTAGGCTTAGGCTTTGTTTTTAGCATCTCTCTCCCCCTTTTCATCCCCCCTTTTTTTACATTTTGTTTGTTAGCAGTAGTAGAATCCAGGGCCTAAATGATACATCAGAGGGAGCTAGCCCTTATCTAGAGATTCTCCCCTCCAGCTTCACCGGTCCCACAGGCGAGAGGGGAGTTTCCATTGTTGCATGAAGAAGGTAGGATCTCGGCCTCCTTCCAAGGGTGTAATCTTTTGCATCAATAGTTTCTGGCACACTCAGTGGGACCAACTAGGACAAGTTGTGTCCAAAGAATTAAAGAATTTTTGGTGTGTTTTTCAACCAACTAGCCTTTGGAGGCTTTTGCATCAACACCAATGGCGACTCTAAGTTGAATCAGCTAGTTAAGCAACCTTGGTGCCATTAAGAAATCACTTTTGTATGTATAGTCCCTCTGCACAAAATCATGGACCTTGTTGTCCCTCCTATAATTTTGATCAAGCTCAGCCTTTTTATGGCATCTCCCCAAGTAGTCCTCCTAGTTACCCTTCAACCAAAAGGGCAAATTCCAATTCTGAGATCTTTTTCCATGATGGCAACCTCCTGACCTAGGGGGAAATAGTGGAATCATGGGGCAGGAAAGAGGAGAAGAAAGGTTTTGCTCAAAACCTTAAAGAAGATAAAGTTGTTCCTACCCATGATTCCTATAATCTCTAAGAAAGGCTCTTCTAAGAGGATCTGGCCAAGAGAATTGCAGAGTTGGAATCTAAAGAGAGATTCCTCAGCTAGTGTGTGATGGATGGTTCAGACCCAACGGCACATTCCATGTCTGAACACACCCCACTTACACATTTCCAAGAGAAATATCAGGCCACACCTGATATAAATGAAGTGTTGACCAAGTGGAAGGAGGAGAATCATTTGATTCTAGCTCAAGCACTGCCTCCCCTTCCACACAATTTTCCCACTTCACCCCTTCTCAAGGAGGAACCTATTTTGCAAGAAGCAGGTGAGGAGCAGAAGATCCAATCTGCATTTTTCTAGGGGTTGTCATGAGTGACAATGAAGAAGAAATCATCATTGAGGCCTTTTATGAAGGCATCATCAGCAATGGAGAAGACTCAAGTCATGCATACATGAAGATGTTCCATCAATATGAGGAGGAAAAAAAAGCATAGTGAGCTCTCTTCCCCCTTATTCGATGAACTTCCTTGTTGCTTTGATGAGGAGGATGACTACGCTGAAGAGCCTGAGTTGGAGGAGGAAAAGGAGAGATTTGTCTTCCTGGAGGAAGGCCTTGAAGAAGAAAGCTTCGAATAAAGAGGTGATGTTTTGTGGGATGAGCAATCATTTTGTGAGTCCATTTCAGACTTCACCACAGTCACCCTTCTTCAAGAAGGCCAAAAAGAAGTAGAGGATGAGTCTGACAGAGTCTTCAACGAGGCAGAAGGAAACAAGTTAGACCATGATACATTGTAGAGGAGCTATACACATTAAAGGGCTTATGGTGATGAGCTAGTAGCCATTGATTTCTTGGTGAAGAGCACCAGTATGAGGGACCAGCATTCAACAAGCTTCCAAGGACAAGCAGAGTACATATACATCAGAAGCATGTTTGAGTCTGATCCACTTAGATATCACCCAATCCAAGTGACAGGCAAGAGGAGCAGGTCACCAAATCTCTTTTTCATTCAGCCACTTGCCTAGCACCATAAGTCTTCTTGCCAGGAAGGGGACTTAAGAAATTTTCCCTTTGATCTAGGAGGGAGGCTAACATTCCTAGTTAGCTATATATAGTAGTTTTTTTTTCAGTTCTTTTCTTGATTTCCATAAGTGTAGTTTTCAAAAGTAGTGTTTTTTAGCCTTGTGTGTTTCCCTTTGCATGTGGGGTAGAAAGCTTCATGTTTGATTCTTGGATCTTTTGGGGCTATTGCTGATTTTGTTTAAGATGCATCTGACTCCATGCCTAATGGACTGCAAGGCAACTGGTCTTTAAGCATAGCAGGCATGCTTCCCCTGGGAGTCACCAATTTGTTGACCATTTTTTGCCCAACAAGCAAAAAATCGGTCCCCTTCTGTCCCTACTGTTCTAGGGCATTTCATTTTTCAATTTTGCATGAATCTGTCCATTTCTACAGACTCTATAGAATTTCTATGAACTCTGTAGGTCTAAATCTATGAACTATGCAGGTCTAAATCTATGGACTCTACAGGTTTTGGATTTTTATGGACTCTGCAAGTTAGTCCTTTGGTGCATGAAGGATCAATTCAGAGAGTTTCAAGTTTTACAAGGCTTCTTCAGGCTCTGGTCTAAAGAAAATCACAAGAAGAGTTGGCATCTTTGAACCATTGAATCAGTTCAATGCTCAGTTCAATCGGTTCCAATTCAGTTGATAGTTCATCGACATTTGGTTCAATATTGGTTCAACCACTTGGTTCATCAGTGTGCAACTTTGAACCATTGAACCAGTTCAACCAATTGGTTCATTCGATAGGTTTAACGCATTGGTTCAATCAGATGGTTCAATCATTCAGTTCTCCCAGTTGGTTTAGTGGCTTGTTCAATCACTTGGTTCATTGGATGGTTCATCGGCCTTTGGTTCAAAGGGGCTTGGTGCGTAGCATTGAACTATTGAACCAGTTCAACGCCTTGGTTCAATCATTTAGTTCAATGCCAAGTTTAACGGTTAGTTTAAGTGGCATCAATTCAATAGCTTATAGTTCAATCGAATAGTTCAAAAGCTTAAGTTCAATGGCATCAGTACACATCATTGAATCGTTAAACTAGTTCAACAAATTGGTTCAATTGTTTGGTTCAATGAATCAGTTCAAAGGCTAAGTTCAACGAGCTCAGCACATAGTGGTTGAACCGTTGAACCGATTGAACCATTGAACCAATTTTGGTTCAATGGGTTGGTTTAACAGCTTAGTTCAAGGGTGTGCCCTATAGCCAGAGGGCAGGCCGAAGGTTCAAAAGCCCTTGTGGAGGGCAGTTCAAGATCTAAAATCCCTTGTAGAGGGCAGAGAGTTTCAAAGAGCCCGAAGAAAAGGACAAAGAGTGGCCAATTCCTGCAGACTTTTATCTGTGGGAAAAAGGCCCGAAACAATAGCTCACGAAGTAGAAAAGCCATAAAAAAGACCCAATAACTTTTTCCAAGGACGGTGACATCCCGAAAGCTGTCAAATTTAAGCAGATGAACTAGCCGTTGGGTGACAGCCATGTGAATGTCAAATTTAATGCAGTGAAATATTCATTTGTTTTTGAATTATTTGAGCACCTAGCAAAAAGGAACCCGAGGAAAGCAGTGACCCACTAGAAGATCACCCTTGAGGGTTGAAAGAGTAGGAAGAAGACAAAGAGTAGAAATAATAAAGCATTCAAGTGGCAAAGGGTAAGTGAGTCATTGCAGATGAGCGGTGCGACCTGCTTTTCTCCAAGTTGGCATTGATGAGGGGACAAATTGTAGTCTATTTATAGAAAAGAGGTGCGGCCATGCCCTTACATTAATGTCTAAATGCCAAAGTCAATTTGGGCAATTATGTAGCATGGTTCCAGTAGGCCTTTTCTGAAGAATGACATCAGTAACAATGGCTTTCCTTTTCCTGATGTGTTCAACACACATAGGCCACTTGCAAAAAGGAGTGCCAAAATCTTTCCCAGGAAGCGCCAAGTTTCTCTTCCTCTTTCTATAAATTGTAGACTTCTCTTTTGAGAATGGATCCACTCTCATCCTTAAGGCAAACTCTGCCCAAAAATCTCTTGGGCTTGTAAAGCAGAGCTCTGCCAAAATTTTACCTTGAATCAAAATATAGAATTTTTACCTCCATTCTGAGTTCTGCATCTTTAGTATATGTCTATGCCTTGATTCTATGTTAAGTCATTTTCTTAATGCTTTTCCAAAATGATTTTAGCATGTCTGGTGTATTTTTGAGTTTCCTCTAATAGGTCTGTCAGAAGTTTCCCTAAAGGAGTATAGGTGAAGCAGATAGGCTACTGCAGTGTGTCTTAGAATGCCTCTAGTAGTTATTTCCTCCATGTATCTCCATGGACCCCTGACCCCTGATGCAGAAGGTTTCCTCATGTCAGATGAAGTGTATGGGTGCTTCCTTTTGGTGAAAAGTGTATGTTCAGGCTGGGTGGGTCACTTTTCTGGTGTATCACCTTTTCTTTTTTTAGGCTTAGGCTTTGTTTTTAGCATCTCTCTCTCCCTTTTCATCCCCCCTTTTTTACATTTTGTTTGTTAGAAATAGGAGAAACTAGGGCCTAAATGATATATCAGAGGGAGCTAGCCCTCATCTAGAGACTCTCCCCTCTAGCTTCATCGGTCCCACAGGCGAGAGGGGAGTTTCCATTGTTGTGTGAAGAAGGCAGGAGCTCAGCCTCCTGCCAAGGGTGCAATCTTCTACGTCAACACCTTCTTACCTCATAAGTTGCCAAGTCATGATTGTATAGGGTTACAAGATGCTTGAATTGGCCTGAGGATCCCTAGGTGATTTAATGGGGGAATAATGTTTCTCCTAAGGTTTGAAGTTTAATAGTGTGGGCTCACACATTAATACCCCTTGAACTGTGTTTCACTCTTTAGGTAAACCTTTCCTTTATGGAATTTTCTAATGATGGTTATCCTGGTATAAGTACTTATTGACCTAATCCATTTATGGGTTGTCTACTCATCTATTGTAGGACTATGTTGATACATCTTTCTTGGTAGTGAAATGTAGTAGATTCTATATGTGGTTTCATTGTGTACTCTATTAATGATTTTTTTCAATGGTTGTTTCATTTGGTATCAGATCTTGTGGTATGAGTATTTTGGAGAATAATGTTTATTTTCTCAACTTATGAGAAGTCAAAATGATGTTAGTTCATTTTGAAATTGAGTTAAGTTGTATTTTCTTTTGGTTCCTACCAGTTGATGTTATAAGTGAGGTTTAAAAATGGTAATATGCCTAGAAGGCTATCTTATGATTCATAAAATAAAGGATAAGGTTGGATCAGATGGTGCTCATGTTGGGAAATTTGAGGGTTGGGTGGTCTGAAGGGTAGAAAGAATCCCTCCTTAGAATTGTAACAACCTATGAATCCATTCAAGGCATGTTTGGAAACATGAATATGGGTTGAGAAATATTAAAAATGTTTCCTAATGAATTACCCAATCTAAGATGGATTATGTACATGGGTTGGACTTTAGGTGAGGGCATTTCTTTAGTTTATCAAGCATTAATGAGATTAAGATATTTTTCACCACCTACTTATATGGGAATAAAATTTAATGATGCATCTAATGCAAGATGTGTATACACACGTGAGCATATCAGCCTACATGGGTGATAGCTAATGTGATTGAGTTAACGTCATTTGTATGACACAAGGATGATGGGAGTCTAAATTTTATGTGATAGCCATTGATCTTTACCTTTTCTTTGGTTGGATTGATGCTTCCCAACTTTGATTTTGTTCAAGCAAGCCTCACTTGTCGACCATTGGCATGTATGGGTGGGTCAATGAGAGATAAGTGGTAAATGTTTCTCTCTTAGAATAAATGGAAATAGTGTCTAGTATATTTTGATGGGTTTTATGGGAAACCCATCACTAGATACTTGGAGTATTATGACCCTAGGGAGGATTGAGGGTTTAACTCTAACCTAGAGTGCTAGATTAGGTATGGGGAGCTGGTCTTTATAGGAGAATCAGTCGAGCTTGCTTTTTCCTCTTATCAAAGGAATGTATTGAGCCTTTGAGGAGATGTAGAGCATGAATGGTGGTGATAACCATTACTAATCCCATAGGTAAGACTATTGGAATTTATTGTTTAGTAATTGAATATCTGATGGAGTTTTTACTTGAGTGCAATAATGCTAAAATTAAGGAACTAGCATGCCCCTGTAAGTTGCATGGTTGTAAGTGGAGTAAGAATGTCTTCATGGGTTTGAGTTACTCCTAATTGAAAAATGTTGTTGCAAGAAAGTTGCCCTTTTTGGGGATCCATGATGGTAAACTTGGTGAGAGTATGTCGAACTATTACATGTATGCAATTGTTTTGTTCATAACCATGTGTTTATATCAGTTTGATTGATTGATTTGTGCCATGATAGAGATCTAAAACATAAATAGCCTTTTAAGGTATTGTTAAATTCTTTATGGTTTGGTAGGAACATCAAAGGGTTACTCCTTGCTTCTTTTGTTTGCTTTATTATCACTCATCGTGGATGAACTATGAGTTATCTACATGTAATTACTGATAGCTAAGGTAAGCAATGGTAAATATATTTATTGGACTATGTGTTATTACACCTGATGGGTTACATCAAGAAAATAAATTTGCTAAGTAATGTGTTTAATTCTTGGGAACATTGTTTTGCTCCAAGCGATAGAATTATAAGCTAAGTCTGGATAGGGTTTCGGTTTGAAAACTCAATTATGGTTGGCTGAATTATAACCATGATAATCTTGGAAGTGAACTAGTATCATGCATCATTATAATAAGGTGTATAAATTATATGTATTTATCTAAATTTAGGCTTGGTTTTCTATGTGAATTTTACCCTTTGAGATGAAAGAAGGAACCCATGGTTTTGTCACTCAAAAGGGATAGAAGTTATTAAGTGCATAGATATGTATCTTGATTCCATGATGATGTTATTTGTTCATGAGTGTGTTTTAATCCCATAAGGTGGTAATGATGCCCTAGTTATGTTTCATGACTATGTGATGATTACTTGATTTTGGATTGATGTTGGCATCCATGAGGATGTCATGATGCTCATTAATGTGTGTGTGTGTGTGTGTGTGTGTGTGTGTGTGTGTGTGTGTGTGTGTGTGTGTGTGTGTGTGTGTGTGTGTGTGTGTGTGTGTGTGTGTGTGTGTGTGTGTCTGTGTGTGTGTGTGTGTGAGGATATATTCTATGATTATAGCTATATTGTGGCTTTGAAAACTATGATTTCCATGATGATGATGTAATATTCACCTAGAGCCTTGGCTAAGTTCATCCTTTCCTCGAGATCATGTTGCATTAAAGTAAGTGTTGCTAGTCAGCCTTTGACTTGTTGACATGAGTCAATTGGAAGGATAATGATAAAGCTTGTTGTTGGAATTATGAAACCATATTTGATGATCATAGGTGGCTTGTATGGGTGGGTCACCTTATGATGATTGAGGTATAATTCACTTGGGAGGTTTAAGGATGTATCTTGAACCTGGAGGGCCTAGTGGGTGAATATGACTTACTTTTTTGGGAAATTGAGGAGGTTTTGGGGATATCTTAATATTAATGGGTAGCGTGAGACATCTAATCTATGAGGTGTGAACCTGGTTAGTAACCTTATGATATTCATGAATTTAGATTTCTATACTATGATGGAACACACCCTTCCTTGAATGAAGGTGTTGATGGATTTGAGATCCCTAAAACTAAGCACGATGTTATATGTTAGATAGTTATGTCATCTTGGATGACATTTGGACATCGGATAGATAGATGAGGACCATTGACCCTTGAAATTCACTTTTTAGTGTGTTTAAGTGTTGTGATATGAAATACCTTGGCATAATCTACCAACCTATTGACCCATATTTGTGTCATGATATTATATTTCCCTTCAGTTCATGTAAATTATTGTATGATATGTAAACATTTTTACATCTTGTTGGTTATGTTAACCATGTAAACTTGTAACTTCTTGTTTGTATGAATGTATTTAGTTTTTGAACCTCCATATTATCCCTTGAATATACATATTGTTTATGTATATGATTTGGTGTTGTGATTTGATCATGAACCATCTTATGATGTAATTCTTCCTTCCTGAATCAACCTCTTTTATTTGAAATTATACCAAGGTATAGTGTATGTGTTATTTAGTGTGATCTTGAATCACTAATCTAGCATTGAATTTTGATGCAAGTAGGAGGTTTAGGGTGAAGATAACACCATATCCATGATGACTAGACTAGGTACAGGTCAGGGAGTGGAGTCTCACATAGGTTAAAAACCCACTTTTCCCCTTTGCATGAAGTAGCCACTTGATTCATTTGAGTTATGCACCATGAGTGCCACAAGATGTTTATGGGATCTTCATGTATAATGGTCACTTCTTTAAGGTTGTTGTACTAGCAACCTTATGAAATTTATCTATGTAGCCTTGTAAAAGCACTATTTGGACTTGAAAATTGAATATTTATGAAAAAAAAAAAAGCAAGACTAAACTTGTTGAAATACAAGTACATATTGACTTGTAAATTCAAGTGTGTTATTGATGAGGTGATAGTTGAATTATCTAAAAGAATATTCTAGTATGAACATTTTGATTTATTAACATGTTGACTAGTAATTGCAACTATGTTGTGTGATAGGTATTATTATAAATACCTATTATTATTATTTTGATTATTTAAGCATGGCTGAAATGCATATTGATTTTATGCTTATGAGGAGCAATGTTAAGTCCAGATCAAGTGAATTTGTTTTTTTTTATGTATTTTGTTATGCTACCATAAGGTAAGTGCAGTGAGATGGTGAGATTTTAATCTCTATAACCATCATGTGAGATCAAAAACTTGTGGAGAGCATGTGAAAAACCTTAGGGTTGCATGCAAATGCTTGGTATGGCTTCTCTAATGTTTAGTGTGATTGGTGTGAGATGTTACACTAACCCACAAATGGTAGATGGTGAAAGATAAATAACCTTGATTTGATGAATCATTATTCTTGTCAACATTCTGTGATGAATGTGCCAAGAAGGTATGCTTGCACAACACATGTTGTTGGGACCATATTAGTATGGTGGTTGTTGATGATTTTTCATTATGGAATGAATGAAATAAGTATGTGTGAGGTATGCTAGAGGTGGTGTAAATGCCATGTGTCTATATGAGTATTATATTACTTATCATTTTGTATAATGATATAAAAAATTTAGTGCATATATATATATATATATATATATATATATATATATATATATATATAACTTAAATGTTGTAAGAAGATAACACCTCAAATCCAAAGATTTTGTGAAAATTTGTTAGATTGCATTTGGGCAACTGCTATTGAAGTTGTTGATTTTGTGATAATTATTCCTCATAGTGAGGAAAATGCTGCTAAAAAATTATTTTTCTATTAAAATTTTGGTCACGTGTTCGTGGCTAGGATGGAAATCTTGTTATGTGTTGCTTTGTTTGGGCAGACAATTATGAGTTTGTTATTTTAAAGAGTACCAAAAAAATATTTTATTGCTAATATTGGAATATTTTGGGGTAACTACAGCCTATAATGCATATATGTGCATGAATTGACTAATTGTGTAGCCACATAGCTAGCTGGAAATTAAGTAAAATTCAGTGGTACTACGCTAAAAACAATAGTTCACTAATAAACTTGCCAAGGTGTGGGCAAGGTTAAGCTAGAAAAACTTATTGCTATAAGTGTTAAAGTTTCCTGAGTGGAATCATGACCTTGTAAGGAAAAAAATCTAAATTTTTATTTATGTTCAAGTTCCATTATTACAAAATTACATGACTGATATAGGTGTGTGAAACACCTCATTTTGCTCACTTTGGTTTTACAAAAAGAAACCCAATGACGATTTTCTATCCTATTTAAATGAAGGACATTATTTTCCTAGAGGTAGTGTATGGGTTTCAGTATGGTAAGGCTATGTGTTTAATCACAAAGTGAGTTGGTAAATCTTCTTGTTATATCAAGAAGGTAAGTGTATGACAATATTTCTTGTTTTGCTATTAGATTATGCAAGTGCATAGTATGCATGACTATTATGTTAATAATAATTGATTAAGTTATCAATATAGTTGTTTTATTCTTGAGTTATCTATTGAGTTTTGTAAAGGGTAATGTTTCATGAAAAGAGTATTAAGCCTCTTTTTGGTTTAGCACAATTCTTGGTTTTGGATTTGTCATCAGGATAACTCTTCTTTAAGGAGTGGAGGATGTCATAAGTCTATTAGTTGATGCCATTCATATAACTAAATTTCTAAGATCATCACATGTTTATTGGTCATTGGTTGGAATTAGACCCAATATTTCTTTTTCAAGTCTAGTGATCTATATATGTATGTTTATATATAAATATATAAATATATATGACCAAAATGGGTCTACATATGTTTTATAGATGTGTACACACACACACACACACACACACACACACACACACACACACACACACACACACACACACACACACACACACACACACGCACACACACACACGCACACACGCACACACGCACACACGCACACACGCACACACACACACACACACACACACACACACACACACACACACACACACACACACACACACACACACGCACACACGCACACACACACACACGCACACACACACACACGCACACACACACACACACACACACACACACACACACACACACACACACACACACACACACACACACACACACATGTCACATGTGTGTGTGTGTGTGTGTGTGTGTGTGTGTGTGTGTGTGTGTGTGTGTGTGTGTGTGTGTGTGTGTGTGTGTGTGTGTGTGTGTGTGTGTGTGTGTGTGTGTGTGTGTGTGTGTGTGTGTGTGTGTGTGTCTATATATATTTATTTATTTAAGAGAGCTTATCTCACCATATTTTATAAGCTTATATGTTTATGTTGTGGCATCAAAATGGGTAATCTATTTAAATGTTTTTTAATGCATTTGTATTCTTTTATTTACATATTAGCTCAATCAGTTATGGTGTGGGGGCCTTGGCAAGGCTCAATACCCCTTGTGAGACACCTTGGACAATGTCGTGGTCATATGATGTTAGGGATGTGTGTCCTTTGAATGCCTTTTCAAGGAAATAGATAAAAACATTAAAACATTGTTTTCCTCCCTTAAACCACCTACCAATGTGGGGTTACCTATGTACTTGGGTTTGGAAATAAGTATTAAATGAATAAAAGTAACTACATTCCTCTTATATGAAAGTTTGAATGTTGTGTGTAACTTCATCTTTTGTTAAATCATAAACTTCAAAGAAGATTAAAATTTACCATGAAACAAATAGTATAACATTGTGTTTGCTCTCTTTTGAGGTCATTGACTATAGAAAGGAAGAGGAAGAGTGGCAATAGAGTGGGGAGATCATGGAGAAATTTAAGGGTTGTAAATCTGCATTTTGGGTCGTAGTGTTGGCCAAAAGGAAAATGGAGGAATAAGTAAAGGATTCTAGATCTGCATAGGCTATCTCCTGGTGAGGCAGTTTTGGAAGAGATTGTGAGGTTTCAAACCATGTTTAGAGCCACCAGGATGGGGGCAAGTTTGGGAATTAATATCATATCAATGCCTAAGAGAAAGGAAGGGAGTTATTTCTTGTGTAGTGCCACCCTAGGGAGAAAGGCAGAATTTAAAACCCTTTATACATATCTTTCCAGGCATTTGATTTCCTCTTTCCAATTTATATTCTATTTTTTCAAATTTTATGATAATATATGCAAGTTATAAAACCCTATTTTTTTATTTTCAACATGTGGTTATCATCCTCTCCTAGGTGTAAATTCTGATTTTTAAGTTATGTATTAATAATTCCATGCTATTTTAAAACCCCGTTGGGTATATCCATTTGTGATGATAATGATTATTCTCACCTACGTATATACCATGGCATGGGATAAATCTGAAACTTTTATGTGAAATTTGGTTAATTTTCTTCAAGAAAGACAAGGTATGACCCTAGGTAATATCTAGTGTTTTTCTAATTAATCACTGTCAATTGTGTATGTTAAATATTTATAGAGGGATTCTATCAATTAATTAGTGTAATTGGATTTATGGTTCTTGTTCCCTTAAGTTCATATTATAAAAGAAATAAAAATAGTATGTTTTTATTTTTATAAAGATGGGGTGGGTTTTCCCCCAATATTTAAACATTTCCCTAGTATGAAAAACCTCTCTATTAGTTAAAAAACTATGTGGGCAACTCACCTTTGATAACCTCTTGGGGTATTAAATACAATGATAAAATACCTTATACTTGACCCACCTTACATAGCTAATTAAACATAGGTTGTAGCTTTTATCAAAGTGTGAATTATTGCATAACACCTTTTGTTGAGATGGTAATCACATTGGACTAAGCTACCATTTGTAATGAAAATAGTAAAATTCAAACATACTCATTGAACTGCATTTATTCTTGTATGACAAGATTTGGCATTGGTTGGCAAACTATGGAAATTTAATTCTAGGAATGCATATCTTGAGTTAATTAACCTTGTATGCATTCATACATGTTTATGTGGGCTTTAAAGCATAATGCATATGTATTAAACTAGTGCTTGTTGATTTTGAGGTGATCATGGTTGTGTGGTTTAGTATACAAGAAGGAAATGATGAAAACTAATATATCGTCATTGGTTGAACTTTTGGAAAGATGAGATACCATTGATTTATTGAGGAAATGTTGAAGTTGTTATTTTTGTGCTTCCACTAATAATGCTTCGATTCAATTTTTATTTGGCAAATATTATTATAGAAAGTCAATCTTGCAAGGACAAGTTGCCTATTGATATTAGCCTTGTTTATGCATATTCCATTTTGGGATTTTCCTTTCCTTAATGATGGCTGGAATTAATTAAAATCTCATGTTTATGAAGGAGGTATTTGAGCTACCACATGTATTCCATTGTGTTATTTTTATTTATATGGTAGTACTCATTAAGAAAAAGAATTTGTTAATGTATCATAATAGTTTTGAATGGATAAGAGTGGTGTACTCCTTGTTGTTTTAGATTTTATTGCCATGTGTTATGAGCATGATTGATATTAACTCATAATAAGTAAATGGTTACGCATTATCTTATTTTTTTTAAAGTTCATATTTTGGCAACTCACCTTTGATAACCCCCTGGGGTATTAAATACAATGAAAAAATACCTTATACTTGACCCACGTTACATACTTGATTAAACATAGGTTATAACTTTTATCAAAGTGTGAATTATTGCAAAACACCTTTTGTTGAGATGGTAATCACATTGGCCTAAGCTACCATTTATAATGAAAATAGTAAAATTCAGACATACTCATTGAGCTACATTTATTCTTGCATGACAAGATTTGGCATTGGTTGGAAAACTATGGAAATTTAATTCTAGGAATGCATATCTTAATTTAATTAACCTTTTATGCATTCATACATGTTTATGTGGGATTTAAAGCATAATGTATATGTATCGAATTGGTGCTTGTTGATTTTGAGGTGATCATGGTTGTGTGGTTTAGTATGCAAGAAAGAAATGATGAAAAATAGTATACCGTCATTGGTTGCACTTTTGGAAAGATGAGACACCATTGATTTATTGAGTAAATGTTGAAGTTGTTATTTTTTTGCTTTCACTAATAATACTTAGATTTAGTTTTTATTTGGTAAATATTGTTGTAGAAAGTCAATCTTACAAGTACAAGTTACTTATTGATATTAGCCTTGTTTATGCATATTCCATTTTGGGATTTTCCTTTCCTTAATGATGGCTGGAATTATTGGAAATCTCATGTTTATGAAGAAGGTATTTGAGCTACCACATGTATTCCATTATGTTATTTTTATTTGTATGGTAGCACTCATTGAGAAAATGAATTTGTTAATGTATCATAATAGCTTTCAACAGATTAAAATGGTGTACTCCTCATTTTTGTAGATTATATCACCATGTGTTATGAGCATGATTGATATTATCTCACAAGAAGTACATGGTTATGCATCATCTTATTTGTTTTAAAGTTCATATGATGGTTAAATCTTGTTTGTCCTTTTGAATATATATTAATTATAGTAGTAAGTTAATTTAAGATGCTTACTTCCTTTGTGTGAAAAATGAATTAGTTTGGTTTTTTCCCTTATGTAACTTATTAAAATAGAATTTTATTCTTAGAATATTGCTTTTAAGGAGGAACACATTGCCATCTTAAGCTAACACATATATTTCCACTATTTTAGTGCAGGGATTTTCATTCAGTGGGTTCTTCCCTTGTTTGTTTGGTTTCATGTTTAACGATTACTTATTGAAGTCTGTGTATGTCCTTATTAACCCATGGAGGGTGTGGAAGTGATTAAGTTATTGCTTGAGCTTATTGTATTTATAAATCATTTTAGTTGGAATATATTTTATTGAATGCCTATTTCAAAACATTTGTACTTGTTTGGTAACACATCAAGTTTTGTGGGCTTATGCCTTCGGGCTTGTATTTATATTCACATGATAAAACTACCAACCTATGAGGGTTGTTTGGGTTAATGTACTAGCCCTATTCATATAATTTTAGACTCGATGATCTAGACTATTGTTTACAATTCCATGTTGTATTTTATGGTATTCATTTTTTTATTTTAATCAACATCTTGGAAATAAGGATTTAAAGGTAACATGGTAGCTATGTATTGAGTAATTTCACTTGAATATGGTTAAATTTGAGTTGTTGGAAGCCCCTTGTTATGAGGGAAATTTCCCACATGAAATTGTTAATTAAGGCTATATTATCCATGACCAGAATAATTACACGTATGTGTCAATGTTATCCAACTTGTCTTAGTTATTAAATTATGTATGTGAGATAATGATTTAACTTGTTTCCCTTTTGTTTAATTGAGGGGTGTTTGGATCATTATATATTTTATATACAATAGCAATATAATCTTGGGAACACTTATTCTTAAGCAATTAATTGTATAGATTCATTATATACATGCATCTACATTTGTTATTATTAAGGCCTTATCATATTATTAAGTACTAGAAATTCATACTATAAATACACTATATTATGGTCTTATGGAAACTTGTTCCATGATGTTATTTTTAGGATATTCTATTCCTACACTAATTTTTAAAACTAACTTAATGGATTCCCTTGTCTTTATAATATTATTGTTGCTAATAAGGAATAATAACGTTATACCAAGTAGTAGCAAACTAACGAAGCTACGAGTCAATTATTATCTTTTTCAAGTGTGAATTTAGTTGTGACAATTGGCTATGAATATGCCTTATGGTTAGTGTAAACATGAAACCATAGTCAATTGAAAAGTTAATTAATGTGTTATTCTCATCTTGGGATTAAATTAAATACACCTTAATAACATTGGTTAACTAGAGTTGTGGTTTGATGATCCAAAGGCCAATGTGCTACTATTTTAGTACATTATCCCTTTGTTTGCATGATTAAACATGTATCACCATTACATTATGTAGCAACTAGATAATCATCAACATAAACCATAGCTAGCCTAATCTATATTATTATAAATAGCCAAATGGTTGATTATCACTCAATTGAGTCTTTGCTCTTCTAGATAAATCATTCTTTGTCCTTAATTTAAGGAGTTGGAATAAACTTGTAGTGTGAAGAACCCTATGGTTGGGAATCCATGAATAGAATCGATTGGGTAATGATATTGATGTTGATTCATCATAGCAATGAGTGATTATCTCAAATCAGGTAATAACCCTATTTGGATCTATCCTTAGTTATATAATGGGATGGATAAAGGATGTGGTGCCCTTTTATCATGAGTACATTTATTTGGTAAACGTTAAACATTCATGTTGGTTGTATGTACATGGTTACCTAATAACCATGGAAATATTATGAGCATGGATAAGACAAAGCTTAGCTAGTTAATACCATTGGTTCACCTTTAGGACCTATTGTACCTATCATGGTACCTCTTGGTTATCAGGACTATATATTTAATCTTATCTAGTGAGATAATTCATTATTTTACTGAATATTACCATATATCATTATCCTTGTTATGGATATCTGAGGATTTGAGTAAACCTTCTTACCTCATAAGTTACCAAATCATGACCGTATAGGGTTATAATATGCTTATATTAGGCTGAAGATCCCTAGGTTATTTGATAGGGGAAGTGATTTCCTCCTAAGGTTTGAAGGTTAATAGTGTGGGCTTGTACACTAATACCCATCAAATGGTGTTTCACACTTTAGGCAAACTTTTCTTAAATGGAATCCTATAGTGATGGTTATCCTAGAATAAGAATATTATTGACCCAATCCATTTATGGGTTATGTTTTCATCTGGTGTAAGATCGTGTTGATGCGTATTTCTTGGTAGAGTGGTATAGCAGATTCTACATGTGGTTTTATTGTGTACTCTATTAATGATTTTTTCAGGGAGGTTGTTTCAAGGGCATCTCCCCTATTTTCCTTATCAAATTAAAGTCACAGATGGTTATAATAGGTCTTGATGACCTTATATGAAAAATACCAAATCTAGATCATCTATATAAGTCTCTTAATAATCCAAAAACTTGAGACTAGTTGTTCAAGACTATGTATTGTGCATAGAAATTAAACTAACTGTAGGTTGGGGTTGAACTTGTCTTGATCTTTTTCTTTGGTCTAAGAACCTCATTTAGTTGATGAAAACACTATTAAGTTGATTTCCAACATTTTCAATATCTCACACCTATACCATCCTCCTCAATCCACATCTTTCCTTTGCTAGACTAGTCTATCTACTCTAGTAGACTGTAGGTACTTGTCTTAGTAGAGATTAGAGGTTTCCTATAGGTAGAGGTATATGCTTTAGCCTTGTGTTACATGCTTAGGTATTTATTCAATCCACTAAGATCATTTCATAATGATTTGAACTCAAATCTTATTTTAGGTCTATGCTTACCTCCAAACTACCTACTCCCAAATATTGGCAGTCTACAGTCAAACTTTAGCTCGCATATTAAGAGAAAAAAGGGACCCATATGGGTGGTGATGTGATCCTTAACACAAGATTTCATATTTTTTGATCCTCTTGAGGTTATTAAGGCCTTTTCAAACTAAATTGAGCTCATTCTCATATTTAGAGACCACAATCTCACTTACCACTGCAAGTTGGTTGCTTTTAGTCATTTTAGCATAGTGTGTTATGAGTGTTTCAGGTCAAAACCTACATTAATTATAAATCACACAAAAACCATTTCCCTTGATCAATAAACCACTATTCTATTTCAATACACTACCCTTGGGTTTGGGCTATAAGTTTAAAGTAATTATGACTATCCATTCCTCAAAACACTATACTCTGAGAAAATCAATTATATGAGCAAAATATGACTGGAAGAAATTAAGGTAATGTCTCTCTTACAAATTTCTCCACCTATGGACATAGGAGTCAAGTCTGCCTGCATGAAATGACCTCACCATTATTACCATGATACTTTCCATGATATTATAACTCAATGAAGGTCTTGAGTGAGTTTTAAGCATGTCCATTTAGACATTTCTCTGCCTTCTTAGATTGCACTCAAACCCCTGTTGGAAACCTATAAGTGTCATAAGATATAAGACAATGTGTGTTAGATTGGTTATCAAGACCAAATATAAATTTTATAATAGCTCAAAATATTTTTTTCCTCTTTAGAAGTCCTCTCAAAACTTTTAAATCTCTTTATTCCATCATCATGACTAGTTAATGCTTATATTCACCTGACTATATGTGACAGTCATAGGGAATTTGACTGTGACATGTTCTTAGTCCTTTCACTCTATATATAACATTATTTATACCACACCTTCATAATAAAAAATAATAATCATGCTATTAGAGGTGATAAAAAAACATCACCTTTGATTTCAAAACCAACATAAGAAGAAAA
Organism: Torreya grandis; assembly: GCA_037957365.1. Taxonomy (NCBI): domain Eukaryota; kingdom Viridiplantae; phylum Streptophyta; class Pinopsida; order Cupressales; family Taxaceae; genus Torreya; species Torreya grandis. The sequence goes on from JARHVA010000950.1 coordinate 755,125, forward strand.
AACTATGCTACTGACAAAAAACATGTCTATAGTCATCCATTAGAGTCCCTCACTAGCAAGATGAGATGTTATTCTCATTCCTCCACCTTCACACGTGAAAACTAAACTAATAAATACATGATAAATTTAGTCACATTCTCCAAAATCATATAGAATACTTGATTTTCAAAGATCAATCCAAACAAAGGAGAAAACTAAAGGGTATGGGGATGTACAAGAAAAAAAGAGGAGTGGACCTACTTAGAAATGATTCAAAAGTTAAAAAAAAACCAAAAATATAACTCTTTTCATGAATTTGAAATATACAAATATTATTTTCATCCCTTAAGTTCACTGTTTTTGACTCACATCCTCTTGACCATACCATGCAAAGATCAATTGACCATTTCTGCTTATCTAAGAGAGTGATGGAAAGATGGAATGGTTTTTTTCCATTTTCAAGTCTATCAAAGCTACCCAGGCATAGAAGTGAATTGAGGGGAGATAAAGAGACACTCTTGGAATAACTACATGTGCCAAAGTTATTATATGGATTGTAAAACTACTTAAAACTACCTAAACTACTTGATCTTCTTAATTTCAATGTTGCACCTGTAGTTATCAATCCAAGAATTCCATCTCTAACATGAATCTAACATGTAGTATGTTAAAGCATTTATTAACACCTTTTATTCCCTATAAAAATTATACAATGTTGATAAAGGACCCAAATGGCATAAGACAAACTATAGACAAATATGAAAATGATAAACATATGTTTGACCTTATTAAAGACCTTAGGACACATTTTACACCCTATAATACCCCTATAGTAATTTTGACTATATAGGGGGTTGACCTAATTTGACTTGTGGTCAAATTAGTCAATATTTTAGCAATTTCCTAGGGGTGGCAAGCCAACTATACCAAAGACCAGTAGCCTACTCCTATCCATTTGGATATGGCATCACCTATACATTATATGAATACTAAATTACCTCTAAAACCAAACTAAACAACATAAAATAAAACACAAGACAACACCTAAGTAAACACACACTTGTGTTGTAAAAAATACATAGGGAAAACACACAACAAAATAAAATCACACTTACCATAGTATATACAAGACCTCAAACACTTGAAGTGACAGGTACTTCACCATTTCTTTAACCAAGGTCAAATATAATACCTCTTACATCATTACTACTCCAAAGAAGCAATTAATCATGTAAATCATGCTTATCAACAAACACTTTCTTGTGTAAAACAATCAAAGGACTCACCATATATATATTTTATTCTATCTACAAGTATGCCACTTAGATCTTTCAAGGACACTCCATCTTTCCCTTTAAGAATATTATTTGGGTCTACAACTTTCTCGAATTCTACCATGTCTAGTTAGCACTTCTCAAACTACAACTTGAGAGTGATCAAAGTTGCTTCGACTTCATATTCTTATTAAAAATGGTGTATCTAATGTTTAGATCCATCAATCTTGTTTCTTTGTTTATCTAACACAACTAAAAGTGATTCAACTCCAAGTTGAGGTTTGGACTGCTCCTTAATGACAAAATATTTTACTTTTACTTCATTAGGCTTATCCATGAGTACAACATCTTTGATAGTAGCTAGACACTCAACCTCATGCTTAATAAGATAATTTCCTTCATTATTTTTAGGCTTATCAACAAACCCATTATCAGGTTCACACTTCTTAGGAGGAGAAGTAGACTTACTCAACTATTCAAAATCTTGACTTATGATATGGAACATTTGCCATATGTCGTCTTCCTCTTCAAGGACTCATCCATAAAATGTAGGAAGAATGGCATTGTCTTTCTCATTATCCTTCTCTACCATACTTTAAAGAACATCATCATCATACAATTAAATGAGGTAATTACTCTCATCAACTTGTGAAAAAGAATCATCAATGTATACCTCAGAACGTTCATATCCTCCTTCATGGATGATGTATGTGCTAAGGTCATTTTTCTCAAAGAAAGTATATGGATCATGTCCATAATGTCTATGCCATACTCATCTAAGAAAATATCATATATGCCCTCAATCTTAGAGGATGCTCCATCATCCAAAGCAGACTCTTCTTGATCATTGATGACATAATTTAGATTGGATCTTACTTCTACATAGGGCTCAATATGAAATTTAGCCAATGGTTACCTTTCATTCATACCTTGTCTTGAAGGCTGATAAAGACCAATCAGCTAAGAGGTATCTTCCTATCTTGGCTATGAAATCCCTTGAGAGGTATATAGTAAAGTGAGCAGGTAAGTCAACCACTACTATGTCTTAAAGGATAGGGAAGCTTGGATAATCATGAAGGAAAATATCAATCCTTTGACAAGTACCACTAATTTAGTTGGTGTTACATCAATTTAAAGCACTCCCTTACTATATGGTTCATATTTCAAGTCTAATCTATTAGTTACAACCTTGGGCATCATTGAAGTACTAGCTCGACATTCCCTAATGTAGTTGTGAACGAGTTTGTCTCCCATAATGAGAGTGAGGTATAAGTGTGGAGGATTCTCAAATTTGGAAGAGAGCTCCATAATGTGATTAGGATCATTGGTAAGGGAAACATTACCATGACTTAATGATTAACGATTGAGGTGGATTTAAGATAGTGAAGGAGCTCTTTTTGACCAAGCAAGTGAAGCATTTATCAAAGAGACATAGATACCTTAGCAATCTTCAAAGAATCCAAAATATTCAAAGCAAAAGTACTCATATTTTGTTGAGTCCTTGAAGGAAAATAAGTGCCTTGAGCTTGAGGCATTGGAATACTTTGATTCACCCTTCCAAAATTTTGATTTGAAGAAGGCATAGAAGTTGTAGGGGACTGTCACACTTCTAATCACACCTTATTGCACTTTAGGAGGGATATTTGAACTTGTACCAACACCATGATCATCTCCTAAATCCTTTATTTTGTTAGGTATGTGGAGCTAAAAGCTTCACCATGGAGCATACACAAACAGGTTCGGGTCTACACAGATGCCGGCGTTGGTCAGGAGCGATCGACGTCAGTCAGTTGCAGTTACAGAGGCGCCGACGTCGGCAGGATGGTCGGCCGGCGACGGTCACAGGCGAACAGGCAGGAACTGACGTCGGTTACCTGCGTGTCCAGAAAGCAATTTCTGAGGACAGAAGCGAGTGTTTGCATGATGAGTTCGAGTTGTAGACTCAAGCTCGCGTCTCTATTGTTAGCAATATTATTTTTAGAGCCCTTGTTGAAGAGGCTTAACTGTTTGTTGTAAGAGCATGCTTAAGTTTCCTATTTCTATATGTAGGAGAGATCTTCTAAGCTATTGTATGAATCATGAGAGAGTGTAATTGAGTATGAGTAGAACATTGTAAATGTTTGAAGGACAGTACTTGAGAGAGAGCTCTTGAGGAATAGAGATCTAGTGAGAGATCTAGTGTGCATCTGAGAGAGGTGTGGAAGAACAAAGTTCTTCATTTGTATTCCTATTGTAAAGAGTTTTTAATACAAGTTTTCAGGGTGTTTTCTTGTATATCTTGTTCTGTGCTATTTATTATTTCAGTTACTTATCTATCTGATTATTTCCGCATTCATTGCTTTCATAAGTGTAATCCATTGTTGGTTGATCCCCAACAAGTGGTATCAGAGCTCAGGTTCACTAACAGGTGGTTCAGATCTGTGTAGTGTGTTCAGATTACAGGTTGCTCACAAGGATTTCTGTTTGAGTGGGAGAAGCAATGGCAGAGGAAAGCAAATTGAGAATGGAAAAGTTTAATGGCAAGAACTATCAGCACTGGAGAATGCAGATAGAGGACTATCTGTATCAGAAGGATCTTTACTTACCGTTAGGTGGGATAGCAAAGAAGCCCAAGGACATGGAGGATGAAGAATGGGAAGTTCTTGACAGAAAGGCTCTTGGGTCTATAAGACTGAGTCTGGCCTCCACTGTGATATCTAATTTGTCACAGGCAAAAACTACGGTAGAGTTAATGACCATGTTAGCAAATTTGTATGAAAAACCCTCCGCTTCAAACAAGGTATATTTGATGAAGCAATTATTTAATTTGCATATGCAAGAAGGTGGATCTGTTTCTAATCACCTGAATGATTTCCATGGTATTGTTAATCAGTTAAGTTCTGTGAATATTGTATTTGAAGATGAAATAAAGGCTCTTTTAATTTTATGTTCTTTGCCTGAAAGCTGGCATGGCTTGGTAATGGCAGTTTCTAATACTGCTTCTGCTTCGAATATTTTAAAAGTAGAGGATGTGGTTAGTGTTATTTTGAATGAGGAAATTCGTAGGAAAAGCACAGAAGAGACTTCTGGGACATCCGGGAACGCTTTAAATCTCGAGAGCAGAGGAAGGCAAAAAGAAAGGAGCAAGAGGAGATCAAGATCTAAGTCTAAGGGAAGAGGCAGATCCAAATCCAGGAATGGCAGAAGGCCACAATGCTGGAACTGTGGAAAGTTGGGGCACATAAGCAGAGATTGCTGGTCAAAGCCTAAGGAGGACAATCAGCACGAAGGAAAGGAAGAGACAAAGGTTGCAGGTATTGCACAGGATGCTCTTATTTTCTCTTTGCATAATAATATAGAATCTTGGGTATTAGATTCTGGTGCATCTTTCCATGCTACCCCTAACAGAGAACATTTTAGTGACTATGTCCATGGAGATTTTGGAATAGTGTACTTAGGGGATGATGAGCCTTGTAAGATTATTGGCAAAGGTAAAGTGCAGCTAAAGATGCAGAATGGCAACACATGGGTGTTGAGGGATGTGATGCATGTTCCTAGTTTGAAGAGAAATCTGATTTCTGCAGGTAAGCTAGGTGATGAGGGTTGTACAGTAACTCTCACAGCAGATTCTTGGAAAGTGACCAAGGGTGCACTTGTTATGGCCAGAGGTAAGAGAGAAGGTACTCTCTATTTGTGTAATTGTATTACTAACAAATCTCCTTCAGTTTTATCTACTTCAGATGTGGATGCTAAATTGTGGCACTCAAGGCTTGGCCACATGAGTGAGAAGGGGATGTCAATCCTTAAGTCTAAAGGTATGCTTTCAGATTTGAAAAGTATGGATCTAGAATTTTGTGAGCATTGTGTGTTTGGAAAACAGAAAAGGGTTAGTTTTCTAAAGACTGGGTCTACTAAGAAAAGGCAGAAGTTGCAGCTTGTTCACACAGACGTGTGGGGACCGGCTCATGTAGCCTCTATTGGCGGATCACAGTACTATGTTACATTCATAGATGACGCCACAAGAAAGGTATGGATCTACTGTATTAAAAAGAAATCTGATGTTTTTGAGACTTTCAAGATTTGGAAAGCCATGGTTGAGAATGAAACAGGCAAAAGATTAAAGTGCTTGAGATCTGATAATGGTGGTGAGTTCTGCAGTCTTAAGTTCAAATTGTATTGTTATATGAATGGGATCCGTAGGCAAAGGACGGTTCCAAGGACACCTCAGTAGAATGGTATTGTTGAAAGGATGAACAGGACTATTATGGAGCGTGCAAGATGTATGAGATTGCATGCAGGGTTGCCCTTAGAGTTTTGGGCAGAAGCAGTTGACACCGCAGTGTACCTGATCAACAGAGGACCCTCTACAGCTCTGGATGGTGGAATTCCAGAAGAGGCATGGATAGGTAAAAAGGTTGATCTCTCATATCTCAAAGTTTTTGGTTGTGAAGCCTTTGTGCACATAGATAAGGAAAATAGAAAGAAGCTTGATGCTAAGTCTATGAGGTGCACGTTTATAGGCTATGGCTCAGATGATTTTGGTTTCAGATTTTGGAATCTAGGAACTAACAAGGTAATTAGGAGCCGTGATGTTGTTTTCAATGAAAGAGTGATGTACAGTGATCAGATAAGGAAGCTAGATCAAGCTGGGCAGAGCAATAATGAGTTGGACGAAGTTATGGTCCAAAATGAGCTCGTGGGAAAAGGAAATAATCACTTACAGGAAAACACAGAGACCGACGTCGGCAGGTTTGGAACCGGCGTCGGCAGTATAGAAACCGATGTCGGTCATACAGAGACCGACGTCGGCAGACCAGGCACCGGCGTCGGCCAGGAAGAACCGGCGTCGGCCAGTAACAGGTCTACAGGTGGCCGAGATCGGTCACTGTCAGAAAATTTGGGTGGACAGATTGTTGAAAACGAGTCCAAGACACCAATCAGGAGGTCTGAAAGGGTAAGTAAGCCTCCAATTAGATATTCTCCTTCTTTATATTATTTATTACTAACCGATGGTGGAGAACTAGAAAGTTTTGAAGAAGCTTTATAGGTGGAGTCCAGGAGTAAGTGGGAGCATGGCATGGTTGAGGAGATGGAGTCCTTAAGAGAGAACCAAACATGGGATTTGGTTGAATTGCCAGCTGGTAAGAGAACACTAAAGAACAGGTGGACTTACAGGTTGAAGGAAGGTGAGGATGGTCAGATGAGATACAAGGCCAGATTGGTTGTGAAAGGATTTGCACAAAAGCCAGGTATTGACTTTGGTGAGATTTTTTTTCCGGTTGTTAAGATGACTTCTATAAGGGTTGTATTGTCTTTGGTTGCTTTTGAGGATTTGCATCTTGAGCAGCTAGATGTTAAAACAGCATTTCTTCATGGAGATTTAGATGAGGAAATTTACATGGAACAGCCAGAAGGTTTCGAGGTCAAGGGTAAGGAGAAACTAGTGTGCAGGCTAAAGAAAAGCTTGTATGGCCTCAAGCAAGCTCCAAGGCAATGGTATTTGAAATTTGACAGGTTTATGACTGAGCATGGCTACAGTAGATGTCAATCAGACCATTGTGTATATTTTAAGAGATTTGATAACGGTAGATACATTATTCTATTGTTGTATGTAGATGACATGCTGGTTGCAGGGTCTCACATGCAGGATATCTCAGAGCTTAAGGTGAAGTTAGCTCAAATGTTTGCCATGAAGGATTTGGGAGCAGCTAAGAAAATCCTTGGCATGAGCATTAAGAGAGACAGAGAAAATCACAGGTTGATATTGTCTCAAGAAGATTATGTGGACAAGGTGTTGAAACGGTTCAACATGCAGGATGCGAAACCGGTAAGCACACCTTTGGCAGGACATTTCAAGTTAAGTAAAGAACAATGTCCTAATTCACATGATGAGGTAGAGTACATGAATAAGGTTCCATATTCTTCCGCGGTAGGAAGTTTGATGTATGCAATGGTGTGTACTAGACCAGATATTGCCCAAGCAGTGGGAGTAGTAAGCAGGTATATGGCCAATCCAGGAAAGGAACATTGGAAAGCAGTACAATGGATCCTTAGATATCTAAGAGGAACCAGCAGTAGACACTTATGCTATGGAGGTTCAGATACTTCACTACATGGCTATGTAGATTCAGATATGGCAGGGGATTTGGATGGCAGGAGGAGCACTACAGGTTATGTTTTTACTGTAGGTGGAACGGCAGTTAGTTGGATTTCTAAGTTGCAGAAGGTTGTAGCCTTGTCAACTACAGAAGCAGAATATATTGCAGCTACAGAAGCTAGCAAGGAGATGATATGGATGACACGGTTCATGGAAGAGCTTGGAAGAGAGCATGGAAGTTGCAGATTGCATAGTGACAGTCAGAGTGCAATCCATTTGGCTAAGAACTCAGCTTTCCATTCTAGAACCAAGCACATACAGCTAAGGTACCACTTCATACGGCAGGTATTGGAAGATGGTGAGTTGAAGCTGGAGAAGATCCATACAGACATGAATCCTGCTGATATGCTAACAAAGCCGGTTACTAAGGAGAAGTTGAATCTTCATTCAACTTCTATTGGTCTTCATAATTAAGTTGAAGATGGAGGAGCTAGAAGATCTTGCTGTATAGGTATTGGTGCAGCTGGTTTATCTCCAAGTGGGAGATTGTTAGGTATGTGGAGCTAAAAGCTTCACCATGGAGCATACACAAATAGGTTCGGGTCTACACAGACGTCGGCGTCGGTCAGGAGCGACCGACGTCGGTCAGTTGCAGTTACAGAGGCACCGACGTCGGCAGGATGGTCGGCCGGCGACGGTCACAGGCGAACAGGCAGGAACCGACGTCGGTTACCTGCTTGTCCAGAAAGCGATTTCTGAGGACAGAAGCGAGTGTTTGCATGATGAGTTCGAGTTGTAGACTCAAGCTCGCGTCTCTATTGTTAGCAATATTATTTTTAGAGCCCTTGTTGAAGAGGCTTAACTGTTTGTTGTAAGAGCATGCTTAAGTTTCCTATTTCTATATGTAGGAGAGATCTTCTAAGCTATTGTATGAATCATGAGAGAGTGTAATTGAGTATGAGTAGAACATTGTAAATGTTTGAAGGACAGTACTTGAGAGAGAGCTCTTGAGGAATAGAGATCTAGTGAGAGATCTTGTGTGCATCTGAGAGAGGTGTGGAAGAACAAAGTTCTTCATTTGTATTCCTATTGTAAAGAGTTTTTAATACAAGTTTTCAGGGTGTTTTCTTGTATATCTTGTTCTGTGCTATTTATCATTTCAGTTACTTATCTATCTGATTATTTCCGCATTCATTGCTTTCATAAGTGTAATCCATTGTTGGTTGATCCCCAACATATTTTTTATCTAGTATTGTTTGCAACTGAATAATTAAAATTAGGAATAAAAGTGTCCACTAAAATTTTTTCAAGGTTCATCTTTTAGGGTTGTCATCCTTCATTTTCTTGCATGTAATTCTCATCTTCCATTGATAACTGAGGAGTGATTCCTCCTTGAGTAACCAAATCTTGATCCCCACCTTCATTTGCATTCATGAACTATCCTTGCTACCATTCCTCTAATTTCACTAAGTTACTATACACCGGTACCATGGCTCTTGTGTTGGAGGTGGAAGTTGGGTTGTATGCATTAGATGGCCTATTAAACTTAGGTTATCCTTTCCATCTACCTTGAACATATTATTGAGGTGGGAACATATTTCCTTGCTGAGGATAAGGTTAGGGTTTTTTATTAAATCCATACTACAATTTAAGCTACCTAACTTGATCCTTTAAGGCATTAGACCTTACCTTTTAATAAATAGTATCCTCTACCTTCTTATGGGTATTTCTAGACTTGGTATTTGCACTTGGGACTTGAGAAAAACTTAGAGTAGTAGTAGACATGTTTGTAAGCGGAGACATGGAGACTTTTAGAGGAAATTTTTTATCTTGTATTTAGAAATTCTTATCTCTAATGGCAAGGTCATAAGATTCAAGTAAGGTGTAACCACCCATGGACTATAATGTTATGGTTATGTCTGTACTAATAGCCCTGAGATATGTAGGAAACACAAAGCTTGTAGGTGGCCTCATGGGAGGAGGCAACCTATGCCAACTTATTTGGAATATCTCATTAAATTAATGTATAGTCTCCTTTAGGGATTTTTGAATTACATTTAGCTGGAGGATAAGTGATGTTTGATCAATTTTATCTTCAAACCTTGAGGTTATAAACTCTCAAAAATCATCCCAAGTTATGATACACCCTTCTGGCAATGTCCTATACTAGTCAAGTTCTTTCCCTTTAAGGGACATGACAAGTAGTCTAATGGTAATATTGACTTCAATGACATTTTGAAAATTATAAAATTTTGAGATGTCCATAATATGCTCATAAGGAGTGACATAACCTTCACCATTGAATGTGGGAACACTTTTGGTATCATTAGGGGGTATATCATCATATGTATTTAGATGGATAGGATTTTTGGTGTTAAAGGTTGGGAAGGCATGTTACTTATCCATGTTATCCTCAAGTTCCTCTTCACTCTATTGATATTATTGGCTTGAAAATTCCTCTTGTTCTTCAAAGGTCAACATAGGTTGAGTATGTTGAGCTTCAAGAGGAAGTTTAGGTTGAAGGAGTGGGCTTATGAGATTGATACCTCTACTAGTAGATGACCTAGTAAGGACCATGAAGTATGAACACAAGAAATGATTAAAAAATGGTCTAAGAATAAATATTACCTTGAATGGAATTGCTAAATTTTGAGTAGAACACCATATGCAGCTGTGATGTTGTCAAGACCAACATTCACCTTAATAAGATGTCTTTGAGACAATGTCCCCATCAAGCATGCCATAACTATTATCACAAAATATTTCACCCTAGATTTGGTTTTTCAAGCCTACTCTAAGATTTAGGCAGTAATAAAACACCTCTAGCCCTGTGGATTTCTTTTAGTAGAGGTAGAGCTCTAGGTTTAAGGGCTAGCTCCCTATATATGACTTTGCTTGCTTATCACATATACTAATTGTTTGATTCGATGAAAAGGGATAGAAGTGACATGAAAATAGACTAATATAATGAGGTGATACACCATAAATATCTCCACTAGATTGACATATAAATACACTATGAAACATGACTTATAACACAAGTCTCAAAATCTTAAATTTTTCTAACATTAGTATTTCAAACATGGAGGTGATATGCATTGAACTAATCAAGGTGAGTGAACCAAAGGTCAAATTTGTAGACACGAGGGCTACTCCATTACACTTAGATATAGTGTAATACACTTCATGTGACATGTTAGAGTGAGAACAATTTACACCAAACATGAAAGGATAAAGAGAAGGCAAGGATATATACTTATCACTAGACACTTCACATACTTAGACAAGAATTTTATGAGATAAAAAATAGATTGAAAATATTATTTCAAAGGAAAAATATAGTATCAAACCATCAAATCTTCACCATACCAGGTTTGGATTCCTTAAAAAATCCAAATGGATTGCATTTATATAACATGTGAGAATAGAAAGGAGTGGAGCTCAGCAGTCACAAGAACAATTGTCAAGTGATGAAGACTCATTACATTATAGGATAATGGAGTGTATAATATACCATGAAAGGTAATATTGTACAATTGTCCATATGAATCATGAAAACTCCTCAAACTAGCATAGGATCTTCAAATGGCCTTCTTGAAAACTACCTTCATGATGAGGCATCTCTTGGCTATTCAAAACTGAAATAGGAAGAGTTGACACATATGCACTATATTATGGGGGTTGAAACATGCCATGAAAGTCATTATATGAATCCCTAACTACTATCAATATTTTTGGCACTTTTACTTACCATCTATAGTCACTTATTAGTATTCTAGGTCTCTTTCTTCACATTTATCATCTAATTGGCCTTTAGTTGCTCAATAAATCCATGGAAGAGGTGTTAGGACACTTTTTTAGAGTCTCTTTTCCTTCAAATCCATCAGGAAAACCTTAAAAAAATCCAAAATTAGACTTCTCATCTTCTCACTTGGTAGTCACTTGTCATCTTCATTCTTTGTCCAAGACTGCCTATGATGAATGGTGTAGTAGAGATGTTTTTATGTTGTTTTGAGGTGAGAAATAGTTTTATGGAGTTATAATAGGTCCCAATTGACCTCGTCCAATGGTTCTCATTCTTCAAATATCATTTATACTTATTAAAAACCCAAAACTTACCAAAAAAAAAATGTTAGGCTTGTCCGTACAAGTATGGTAGAGATAAAATGGTTGTCATGAAGCATGATAGAGTCCTCCACAAGTCCAAAACACTTTTCTCACTAGATGACCCATTTTTAATGCATTCCCACTCATTTATTTATAATCAAGTCTAAATAAGGGTTTTAGAAGGTTTTTTATTGGTTTGGATTGTTAACAATTGTTCATAAAACCAAATATTGAAACTTCAAACCAATTCCACTAAGTAAAATTTAGGGACCTCCTTAAACTATTACCAAATTTTTAGGGCACCATGCAATCCCTCCACACAGGTGTGATAATAATAATTTATCCAATCAATCTTTTCTATGCAATCTGAGTACCCATGCTGTAGTTGTAAGTCCAATTTCCTATTTTTATGATTCCCTCTACAAATCAGTGGCTCTAAATAGTCTCATGCTGTCATCTACAAGTCTTCACATGGTTTAGATTGTTCTTGTGGTCATAAAAATGGAAGCTAGACCCTTGTAGGGCTTAGGTCTTGTTTTAGGCCTAATAGGACTAACTATATTTCATGACTTAAAACCTCCTATGAGTTTTAATGATACCTATAGAGTCTTCTACACATTTTATAATGATCAAAAAAACATTCCACACCATTCTAAAACATCCAAGACTCCTCATGTTATCCTCCTACCATCTACTCACCAAGCTTACAATCATGTCTTGATTAGGAGTGCCCTCTTTCTAAGATAAAATAGAGGTAATCTCCCCTATTTTCCTTGTAAAAATGAGGTCATGAAGGGTTATAATAAGTATTGATGATGTTTTTTGCAAAATCTCAAAGCTAGATCATCTCTGTAGGTCTCTTAAAAATCCAAAAACCTAAGAATAGTTGTTCAGGACTATGTATTGTGCACAAAAATTAAACTAACTATAGGCTAGGGTTGAACTTGTCTTGATCTATCTCTTTGGTCTAAGAGCTTCATTTAGTTTATGGAAACATTGTTAAGGTGATTTAAAACATGTTTAACATCTCACACCTCTACCATCTTCCTCTATCCACAACTTTCCTTTGCTAGACTAGTCTATCTGCTATAACAAACTATAGGTACTTGTCTTAGTAGAGATTGAATGTTTCTTATAGGTAGAGGTATATTCTTTAGCACTATGTTACATTCCTAGGTCTTTCTTGAACCTAATTAGATCATTTCACAACTATGTGAACTCAAATCTTATCTTAGGGCTATGCTTACCCCCAAATTGCCTACCCCCAAATACTATCAATCTACATTCAAACTGTAGGTAGCATTTTGAGATAAAAAGGACCCTTATAGGTGGTGATGTTCTCCTTGACACATGATTTCATATTTTATGACAATTTTGAGATTATTACGATCTTTTCAAACCAAATTGAGCTCATTCTCATGCTTAGAGACCATAGTCTCACTTACCACTGTAAGTTAGTTACTTTTAGTCATTTTAACACAGTGTGTTCTGAGTGTTTCAGGTTAAAACCTACATGAATCATAAACCACTCAAAAACCATTTCCCTTGATCAATAACCCATAATTCTATGTCAATATACTTCCCTTGGGTTTGGGCTACAAGATGAAAACAATTAGGCCTATCCATTCTTCAAAACACACTACTATGAGAAGACCAAGTATATGAGCAAAATATGACTTGAATTAATTAATTTAATATGTATCTCTTGAAAATTTATCCACCTGTGGACATAGGATTCAAGTTTGATTGCATGAAATGAGCTCACCATTATTACCATGATGCTTTCCATGATCTTATAACTCAATGAAGGTCTCAAGTGAGTTTCAATCATCTCCATTTTGATATTACTTTGCCTTCTTGTATTACACTCGGACCCCTATTGGAAATCTCTCAAAAATTTTAAATCTCCTTATTCTAATAGCATGATTGGTCAATGTTTCTATTCACTTAATTGGAGGTGATAGTCACAAGGAATCTGACTGTGGCATGTTTCTTGGTCTTGTCACTCTATATAGAACATTATTTAGACCACATATTCATAATTAATGTCAGGATCCCTACTCCTTAAGAGCACACTTGATTACCTTTGTATAAGCAACTAAACACGAAATTTAACCAGAAGTAAAATGTAACTAGAATTCAGAAATAGCACAGAATATGAGAGACAATAAAATCTTGTATTAACACTCTTCCAAAAGGAAATACAATGAAGAAATCACACTCTTCCCACACCTCTTGGGTGTACCAGTAATTCTCCCTCAAGAGTTCTCTCTCTCAATTACAAACACAATCAACTCAAACACAAAGTTGTTGTTTCCACCAATCAGTAACAATACTGTTAGTACCACCACCGAGTACACCATGTACTCCAAGTAGATCTCCCTGATTTGCTCCTTATTGTGTTGCAAATCTCCTTTGACCTTGCTATCTCACAGATCTCCTTTGACCTTACACACACACACACACTTGCAGATCAACTGACCTTACTTACCATGTAGATCTCCCCTGATCTTGCACACCTACAGATCAACTTGGTCTTGCACACCTATAAACCTAGATCTTACATACCTTGGAAGAACCCTTGTCCTTGCCTTTGCAAGTCCTTATGATTCTAAAAATTACAATACAACCCCATGGGTCTCTTAAATAGATCCCATACAAACAATAATTAGACTTCTTAATTACAATAATTAGAAATGCAGACTCAAGACTAAAATTAGTCTTTTACATGCAAACTAACTATCCATCTAAAATTAGACCAGTTATAGAAGTGCATGCAAATGCACGCACACACAAGTTGCTAATGTCGGTTTTTATCTGATCGATGTCGGTCGACACCTAACCGATGTTAGTTTCTCTTCACACTGAATATGACCAATGTTGGTTATCCTGACTGATGTCAATTTCTCCTCAACAACCTCCTCCATTTGCATCAGTGAAGCTCTTATCTCCACAACCTAACAATCTCCCACTTGGAGATAAATAGTTGCACCTGTACCTGTACCTATACATCATCTAATTTTGTTTCCTAGCTTGTATCCCTCTTCAAGTTCAATCTTGAAGACCAACCACCACATATCCTATGGTGCTACTCCTGTCATCCAAGTAACTTGCCATATCTGAATCTACATACCCATTTAGAGAAGTGCTTAACCCTGATGTTAACCTGTTGCCGGTCCCTCTCAGATACCTAAGAATCCACTGAATTGCTTTCCAGTGCTTCTTTCCCAGATTGGCCACAAACTTGCTAACAACTCCCATTGCTTGGGTAATATTAGGTCTAGTACACATGTACTCAACCTCATCATGTGATTTGGGACACTATTTTGTGAACTATCCATCCATAGGTGTGCTAATCAGTTCTACATCCTGCATATTGAACCTCTCCACTACCTTATTCACATAATCATCTGGAGACAAACTCAACTTATGACTTTCCCTGACTCTAGAAATACTCATGCCAAAGAATTTTGCTGCTCCCGAATCCTTCATGGCAAACCTCTGAACTAACTTTACCTTTAGCTCAGCAATCTCCTGCATGTGTGACCATGCAACAAGCATATACACTACATATAGTAACAAGATAATGTAGCTAATATTATCCAACCTAGTAAAGTAAACACAATGGTCACATTGACATTGACTAAAGCCATGCTTTGTCATACACCTGTCAAACCTTAAACACCATTGTCTTGTAGCCTGCTCAAGACCATATAACCTGGCCTTCTGTCTCACGTGTCCATTCTCTCCTTTCTTTAACCTAGGAATCCATTCATATTTCATTGCTTTCTTTCTGTTTGGCAACTCTATCAAATCTCCCATTTGGTTCTTTCCCAAGGAATCAATTTCCTCATTCATGCCATGCTCCCACTGTTTCCTGGATTCTACCTGCATTGCCTCTTCAAAACTTCCTAGTTCTTGACCATCAGTGAGCAACAAGTAGTGTAAAGAAGGGGAATAATGAATTTGAGGCTTACTTACCCTTTTAGTCCTCTATATGGGCATTTGAGACTCCTTAACAGCTTGTTGTCCATCCAAAATCTATTCTCTAATCAACCTTGGTCTGCACCCGACCGATGTCGATTCCACCTGATCACTGATGTCGATTCCCTGACTGACATCGATGTCCACCTGCCTAACACCACCGACTTTGGTCTACACATGACTTACATTGGTACCTACCTGATCGACGTCGATTCTCACCTGACCAACGTCAGTAACTGTGTCTTCCTATGAGTGATGACTTTTACCCGCAAGCTCACTTTGGATCATAACCCTGTCCAAACTACCCTGATCAGAATTATTCAGCCCCTTGAGCTGATCTCTATCCATCATCTTCTCCATGAAAACCAAGGCTTTCTAGTTCTTAAGTTTGTTAAAGACATTAGATTTCCTCTTAAGAACATGCATCCCCTTCTCATTCATGTGACCAAGCCTACAAAGCCACATCTTTGCATCTACATCTAAAGTAGATAAACCAGAAGGAGAATCAGTAATATAAGTAGATAGATAAAGAGTACCTAATTTCTTACCACATGCTAATTCAAGTGCACCCTTGGAAACTTTCCAAGATTTTGTTGTGAGAGTTATTGTGCATCCCTCATCACTCAACTTTTTTGTAGAAATTAGACTCCTCTTCAGGACTCGGACATGCATGACATCCTTCAACACCCATGTGTTTCCCATCTACAATTTCAGCTGCACTTCCCCTTTGCCAACAATTTGACAAGGCTCACCAACCCCTAAATAAATCTTTCCAAAGTCTCCATGGACATAATCATGGAAAAATACTCTATTTGGGGTTGCATGGAAAGAGGCAACAAAATCTAAAACCCAAGATTCTAATTTATCCAAGGAACATATAAGAGCAACCCGTGCAACAATCCTTGCATCATTTGCTTATTTATTTCCTTCATGCTGATCTTCTACCAACCAACAATCTTTCTTTACCTGCCCTTTCTTTCCATAATTTAGTAATTGATCATTCTTGCCATTGAATTTCTCCATTCTTAGTGTACTTTCTTCTACCATTGATTTACTCCCACTCAATCAAAAACCCCTGAGAGTGACCTATAATCAACAAACACTAACACGCTCTACCACTTGTTAGTTGATCCTAGCTCTGATACCAATTGTCAGGATCCCTACTCCTTAAGAGTACACTTGATTACCTTTGTATAAGCAACTAAACATAGAATTTAACCAGAAGTAAAATGTAAATAGAATTCAAAAATAGCACAGAATATGAGAGACAATACAATCTTGTATTAACACTCTTCCAAAAGGAAATACAATGAAGAAATCACACTCTTCCCACACCTCTTGGGCGTACCACTACTTCTCCCTCAAGAGTTCTCTCTCTCTCAATTACAAACATAATCAACTCAAACACAGAGTTGTTGTTTCCACCAGTCAGTAACAATATTGTTAGTACCACCACCGAGTACACCATGTACTCCAAGTAGATCTCCCTAATTTTGCTCCTTGTTGTGTTGCAGATCTCCTTTGACCTTGCACACACACACAAACACCTGTAGATCAACTGAACTTACTTACCATGTAGATCTCCCCTGATCTTGCACACCTACAGATCAACCTGGTCCTACACACTTGCAAACCTAGATCTTACATACCTTGGAAGAACCCTTGTCCTTGCCTTTGCAAGTCCTTATGATTCTAAAAATTACAATACAGCCCCATGGGTCTCTTAAATAGATCCCATACAAACAATAATTATACTTCCTAATTACAATAATTAGAAATACAGACTCAAGACTAAAATTAGTCTTTTACATGCAAACTAACTGTCTATCTAAAATTAGACCAGTTTTGGAAGCACATGCAAACACACGCACACACAGGTTGCTGATGTCAGTTCCTATTTGATCGATGTCGGCTGACACCTAACTGATGTCGGTTACTCTACACACTGAATATGACTGACGTCGGTTGTCCTAACTGATGTCGGATGCTCCTCAGCAACCTCTTCCATTTACATCAGTGAAGATTTTAGCTCCACAACCTAACAATTAAAACTAATCACCATGTTGTTAGAGGTGAGGAAAAACATCACCTTTTATTTCAAAACCAACATAGGAATAAGAAACTCTGCTATTGATTAAAAACATGTATGTAGTCATCTATTGGAATTCCTCACTAGTAAGATGAGATGTTATTCTCATTCCTCCACCTTCAAACATTCAAACAAAACTAATAAATAGATGACAAATGTATTAAAACTCACCAAAATCACATACAATAGTTGGTTTGCAAATATCAATCCAAACATAGGAAAAAACTAAAGGGTATGGGGATGTACAAGGAAAAAAGAGGAGCAGGCGTTCTTATCAATGGTTCATAGAGTAAAATCAACCAAACTTATAAATATTATCATGAATTTAAAGTATACAAATATTATATTCATCCCTCAAGTTCACTTTCTCTTACTCACCTCCTCCTAGCCATACCATGCAAAGATCGATTGACCATTTCTGCTTGTCTAAGAGAGTGATAGAAAGACAGAACAATTTTTTACCATTTTCAAGTATATAAAAGCTACTTAGGCATGGAATTGAACTTATAGGACCTCGATATACACTCCTGGAGTAACCACACATGACAACTAATTTATGGGCCATACAACTGCTTAAAACTGCCTAAACTACATGATCTTCTTGATTTCAAAGTTGCACCTATAGTTGTTAGTCCAAGACTACCATATCTAACATAAATATGACATTTAGGACATTAAATCATATCTTTACACCTTTTCTTCCTTATAAAAACCATATAATATTAATAAATGACTCAAAATTTGACCCCTAGATGACATAGGACAAACTATAGACAAATATGACAAGGATAAACATATGTTTGACCTTATTTGAGACCCTAGGACACATTTTACACCCTATAAGACCCTATAACAAGTTTTAATATATAGGGGTTGACATAATTTGATTTTTGGTCAAATTAATCAATAGTATGCACTACTGAATTATAGCTTAGTCTTCATATTCTTTCATAAAGTCCTCAAAAAATGATTTAGAAATTTCATATCCCTATCTGATGTAATAAATTTTAAAAAACCATGCAATCTCACAACATATTTAAAAAATAAATTTTCAACTCTAGTGACATCATTGGTTTTCTTACATGCAATAAAATGAACCATCTTATAAAAGATGTCTACAACAACAAAAATTGAATCATTACCTCTTTGTGTGTTTGGTAATCCCAACACAAAATCCATAATGAAATATGTCCATGGTCCTCTTGAAACTGGTAATGGCATGTACAACCCTATATTTTATGCATGTCTTTTATCCACTTGATATATTATGCATCTTGAAACACACCTTACCACATCTCTCTTCATCTTTGACCAAAAATACTTATTCTCCACCAAATTTCTTGTCTTAAGCTTACAAAAATGTCCAACCAAACCACCATTATGTAGTTATCTTATAATATTATCTCTTATAGACCTAACTAGAATACATAATTATTTCCCTTTGAAGAGATAACCATCCTATATAAGATATTCATCATGAATAGTACTTGTCTCACCTACTAATGGATTCATACACTGCTCAATAATCTTTCCAAAATTTGGATTAGTATCATATAAGTCCTTAAAAAATTCAAATCCAACTAATTCACTCACTATAGTAGTTAATAATGCGACTCTCTTTCTCAAAAAAATAGCTACTTGATTCTATTTTCCTAATTTATGTTTCAACACAAAAGTATATCTCTAAAAGAAAGACACCCACTTTACATGTCTAATATTTAAATTTTTTTGAGTGTTCACATACTTGAAGGCCTCATGATCTATAAATAATATCAAATCCTTAGGCACCACATAATGCTTATAATATCTTAATTTTTATATAATGGCATAAAATTCAACATCATATGTAGAATACTTCATTCTTATCTCATTTAATTTCTCACTAAAATATGCTAGTGGCCTTCCTTCTTGACTCAATACGACATTGATTCCCCCATTTGAAGCATAAAAATTCACTTCAAATATTTTTTTGAAATCAGTAATGCTAAAATAGGTTTTTATATAATCTTCTTCTTCACCAACATAAAAAAAAAATTTGCTTCCCTTATCCACACAAATTATTTTCCTCTCATGCAATCTATTATTGGTGAAACAAGACTACTAAAATTCTTAATAATTTTTCTATAAAAATTTGCTAAATCATGAAAACTTATTACCTTTGTGATTCTATTTCCAATAGGATGCTCAAAAATTTCCTTTTCTTTTTATTCATCCAATCTTACTCCATATATTGAAACTACAAGTCCCAAAAATACCAATTATTCTGCATTAACCTACACTTCTTCAGATTTGCATAGATTTTATCCTTTCTTAACAACTCTAATACCATAAGTTCTCTTATTTAGTCTTACTGAATATCAAAATATCATGAAAGTAAACCACCACAAACTTACCAATGTATTAAAATGACATTGTATTCATCACCCTCATAAATATGTTGGGTATATTAGATAACCTGAATGGCTTGCCAACCACTCATATAAGTCATCCCTAGCCTTGAATGTTGTTTTCCACTCATCTTTTTCATGAATCTGAATCTAATAGTAACCACTCCTTAGATCAATCTTAGTAAATTATTTCACTCTTGCAACAAAATACATTATATTATCTAAACGAGGTATAAGAAATTTATATTTGATGGTAATTTTATTCATGGATTTACTATCCACATATATCCTCCATCCTCCATATTTTCTTAGAGTTAACAATGTTATTGTTGTACATGGACTCATGTTCTCCCTTAGTAATCCTTTTCTAACCAATTCAATAATATGTTTATTCAATTATACATATTATGTTAGATTCATCTTATAAGTTGTTTAATTTGGTAGAGTTGATCTTGGAATCAAATCAATATGATGTTAAATGTATCTCTTTGGTTGTAAATCATCTGGTAACTCATCAGGTATAACATTTACATATTCTTTCAATACTTTTGTTACTTCTATTGGTATTTGTACCAATTTTATGTCTTCATTCTATGCTACTAATACATAATAATAACATGTCATCTTCATGTCTATGATAAAAAAAATTATGGATATCATGCTTTATATCTACCCTTCTTCTTTAAGGGGTAGTAAAACTACCTTTGTACCACCTTTCCAAAAAGTATATATATTATTTGTTCCATCATGAATTATTTTTATGTCATATTACCATGGCCTCCCCAACAACACATGGAATGCATCCATTGGTATAACATCACACCATATTTCATCCTTATACTTTTTTCCTATAAAAAACTTGATTAAGCACCTTTTATCTATTTTAACTTCATTCCCTTTCTTAAACCATGAAATCCAATAAGGGGATAAGGATTTGTTTCACATTGCAACCTAATTTCTCTACTATGTTTTTATAAATCATATTTCCAAAACTACCACCATTTATAATTACTTTGCATACCTTACCTTCTAAAGTTTGCCTTATTTTAAAAATATTTGGTCATAGCCATGCATCACCACCTTCCTTATTCTACACATATTGTTCCTCAGAGAAATCATTGTTCTCTTCATCATGAGATTTTCTCCAATATTTGTTGTTGTAACGTGAGTATATTTCTCTTATGTCTTATCCTTAACTAAATTCACTCTTGGATGAGCCTCTTACCTCCTTTATTGATCTTGGTATTGTAAACACTCAAATGGTGTGCCCTTCTTCTCTGCATCTATAGCATACATAGGACCTATGTTGATTTGGAAAATATCTTCTAACACCACCATAACCTCATCCTCTCTAAAATACTTTTCCTCTTTGTTGGTATTAAAACCCTAGTCTATTATCTTCTTAATATTCTACACCATGTGATGATTCTCCCCTGGTGGGATTAAACCTCCTCTAGTGGTATTGAACCCACTTATTCCTCTTACTATAGTGGATTGTCTTCTTCTTGGACCAACACCAAATGATCTTATAAAATTTTATTTATTTTGTTTTTATTTTACTTTCAAAGAGAATTGATAATCCTCCTCCATTCAAAGTATTATATGTATTCTCAATTCATATTAAATAGAAAACTTTAAACCATTTACATACCTTACATCCATCTATTCTTTTGTTCCATCATGTTCCACATGTATGGAAAGTTTTTTAAACTCATCTATATACTCTTATATATTGTGATATTATATCCTTAAATTATGAAATATTATGTATAAAGTTTATGCATAGTCCATAAGAATAAACTTCTCTCTTATCTTCTTCTCCATCTTGCTTCACGTGTTTATCTTCTCTTTACCCTTTGTTTATCTCTCTTTCTGTAGGTGATCCCACCAAATCATTGCAAGACCCTTCAATTTTGTGCATGAAAACTTTACTTTATTATCTTCTCTCATAGTTTTCCATTTAATAAACTTATCCATGTTTTTCATCCAATCTACCAACTCCTTTGGTTTTAAATTGTCTCCATAATCTGGAATGTCAACCTTGATTCCTTCATTTCTTCCCTCTAAAGCCTAAACCATCCTTTCTTCCATTGATGGTAGATATCCATGTTGTTCTTCTTCTTTCTAAACTTATCCTTCATTATCTATGTCTTCCTCAATTCATCTCTTATTCACCTTCATATTTGAGTTGTGATAATTATAGTTAATTGTTGCACTTGCCTCTATAGCTCTTGCATAATCTTATTCATCTGAGCCATTCCTCCTCATGATTGTCCTTTTCCTATCACAATTTATTACATGTTATTTAATCATAAAATATTATCCAAAAATATAAAAACATAAATTCACAAATATATTACCTCCAAGATTCAAACTTGCCATGATACTAGATGATGAAAACACAAACTAGCAAAGCAAAAAATCAATAGGCATGAACTTAGAATTTTACATGAAGGAAAATAAATCTTCTCATTGAATGAATAAAATATTTACATAAGAGGCTTTGAATAAATCTCAACTCAATTAGAGTTGACATGCATAATTAAAAAATACAAATAAATTTAAAGCTACCTAAAGCACTTAAAGTT
This sequence comes from Torreya grandis, assembly GCA_037957365.1. Classification (NCBI taxonomy): domain Eukaryota; kingdom Viridiplantae; phylum Streptophyta; class Pinopsida; order Cupressales; family Taxaceae; genus Torreya; species Torreya grandis. Next base: position 777,609 of record JARHVA010000950.1, read on the forward strand.
AACTAACCCATACAATTTTTATCAAATTGTTATTTTTAATAAATTTTGACTTTTAGTGATTTTTTTCCAATCACTATATTTAGAATTATTACATTCAAGTTCAAATGGGCTTAAAAAATTTACAAATATTATAAATACTAAAATTAACCTAATGGATGGATTTTAACTAAAGTTCATGTCCAAGTACAAATATACACTATTTTTAAAAATAGAAAAATATCAAAATATATATATATATATATATATATTTAGACCCTTAGATGGTCATGTACAACCTTGAAAAGTTCTAAAAACATCCATAAATGGATAGATTATTTTATAACTGAATTGAACTTTTTGAGATGTTTATTTTGACATAAATGAGAGCTCAAACAGAGTTACGAATCAAAAGTTGTGGCATCTAAAAGGTTAGACTCTACATTAATGATGATATATATGCTTTTGCACATGATTATTTCTCAAATTTAGATTACATACATATGTTACTACTCACCCATGGTGGATGACATTTTATTTGATCAATCTAGGACCTACATGTGAGCACCTCATTGATGGTATAATTGGTTAGTGTATCATTAGGAATCTAAAGAGATAAATTTTTTTAGTTTATTGTTAGTGAAATAAAAAGAGAATTCAAATAAAATAATAAAATATAAACTAAACCACTCTTTACTAATTACTTAGATGATCTTAACATAATGAAAAAACGTACAAAAGAAGGTAAAACACAAAATTGCATTACCTCCCTTGTCAAACTAGTTCCCATGCATTGGCGTAGAGGATGTTCATGCTTGATTTGTGGGCAATAGAGACTTTCATCAATGCAATTTATATTTTGGAAACACTTCTCTAAGAACACTTGAGGTGTTTCTTGGCTTTTCTTGGCTTGGTGAAGCTTATCCTTAATCAATCTAACATTATAACATTTTCTAAAGAACTAGTTCAAATAGAGGCAATGGCACTTGTATTTATAGGTTCTAAAACTAACTCTAACTCAAGTGTGGTTAGGTTTAATTTTTACCTTGTTTGTGTCTGTATTAATCTTGGGTTGGGTCAAAGCCATTATGAAGGATTAACACCTCATATAATATATTTATGAGGCTTGACAACTCATAGAATAATTTATGAGGTGTCACATGTTCTTAAAATTTTAGGTATTTATAAAAGATATTATTAATTCCTTTGACTGTGACCTCATCTTTATTGAAATATATTTGTTTAGAAAATTTAATTCCATAATTAGTTTTGAATTTTTACTTAAGTAGTTAATTAAAGTTTGCTTTTTAATTAATACTACTTAGGTTTTTTGGTATTTAGGAATTATTTTAATGTTTTGTATTAATAGATCAAAAATTCAGCAATATCAATTTGTTAGGTCATAATTTGACTGGGGTTAAATCCAAGATAGGTTATCATTGTGTGTAGGGTAATACCTCAAATAATGAATCCTTGACACATTTTTAGGTAGTTATATCCCATGCATAGACAAATTTAGGAAATCTAATGACTTCTAGGCTTAAATTACGTCATTTTATAAAAATTGGTCTAAAGTACACTATAGACATAGAGTGTAGCCCAAAATGAGTGTATATAGTTAGTATAAGCATATTTTAAATTTAAAAAATATAAATAAATCAAAATAAATTTAAAAATCATAAACTATGCCTAAAAAGTTTTACTAATTACATGATTTATTTATGTTATTTATCATATACATGGTACATTGCAAGTCCATTTTCTATGCATATGTTTTTCATGATATACATGAGTTGGATGTAAAATATAAAATTTACATATGATACATGTACATTCAAATGAAGGATATTACTTACACCCAAGATCTACCTTTCTACATTGGGGACATGCTTACATTGAAGGCATCTTGGTATATCTTATCAAGTTTTATATTTATATGACTATTTTGTTGATCATAGTGAACTACTCAAACTATTTATAGATGACTTGATCTTTCTTATGCTCTTTACAATGCTATACTTTATGGATATTATATTGTTTATGGTAGATGGTGACACAGATTACATATGTAGAATAGCATTGATTCTTATATGTGTATTGATGTTATTTTCATGCATACTTTTTTCATTTAAGCAAACACAATACAACTAATTCTCATGAAATCAGACCATAAACACAATCAAGCAATAGAATTTACATTCAATAAATGCTATAAATAGGTTTTTTCTAATTTCCATGATTCAGATTACATGTGTATGACACAAGTTACAAAGTGAAAAGATTTATTTATTTAGCCACACTCTAAATAACTCATTCACTGGATCATTTCCATAGTCATAGCATTATGACACTGAGATAACCACCAAAAATAACCTCGGCCATTATTGATATAGTTGGCTCCACACGACCACTTTGGCAAGCTCAATTTTAGCCCACCAAGGACTATGGTCATGCCATGTGTCATGATTATGGGACCCTCAGGTCTAACTCAAATCATCTAATTTCCTAAGATTTTAAGTTAAGGGATGATATCACTTGGCATCTCCTTGGATCCTTAGGACCTCATAAGCATTAGGGGATTATCCCCAATGGCTTAATATTTTTGGGGTTTTGAGCTCTAGAATATTGCCACTTGGTAGCTCCTCAGACCTTAGACATATTAGGGGATAAAACCACCCAAATAAATCTCTGATTTGATAAAATGATGCCACATGGCATCATTCAATTGACTTTACAAAAAACTTAAAAATTGGTTAAGATAAAACATATAGACTAGTTGATATATAAATTAAACTAAGGTATGGATAATTCTCACCGATCTACTTATCTAATATCAGTGATATAATAAACCAAGCTGATTTCACCATTGGGTTAGAAACATGGTTACATGTGAACAACTCTTGTTGATATGCTTGTCTGGCATTGAATATATAATAGAGCCTACTAATATCACCTTTAGGTTAGTAAGATGGTGACACATGGATGGTTTATTGTGATCTATTTACACAACATCTACTACGTAATAGAGCCTATTGACATTACCCCTAGGTTAGTAAGATGGTGATATGTAGATATCTCTCAATGATCTTCTTACCTAACATCAATAATATAATGGATCTTGTTGATGTCAGCCCCAAGTTAGTGGGAGGATGACATGTGGATGGCACCTAGAGATATGATTGCCCAACATATACCATAAAATGGATCCTATTGACATCACATCCAAACAACTAACAAAATACATGAAAATTAATAAGGTAAAAAGTTACAACAAAAAGACTTGATAATTAACTAAGGCATAATCCAAAGAATGAAATTAGAAAACATCTTAGATGAAAGTGAACAGACTAATCCTTAGTAAAATGCATCTATTAATGGATTGCCACCATTAATGTGACCAAAACTAAGCATGCCTTTCTCATAAATTATTTTCTATTATATAGGATCTTGTGTTCTTATAGATGATAAACTCAACATTGAACCAATATTCTCATTAATTTAGTTGACTATCAGAATTCATAAGGCAATCTCAACCTAGACGAATGCTTCTTAAGTAATTACCCAATCTAGTGAACCAACTAGTCTATCCTTTGGAAGATGACACTTCTATAATTAACACATAGACCCATTCATTCCATTCAAGAGGAAGATCAAATGACATTAATTTTATATGAAACAAATACAACTCATACAAGAAATATTATTAGAACTTCTTTCATTAATTCTCTACAAGGGAGACCTCAGTCAAACTTAAAGATTTAAAGCCTTGTTATAATTATAAAAATAAAACCAAACTCTAATAAATTTATTCTTTTAATATGAAATGGTATTGATAAGGCAAGGTTTTTAGTAGTTTACTTGTTCATCTACTAAGTATCAAGTAACTCTTCCACAAGACATAATCTCAAACCAAAATAATATCAATGTTCAGTTTATTCTTGTAAGTTATATTATTATTCCCAAATACCATCTCATAGCTATTTAGTTAATTTTATCTCATATTTAGATATTTTTGATTCATTATATCACATCTCATTTAGATCATAAATAGGGACATAATGCATCTTTGATAAGTTTCTCATAACAAAGATTTAAGCAAGAGAATCAAACACTTGATATGTATTAAAGGGCCAAACAAGATAAGAAATCTTTCCTTACATAAAGAATCCTTTCCAAGGATATACATGTAGAATATATATTATTTATTTGCATAAAATTTTATTAAAGAGGTTAAACAGAGGAGAACAAAAGTCTTTACCCATAGCTAATTCATTATACAAAAGACTATCTTTCATAAGAAAAATACAAGCATGTTGGATAATCTTAACATTTATCAATATAAGAGATATCATCCATATTATACATAAGCATGAAGCATAACTCAAGGCATGATTTAATAAAAAAAGAATAACCATTCTTCAGTAGTGTTCCTTGTTCACTCTAAGTAACTACAGGCCATTTGAAGTAAATCTCACCACCCAACTTTTTGTCATCATCAAGTTACTACTCTAGACACCTATAATCTCGAGACTCCAATTTTTTAGCATGTTTACATCATTTTTCAAAGATAAGGGTAGATATATAAGTAGGAGTATTATACTCAAGGTAATTAAAGCGCACCCACCTATAGTTCTATTCCTAACTTTTACCCAAAGAGACTCCCAGTCCCAAAGATAATTTCAGCAAACATTCAATGAACATTCTTATGAATCTAAGCATTTACAAATGTATAAAATAAAAAAAGAAACTTTCACAATGTAGATAATTCCCACCATTTGATTGGATAACAAGAGGATACTTGACTAAAATACTTTCATCCAATAGTCATATGAGGGTTAATCAATCTACCATCATGTCTCAGCATGGGAGGGCTAAATAATATACCACCATGATGTTCATGGTATGGTCAAGAATTATACCATAATTCATAGCATAGGAGGCTTAAAATTATGCCACCATGAAGATTTTTCTCATAAACAACAACACATTATGTCACAACAACATTATACACTCAAACAAAAAGCTAAAGCATTCAAGTCAAGCAAGGAGGAACACAACCTCTCCAAGGCCCTTGACTGGGCAAGGAACTACATGGAATCCAATACACAACCATGGTAAGAAAATAATAAATGTAGAATAAACTAAGTGGTATTATTATCCTTAAATGTAAAGAATCAAATAGAGAACAAAGCTATTTTCATTTATAGGAATAAATTGTAAAATAAGTTAATATAAAACATGTATGCAATGGGAAATGTAAATAGATCTACAAATTAATCCTAGCTCAGAGAAGATAAATATTGCTTACACTTATGATTATAGATTCATTATATATTCAAGGTCATGACCAAGATGGTTCCACTAGACCTAGCCAATGGATCTCTTACCACAATAAATTCACTAGGGAGGATTCTAAACCCTCTAGTCAAGAAAAATTATGAAATAACCCTAACTAGGTCATATGTTTTCATATTAACTAAACTATTAACAAGTAAAGTAAAGTCTAATCTAGTGATCATCAAATCTTGTGACACAAAGTGGGGGTAATAAACATTAAAATTAAACATGCATAGAAGCCATAAACTCACGTCAATGTATATGAAATCTTAATGCATGGAAGAGAAGTATAAATGCATATCTAATTAATCTTACAAAGGAGAAACAAAGTTAGGAATACTTACCTTTTAATATGAAATAATTGAGCCTCAATCTCTCCCTTGTCTAATGTGCTTTGCAAGAGGTTGTTGTGGTTTGTAAGGATGACAAGGATAAATCATCTCTAAGATACACAACCTATCAATGTATCTAAAAGAACTCTCCACAAGACAAGATCTATATCTCTAAAGAAAGTATGAAAACCTAAGATTGCTCCTAAAGTATAATGGTGGATAATAAGATGCACAATGTATCTTACTTATTCTTCTCTTATCTTAGAAATAATGAAATGGATGTGTTTATATAGGTATATCTAACCTTAATCCTTTTTAAAAGTTTAGGTTGATAAGATCAACCCAATCGACCTAATATTATTATTTAAAAAAATAAATTAGGTCATGAAACAAGTCATCTAGGGGATGACCTAAACCCTAATAAGTTTTATCAATTATAATATAAGGTCGATGGGTTTGATATTATAATGTAAACTATCAAAAAAGGTTTTAGGTTAAGGAAGGGATAATGAATGTGGTAAATGACTAGAGGAGGGTAAAAAATAGGAGGCAAAGATTAGGGGAATGTTTTATGAAATGGCTATGTAAATAGTAAATGATAACAAGGGATAACAATCATGTGAAGTACTAATGGTTTACCCACCCCTTTTCTAGTGCACCCCTTAAGGTGTACAATTAGAGTGATTGATTCTCGATGGGTTCCTGCAAGATAGAGAGCATCAGTAATTGTAAAGTTTGAAAATATTATGTGTATACATATGCCTCATTCAAATATCATCACATGTCATTTAGATGAAACACAAGATGGTGCTTTAAGAAAAAAACATAACACATAATGTTGAAATTGAATAAAGTGCAGTAAGGAGCAAATAAGATAAAAGAAAGGATAGAATTGAAAAACATATACCTTTACTTACCTTAGTGTTATAGATAAATAAGAATATTTAATAAATGTGAAGGCATCCAATGCATGGAAAATTAGGTGAATCTATAGAGATTAGTGAAAAATCAATTTTTTTTGCAATATAGACATATAATAGTTAAAAATATTCTCTATGATGTCAGCATTTGAGAATATTTTATGGTTTAGAAAAAGAGCTAGTAAAGACAAAGATATAATCAAAATAAGAAATCTAATGGTAAATATTTGAAAGGTAAATAATTTTGAATAATAAATATAAATAAGGTGAAAAATAATTCATTTCGTATTTTTACTATTCTGGGAAAATAAAGCTTTGATAGACCTAGTGAGAGACTAGAGAGCCAAGATGGTGAGGAGATGACAGCTAAGACGGGGAGGATGCATAGTAACCACAACAAGTTTAGCATAGGTTAGCAACTAAAATTTTAAATTTGTTGACTATTTGTATTTGAAATTGAGTAAATTATATAAAATTGACTGATAGGCAAAATCTAATCTCCAAAATAAACCCTATAAAAATTTTAAAGACATTAGGAGTCAAACGGGGTATTGGGTAGGAAGTAGTTAAACAAATAAATTCTCAAGGCATTTATAGCAATTGGTCAAAAAGTCATCATTGTGGATGAATTGATTCAACTAAGTTGACTTAGTCTAGAGAGGGAAAGAAAACTAATAGGTCGACTACATAACAGTAGGCTGATTTAGTTGGTTAAAGGGTTGACTACGTAGTAGTGGGTCAACTTAGTTATTTTTGAGGTGGTAAATAAGTACTACAATGTAGGAAGGAAGCTGACTTAGTACTACAAACCAAAGGTGGCCAACTTAGTATTGAAGAGGTTGATCTAGTAGAAATGTAAAAGGGATGATTTAGTATCCCTGATGAAGTATAGGGCCAATTTAGTATTTAATAGGTTAATTTTGTAAAAATAAATAAACTAAATCAAACCTACTAATTTTCGTAAACATTTTAAAGAATGTACTTTGATTATAAATGACATGGAGATCTAATACATCCTCTATTGTTTAATATTTTGTAGAGGCATCAGAGGTATTGGTGATTGATTGATGCTTTATGGTTCCCATATTTGCTAGAACATTTGATAGATTTGGATAGAGTAAGACTATTTATATTGGGTCTACGAGGTATCATGGAGATGAGTCACATCCCAATGAGTGTTGATCTCATTCTCATGTTCCTCAGAGCACTAGAATAATTGACCAACATGTTTTCATGGGTGGTGAATAGGGATACCATATATTTGGGTATCATATTAGGGGACATACATACATTTTTTAGACTGCCTAAAGGAGGGAGACTAGTGATCACATGGACACCGAATGATCTGGCAAAGAGATGATTACTAATTAGGTGTGTAATATGCTTAAATAGGATATACTTAGGGTTAAGGTTTAAATTATTTGATGTGTATATTATGTATATTATGGACATATGAAATTCCATGATCAAACTTTTGATAACACACTTGACTACACTCTACATGACCTATTAGAATATGAACTCTTTCACAAACATGAAAGGATAAGGGAAGAAAGGATAGAGATTTATCACTTTGCATCACTATACATCACTTACATGCTTAGAAAATCATTTAATAACTAAATAATAGATTTGCATTAATGTTCAAAGGTAAAATATGACATCATTCCAGTAAGGCTTAACCATACATGGAGTGGAATTAGATTACAGATTCCAAAATGGTAGCTACTTATAGAATTTGAGAGAGAAGTGGGAAAAGAGAATTCCAAAGGTCACTTGAACACTTGTCATGTCATGAAGAAGAGTTATATATGTAGAGTAATGAAGTAGGAGATAGACCATGAAAGTTCTAATAATACAAATGGATCTCCAAACTATGAAACTCATGAAATGTGGCATGAAACTCCTTATTCTACACAAGAAAAGTACCTTCATCATTCACCTCTTTTAGATAATCCCAAAACTAACTAGGAATATATATCATGATTGGACTAAGAGGGAGGGTTTGTATACATTCTCTTCCATGCATTTGCCACATTCTTAATCATCTAGATTCCTCTAAAAGTGAGCCATCACTACCTATAGTCAAAGAAACTCCTTTTCTAGTCACCCCTCACACTTAACCTCAAAATTGGCTTTATTTTCCCATGAGAATACATAGAAGAGGGTGAACTACACATGTAAATACCCTCCATGTCCTTAAATTCTTTAGGTTCACCTTAAATAAGCTCCTACTTGAAGTCTCCACACTTCTCACCATCTTCCTCACTTTGCTAGTTTTGACTGGCTGAGATGAAGGTACCTATATAAACACTTAGGATATTTTTTTCTACAATAAATGGACATGAGGGTTATCCCAAGTCCTAATCCTTCTCCTAAAGTTGTTTTCACTTCTTGAAACCTCCTATAAATTGCACAATACACAAAATAGTCAAAGAAATAAACTTTATACCATGTCTGTATAGATAGGGAATGAATCAATTAGATGGAAATGGTATATAAAGAGTCCTCTATAGGTTAAAATAATTTTCTAAGCCATTCTAGTCTATTTAGATGGTTTTCCATCTTCTTTCTTTAATCAGGTCTAGAACTAGGGTTTATGAGGGTTTTGAGTCATTTCTACTCTTAATCTTTGTTCATAAAGATATGACATTAAAACTAAAAAAAAATTATACAAGAGTGATTTTTATGATTCCTATCAACCTCCCTAAACTCCTTTAATCTCCATGCACAACCTTAGATAAGATGTGAGAAACTGAAATTGCCTTATCAAGCTTAATTCCTCATTTTGCATAGGCCTAAGTTGTCTTTAAGCCCAAAAATGGATATCTTGTGCTTTATCTAAAAGGTATAATCTTATAAAAATCTATAATACCCCCATAATCATGATCCAAATAGGTTATAATGATCACCTAAGTTTAGAAATGAAGTTGAATCTCCATTTGGCTTTAGGCCTAAATCATGATTGATAGGCATGTCTATAAATTTGAGGATTTAGACCATCCTATTGAGATTAATCCTTCAATTAAAGGTTCCTCATATTTTCCTAGGTTTCATTCAAATTTATTAACCTCTTTTCAAGTTTCAGCCATCCCCTAGCTCACCTTATCATTCCCATCCTCAAAAAATATAGAGTTTGTGTACAAAGGGAGTACCCTCTATCTGAGACAAAATAGAGGGTACTTCCCCTATTTCCTTAGAAAAAATTAATGTTTTAAGGGATTATCCAAGTGATGAGGACATTATACAAAAAAAATTATACTTTTTTCATATCATTTGACCCTCCAACTCTTGTAAAATCCAAGATAGACTATGAAGAAGGTAGACTATGTGCAGGGTCCTGGAAAAACTAATTATGTTTTGCCCTTGAAACCCCCCTCACCTTGTTTTCATGTCATAAAAATTATGATATAATCACATAACTTATGTTTGAGTATTATCTATGCTTAATAATCATGTTTTCATTGATGTCTCAAAGTGACTTGATCATTTCTTGATTAGGCAAATTGAGTATGCAGGGTTCTCTCATGTGGACTGTAGGTACTTGAAATGCATCCTATTCTCTATAGCCTATCTTGGAAATATAATTAGGGTACCATAATAATAATAATAATTTCATTAATAATGTCTTAAAACTCTCCACCACTTATGAGGGCTTATTCAATGCATACCCTACTCAATTCAGTCCTGATATGTTTCTTGTCTTGGAAGGGCACATGTAGGTGAAACTATATGGTTTATGAATTTTTTTCATGTTTGATGTCCTATTTTAATCTATATACACCATAATATAGATAAAATTATTATTTTTATTCATGTATTAAGGTACTTCATCAAGGTTATCTAGCCTAATCTTCATGATAACATTAAAGCCAGAGTGTAGATATACATTTTGTGATGAAAGGGAGACATGTAAGTAGTGTTGTGGGGACATATCCTACATCTTGAATTCAATGGATAACCTTTAAAAATAATTAATATCCTTTTAAAAATTTAATATAACCTATCATGAAGTAATGTATATATCCTATCACCTTAGAATATAAGGTCATTGAAAGATTCAAATCATGTAGATGAAAATGAAGGATTTTAGTGTTCAAATGGGCAACTTTGAAGCCCCCAACTACTACCTTCCACTGATCATACACCTCTCATATTTTTCAAATATCTTCTCCTATTTTGAGGCTATAATATCTGATCATTAATATTCTTCAAATTTCTTTACAACATTGTCTTATGATCTCCATATAATGGCCAAGTGCTTTGTTTTGATGTTTTAGGGATTTGATCCCTAAATCTATGATCATTGATTTTGATTATGGTTCCCACTTATATTTTTCAACCTCATAATTAAAATATTTATATCATTATATCTATAAAAATATGACTCCAATCAATGTTCCAACTTTTCCAACACTTTTATATGACACCTCCAATTCTCTTTTAGTACCACCTATAGGTGGATCCTACAATATATAGTCAGTGGGGTGATATTTCAAATAGTGGAAATTGTATGGGATTATAACACATCTTGACCTTTCTCAAAGTTATAAAATGGATTATATTCATATTTTATAGTTTGAAACCTATTTCCATGCTCTCACTCTGATGTGTTCATTCTTTGTTTAAACACATGTATGTGCACTTTCATGTACAAGCAGTAAGTATAAGTATGGATAGTGTGCATTACATTTTACCTTGAATGAGTTTTAGAACTATATTAATACATCCAAATGGATTTTAAAAACCTTTAATGGCTTTAATGAGTTGTGTTCCTTATTTCCATATGATTTTCTTCTTCCAATCACCTGTAGGTGCACATTCATGGCAGACTATGTGGAAGTGTTACATATGAATGCCATAGTATGATCTTTACCATTTTAAATATTATATAAATACCTCATATTTATATAAGATATCTCATAGATTTTAAACATTCGTCACACTTTTTTGGATGTTCTTAGAGCCTTTACAATTCATGACTGAGACTGAGGAGGAGTTAGGAGCTTATTGTGCATCCAATTAAACTACAACCTCAATGATGGTCACCTTGGATGTTGAAAAAATTGAAATAATTATAGTTTCATAACCCCCATGGTATGAATATGACATCATGTCACATTATATTGAATACATTTTAGAGAAAGAGAATTTCTGTAAATGGTGAAAATGGAGTGCAAGCTCACTATCAACACCTTCCTATAAAGTGAGTTGTTTGATCTATCAAATCCATTAAAAATGTGAGACCCAATATGGATAACATGAAATAATATATTCAACATCATATATATTTAAAATAACCAATTTTATTATATGAAATCATCCAAACAAGAGCAAAACCTATAGGGTATGGGAAATAGTGAGTAGAAAAACATAGTTAACTTGTTAGAGATGATTCATAAAGAAAAAATAACCACTATTTAAAATATATTTATTAAAGTGTATATTTCTAATTTTAATATCACCTAACAAAGGAATTTGACCTGAAACTTCTCCAATTGGTTGTACAAAGCACAAACCTGTTGATTGGCTCTATGTGTCTAAAAGGGTGAAGAAAGAACAAAATGATTTTGGACCCATTTTAGAATTTAAAAATCATTTAAAGAACTTATATGAATATGAAGAAGATAAAGAGTCATATCACAACCTTGTCCCATGTGTCACACTCTTTTATGAGTTGTACAAGTGGCAAACTCTTCCTTTTTTAGTTGATTTCCTAATTTTTAGTTAGATAACTTATAATTTTATAATGAACTGACATTCTTAAAAGTTAATCTAACCTATTATATGTTTTAAGGAAAAATAAGACAATTGGACACCTTGAAAACCATGGCACTTGCATATATGACCCTAAAATGGCTACTAAGTGACTCAAAATGACATATAAACTAATTAGACCATGACCAAGGCTAAAATGGCATTAGATTACATAAAATATAATATTACACACCCTATGAAAAATATTAGACCAATATATAAGTTTTTACTATAGGGAGTTGACCCATTTTGACATGTGATCAAAATGGTCAACATCTTTAGCGATTTCCCAAGGGTGGTATGCTTACTATGCCAAGACCAATTACTTAATCCTGTCCATTGGGATATGGATTCACTTGTACACAAAGTTAACACACACTTTTCCTTTAACAACACACAAAATTTAATTAAATACACATAAAACAAGATAAACTCAAAATAAACACATATGTGCTTCATGAACACTTATGGGACACACACAAACTAAACAAATTGACTCAAACACAAACTAGCCTAAAATGAAAACTTCCTCTAGGATCAAAGGGGAAGTTTGAAACCTATCTTGCTTCATGACATGAGGGAATGAATTAGGCATGTATCCTTTTGACCTTTATCATTTATGCCTCCATCTTATTCATGGTGTTTTCCAACTTCATTGACATGATGTTCAAGGAATTCAATGCAACTCCAATTCGGTTAGCTATGAAATTTAACTCTTCTTACATCCAAATAGTCTCAACTTTATCATATGGCTCCTCAATGTGTAAGTTTTAAAATATGATAGTCTTCTCCACCTTACTCTCTTCCTTGGTATAATTTACTTAATGTTTGGGGGCATCAATCTTTCCTTCACCATGTTCCCATATATTTCAATGTTTTTTTACTTTAGATGGATCCCTTGAGTATCCTTTTGGTACAATAAGATCTTCCTTGACCTCATTTTCCATGTCTACAAATTATTGTACACTAGCATCATCAAATGGATTCATGACAGTAGGTTCTTAACCAGCAGAATGACCTTTATCTTTATGTTTGACCAATTTATAAAATTCCTTGCATATGGCATTGAACTTATACCATAAATATTATTCCTCATGAATGTCATCTTCAAGAGCTATTTCTTCTACCTTGGCCTCATGAGACTCTCTTAGGTCTATAGCTTAATGAAGAATGACTTGGTCTTCCTCCTTGATAGTGCCTTCCTCTTCATGCTTGATATGATCATCAACTTTGTGATCAAATATAGAGTCTTCTTCAAGTACATCCCTCTTTAAGTCTTGGCCACATTCCTCATGGACAGCTATAAAAGAGTCTTCAATATGTTTCTCCTCATAAAAAAAATAGGATTGCCCTTTTGTTCATGATCCAAAACTTAGAAGTTTTGGTTGATAAATATTTAAAGAACATAGAAATAACATGGTAACAATGAATTCTCTGAGAAGAGATGTATTATTAATCAAGATCGCAATACAATTATATGCTTATCTCTGGGAAGAGACATCTGATTTTCCATTTTAGGTTACATATTCATTTATACCCATTTAAAAGTAGGGTGAGGATGTGTAAGGTCACCAATCTTGAGGGATATTAAGTGGTTCAACTTCCACACTTTAAAACAATATAGAATTCAAGGAATTACTATTTTTAAAAGCATATTATTTTTAGACTGCACTTCTAAAATTGAAATTTGGGGCACTTCCATTGGGTTTTTGGGGGTAAAACTTCATTGAAGGTATATGGATTCCATCTCACAATTTTCTCCTCATTCTTAGCTTTCCAACAGTTCAAATGATGAGTCAATTGGAGCTACGGTGTAAAAGTTATGGCTCCCATAAGTTCCATCATCAATTGGGGTGGAACTATCACACGAATTATCACCTGAATTATTACCCAAATCATTCCTCCCTCCTTGAAAATCAATGGTCCCCATTGCATCAATGTTCCTCATTAGGTGTGGTAGTTGTGTTTTGATTTTATTCTCTTTGAGCCACTCACCTTAGTGGCTAAGTTGGCCCCTTTTGACCACTCAATAAAGCAAAATAGAGCGTCCTCTTATTGTCTTCATCTAGGTGTCCACAATCTGATCCTCCTCCACTGGAGCAAAACTTTGTGGATCAAGCTCATCAATGTCTAGTTTTTATAATAAAACTAAAGTTTTTAATAGAGGTGGATGATATGGTTTGAGGAGCTCCACATTTAATATTAGATGCAAACCAAGGTAGGCTGGTAGGTTTACCTAAAAAGCATTTTCTCCAATTTTTCTAGTGATGGTGTAGGGACCATATTGCAGAGGTCAAATTTTTTTATGTGGGCCTACAAGTCATTCCTTCTAAATCTGAAACCAAACCTTGTCACCCATAGCAATATGGTATGCAATCCTATGTTTGTTATGCCATTGTTGATACTTTTGATCCCTCTTCTCCAGGATGTCATGAACTTGCTATTAGATGTGTTGCATTTGTTCAATGAACTTTGTTGCTTTTGATGCCTCAAATCTTCCATGAGGTATGTATTCCATGGTGGAGAATGGAACAACTATATCAATTTGTGCAATGAGTTGGAACCCAAAGCATACTTGGAATGGACTATGCTTGGTCGAGCTATTTAGGGCCCGATTGTATCCATGTTGTATAAAAAAAATCCCCTCATCCCATGTGCATGGATGTTTGGAGTGATACATCTGAATCATGTGAACAATCAAGTAGTTCACCACCTCTATTTAACCATTAGTCTATGGATGGAAGGTTGTGGACTTCATCAGCTTAATATCCATCATCTTCCATAGAGTGGACAAAAAGATGCTTAGGAACTTGCTATCTCGATCTAAGATAATAGACTTGGAGAGACCAAAATGGAGCTATACATGACTAAAATATAGTTGAGTAGTTTCTTCAGTGGATATATTTTTTTTACAAGTAATCATGATAGTCATTTTTGAAAAATGATCAACTACCACAAAAATATAGTCCTTACCATGTTTTGAAGTGGGCAAACCTGAGAGAAAATCCATTGAGACAGATTACCAAGGCCTAGTTGGTTTTGGCAATGGCGTGTACAATCCTTGCTTCTTATTTGTTGGCTTGGATATCACACATGGGGTGTAATATTTGAGATATCTTTCCACATCCTTTTACATATGGGGCCAGTAGAAGTGTTTTTGAAGAACTGCCAATGTCTTTTTTATACCAAAGTGTCTAGCTATCCTATTAAAATGTGCTTCCCATATCATCTTATATTACTCTACAGCTGGAACACAGATGTGCCCCATATGACAGAGGACATTATCTTGAAAACATAAATTAGAAACATATTTACCTTTTTGAAGCACCTGATATGTATTAGCAAAGGTAGGATTTTCTTCATATAGAACACCCCAAGTGGCAGTCTCATGTCCGCACAAGTCAAGAACTATTGTGAGTGCAGTAATTGGCAAGTGGCTCAAACAATCTACAATTTTATTTGAGCTCCCCTATTTGTGTTTGATGATTAGATGGAATTTATAAAGACATGTGGACCACTTTTAGTGCCTTTCATTTCATAGTTCACTTTATGTCTAGATGAATTCCAATGGTTTGTGGTCAGTGTGGATGACCATCTCTTTCCCTAAAATGTAGTGTTTCCATTTTTTTAGGCTTGCACAATGGCATAGAGTTCCTTATCATATTTCAGATATTTACTGATTGTATCAGTGAAAGTTTCACTATGATATTCAATAGGATGTCCATGTTGCATGATGATAGCTCCCATGGCATATTAAGATGCATTTGTCATCAACTCAAAAGGTTGATGCAAATTTGGCAAGGAAAGAATAGGGGCTGAGCAAAGTATGTTCTTTAAATTCTCAAATTCCCTTTGTTATATTTCACCCCACTGAAATGTAGCTTTAGCTCCTCCTTTAGTCACTTGGGCTAGTGACCAAGCAACATGTGAAAATACAAGAACAAACCTGTGATATAAATTTGCAAGACCTAAGAAGCTGCAAAGTTCTATGAGGGTCCTTGGTGTGGGTCATTCTTAAATAACCTAAATATTTTTTGGATCAACATGGACCCCTTCCTCATTCACAATGTACCTGAGGTATTGAATTGTTGTCATCTTGAATGTGCATTTGTTGATATTTGCATACAACTTGTGCTCCTAAAGAGTTTGAAGCACGTTACGAACATCTTGCAAATGTTCCTCCCATGTAGGTAGACAACCACAAATGATTTGGTGAAGGGTCATAGGATGTCATCCATCATCCTCATCAAGGTTGTAGGTGTGTTAGTTAAACCAAAAGGCATAACCAACCATTCAAAGAGCCCCTCCTTATATTTGAATGTAGTCTTCTAGACATTAGTGGGATCAATGGGAATTTGGTGATAGCCAGGTTTGAGATCAATTTTGGTAAAGAATTTTAAACCACAAAGTTGGTCCAGCAGCTCATAAATCCTGGGGAGAGGGTAGTGATTCTTCACAGTGATTTTATTTAGGGCTTGATAGTCAATGTAAAGCCTCCATGTTTCATCTTTCTTTGGTGCTAAGATAATTGGGCTACCACAGGGTGAAGAGCTTGACCTGATGTGACCCTTTTGGATCAATTCTTGAATCTATCTTTTTATCTTATCATTCTCCAAAATTGATCTATGATACACAAGACTGTTAGGCAAAGGTGAACCTAGGATCAAATCGATAGAATGTTTTACTTGGCAATGTAGTGGAACTCCTATGGGTGACTTGAATAAGTCATTATATTCTCCTATGATTCATCCTATCTAATTTTGTTATTGTGTTGATTGTGTAGTTAGGACTGTAACATCATCCTTATTGGATTTTTATGGTTTGATGACCATGAGAACAAATTACTTTGTCTTCTCCAATAATTTCTTACATTGCTTAGCACTAATCAGGGAGATAGATGTGGGAGGTGGTACCTTTGGTATCCTATAGCACCATGTTCCAAGAGTGAGGGTGATTCTTTGGGTTCATGATTCATAGATGCCACGTCACTCATACATGAATGGCTGACCAAGGAGTACATCATAAACATCTAGATTGACCACATCACACAAGACTTCATCTTGGAAAGGTTTTATTGCATATGAAAGAAGACACTAATTGGTGACACGGAGGTCTCTCCTTAAGCTCAACCATCTAATATTGCATGGCTTTAGATGTAGCTTCATGGATGGATTTAGACTTTTCACAACTTTACCAGAGATTAAATTCTTTTGACTCCCACTATCAGGAATGAAATTTAGAGGCTTACTTTTTACCCATAATTTGGAGTGAAACAATATTTCCTTGTCATCTGGCCTTTCCTCATGGGTCTATGATGAAGCAACGATGGTGTTGGGATCAACATCTAAAATTTATTCTTCATCCTCTTCGACTATGGGTTGTGTATGAGACAGAGTAGTAGATGTCGAGTATTGTGACTCAGAAAGCAATGACATGATGGCTTGACATTCTTCTTTGGAATGAGTCCCAGTTTTGTGGTAATCATACCATTTTCTAGCCTTCCCCTTCTGGGGTTTCTTATCTTGAAACTCATTTTGCTTCCAATTTTGGCCTTGTGTTTGACCTTCCTTGTCACTTTTCCATTTTTAGGGCTAACTCTTCGTATTCTTTCTGCCATACTTCTACTCAATCTTCACTATGAATTTATATGCCTCACCAAGGGTTTCCAAATTGAAGAATTCCATTTCCCCCCATATGTACCATTGTAGTCCATGATATTTGAAAGTCTTATGTTTCTCACTTTCTTGGATGCCCAATCTTACAGACAAAGAATGAAAAATATTTGTGTAATCTTGAACAGATTAGACCTTACCTTGGCAAAGTTATTACCACTATATATATAGATCATCATATGCTCCAATGGGTTAGTATTCTTCTTTCACCACTTCCATGAAATCATCCTAGGTAGGTTCCACCTCAAGGCCAATGTCATCTATATTGAACCTCTCTTTGTACACTTCCCACCAATTTTTCATGGGCAATGATGCTTTCAAAAGAGCAAAAGTGATATTTTCTCCATCAATGAATTTATTTACAGAGAATTAGGAAGACAATTAATCTAACTAATTTTTTATTGCATCAGCATTGATTTTGCCTTCAAATGTAGGAATATCAAAATTCACCTGAATTTCACTTGCAAGGTATGATAGGACAAATGGCTCTCCAAACTATGCAACTCATGAAATGTGATGTGAAACTCCTTATTATACATAATAAAACTACCTTAATAATTTACCTCTTTATATATCATGATTGGAATGAGAGGGATGAGTTGTATAAATTCTCCTCCATGTATTGGATGCATTCCTAATCATCTGGATTCCTCTAAAATTGGTCCATCACTACTTGCAGTCAAAAAAACTCCTTTTCTAGTCACCCCTCACACTTGGCCTCAAAATTAGCTTTAGTTTCCCATAAAAATCCATAAAATAGGATTAATGACACTTATAAAGACCCTCATGGCCCTATATTCTTTAGGTGTACCTCAAATAGGCTCCCACTTGAAGTTTTCACACTTCTCATCATCTTGCTCACTTTGCCAGTTTTGATTGGCTAAGATAAAGGTACTTATAGAAACACTTAGGATATTTTATGATATAATAAATAGACATGAGGGGTTATCCCAAGTCCCAATCCTTCTCCTAAAGTTTGTTTCACTTTTTGAAATCTCCTAGAACTTGCATAATGCATAAGATAGTCAAAAAAATTAACTATGTACCCTATCTGTACAGATAGAGAATGCCTTAATTGGATGGAAAGGGTCTCTAGAGAGTCGTATATAGACTAAAAGAATTTCCAAATCCATTTTGGTTTGTTTGGATGTATTTCCATTTTCATTTCCTTCATCGAGTCTAGAATTAGGGTTTGTGAGGGTTTTGAGTCATTTCTAATCTTAAGCTTTGTTCATGAATCTATGACATTATAACTACAAACAAATTCCATAAGAGTGATATTAAGGACCCCTATCAATCTCCTTAAATACCTTAAATCTCCATACATAACCTCATAGAATATGTGAGCATCTAAATTTGACTTATCAATCTTAATTCCTTAATTTGCATAGGCCTAAGAGGTCTCTAAGCCCAAAAATGGATTTATTTTGCTTTCTTTGCATGGTATAAGTTTATAAGTATTTGTAATACCCCCATAATCATGATCTAAATATGTTATAATGATCACCTTTTAGACACTAGAAAACCTTACACTATGGTTCTAAATGTCAAAATACCCCTGGATGCCCAACCTACCATATGCATCCCTTTTGACCATAAACCTGAGTCAAAACACTCTTTGACCAACTCACCTTTTAACCCACCTTGACCAAACTTAACCCCTTGACCAAACTTGACCATTTCACCTTTTCAACCAAAATTAACATTTAATCACTAATGGTCAACATAGTAACCACCAATGGTCAGCATAGTAACCATTGATGGTCATTACCTTCAACCAGTGACATTTAGCACAGTAAACATCGATGATCACTCTAACTATTGATGATCAGATCCTCACCTTCTTTAAATTATCAATAATTGTGTATGAGATGAGAAACTTACTTTTAAATAATAATTTTTTTAAAACCATTACAAAGCATCGTAATTAGAAAATTTCTCCTCCTATCAAATTAGTAACTTCATCCTCCTATCCTCCATCTCCTCTTGCCTATAAAAGAAAGAGATTAGGACTAAGAAAGTGTCTTCTTCATCTTGATATTATGGATCTTCTTAGATTTTAGAGTTTTCTTTGTAGGTTTCTAGCAAGTTTATAAGTTTAATAGAGACCCAAACCTCTACAAAAATCACTCTAGGCTTCACTAATCAACCAGTTGTTACTCTATCAAAATTGTTCCAAACCTCAACAATCAAGCTAAGTATTTGTCTCTTATTAGGATCATCACTTAGTTTCTTTGTTTTATTCATTTACCTTGCTCCTATTTCTAACTACTAAACCTCTAAGTATTTGTACCTATCTACCATTTTCCCTCTAACCTCTAAACCTACAAATCTAACATTTTACCTTAACTAGACCTATCAACAATAACTACCGATATTCATCCTGACCATTCATGGTCAACTTTCAAATTGTTGTTAGACACCTTGACTACAGATGGTCATCTATCAAACTATTATTAGTCACCCAATAGTTGATGGTTACTCTAACTGTAGATGGTTACCCTGACTATCGATGGTCAATGTGTGAACCAAACTAGAAACCATCAATCACCAACCAAACCTTAACCAAAACCCTATTTTTTAAACCCTTTATCACCTTACAGACTAGAAACAATAACCTAACCCTACCTAAACCATTCTTTGACTATTCAACATTTACCTAAATGTTATTTTGTTAGAACATTAGCAAATATTTTAATAATATTTACTTATTTAGATTTAATATTTTCATTTATGCAATCTTTCTTATCAACCTTTTTGTTTTCAATGTTAAATTGTATCAAAAGGTGGATTGACAACCTCCTAAATAGCTCATGCTTCTTGGATCTAGCTTGCTAGGCAATCCACCCATCTACCTAACGAACCAACCATTTTCTAATTCTATCTTATTTTAGGTCATCTTTCCAAGCCAAAGAAGAGTATCTACAACCATCTAGATTATGGATCGCATACCACATCTAGGTTCTACCAACCTCCACCCCTCTTTCAATTTTACCCTTCTTCTATAAATAGAAAAAGTGAAAATTCAAGTAAAATATTTCGTCACACCCGGTGGGACTTAGCATCCATTTTTCTTCCTTTATTCTATACTCATCCAACAAAATCTAAAATTTATTTTTAGACTTAAAATAAACCTCTTGCATACATTGATTTCTTGCTTGTCTAAGTTCATCTAGTAACTTAAAATCATAGTAATTAATCATAACTTTCACTCTTGTTATCACATACTTTTTCCAAACCACTTATCAATCAACACATCTTAACACCTGACATAAGGCCTGACTAGGATTTCATAGCCTACCAATAAACCTTCACCCTTTAGCTATCTTACTTGCACTTCACTACCAAGAATAAAAACCAAAACTCATCTCTCTAGTTGAGTCTAAACTCTAGAAATTAGTATATCTTAGCTAATTACCTGACACCCTTATCATTGTGGTGTGTGAAGTGAGGGGGTAGGCCCCAATATCAAGCCATGTACTAACTTTCAATACAGATTTTGAGAGCCATAACTAACATGAAACCAACCATATACTTATTTTATAATACCCACTCTACAATCCAATTATTCTAACATTCTTTCTAACTTAAGGCATAAGCCAAAAGAGAGACTAAAAATAACCTTAGGAGGTAACGTACTTTAGTGGTTGTTTTTCCTTTTTGAATTTTTCTTGTCTTCTCTTTATTTTGAGTTGTGAGAAACTTACCTTCCACCATCTTTCCTCCATTACCTTATACAATGGGGAACTAGCCTATATTCTCTCTTGGAGATCCTAACTTTCCTAGGATCTTGGAGAACAACCATCTTGCCTTAGAGCGATACCTTGCATCATGAGCCACTTATGCTCTTAACCTTACCTAAAATCAATCAAATCTCACCGACAACCAGATAACAACATATCAACAACCATTTAATCATCATCATAGCTAACCAAAAACCTATCAACATCTATCATATCAATCACCCCAACCTCATCAAACTTTGGGCTACCTACCACAACCAACATGTCAATAACCCAAACATCATATCAATTACCTCAACCTACCTTATCAACCTTAACTAACCTCATCAAAAACCAACCCAACCTCACCCAAAATCAATCAAACCTTACCTATAACCAATAAAACCTCAACTACAACCAACAAACAAACTATCAACTACCACCTTAGCTAGTTACAATGTTAATGGACCGAATAACCAAAGTAGAGTCATCTATTTTTGGTACCCATAACCAATCAACCCTCACCTAAAACCAACCAACAACCCATCAAATACCATTTAACCATCATCATACCCTACCAAAAATCCATCCACACCAACTTAAAAATTATCATAACCAACCTCAACTTTAATCTATCCAACATCATCAACTATTGGGTCACGTACCCCAACCATCATATCAACTAACCCAACCCATTTTGAGGCAGCCCTATTTTTCTTGATACCAAGATTTTGTCTATCATCTTTTATATCCAACCAACAACTATCAACCTTACCTAACCTATCAAACCAACCCACCTTATCAAACTGACTCAAGCAATCAAACCCACCCAACCTATCAACTCAACCAAACCTATCAAACTAACTAACCTCATCAAACCAATTGATTAGCTCATAAACTCAAGATCAATCCATTATTGAACCTCTTTTTTCACCCATTATTACACACACCAATAACCAAATCCCTAAAAATAATGAGGTCCATCCATTAGATTTGGTTCTTAGTCAACCTATAACTAAGGAAACCATAATCCAACTCTTAACCAAAACACTTGTTAACCAAGTAGAACCTTCTCAACTTTCCTTCAAAATCATAATCAATGAAACCAACCAATATTTTCCACTCATCCATGTGGAACCAACTAACCAACTGTTTCCACTCACCCATGTGGAACCAACCAACCAACCTCTTCCATTCACCCATGTGGAACCAAATAGCCAACCTCTTCCACTCACCAATGTGGAACCAACTAGCCAACCTCTTCTAGTCACCTAGGTAGAACAACCCAACCAAACTCTTCTACCTACCCATGTGGAACCAACTAACCAACCTCTTCCACCTACACATGTAGAATCAACCAAACTTTTCCACTTACCCATGTGGAACCAACTAACCAACCTTTTCCACTTACCCATATGGAACAAACCATCCCACCTTTTCCACTCACCCACATGGAACCAACCAACTTATCTCTTCCACCTACCCATGTGTAACCAACCTACCTACCTCTTCCACCTACCCATGTGAAACCAACTAACTCACATTTTCCACTCACCCATGTGGAACCAACCTACCAACCTTTTCTACTCACCCATGTGGAACCAACCTATCAACCTTTTCCTTTCACCCATTTGTAACCAACCAAATTACCTCTTCTACTTACTAATTTTGTGGAACCTACCATCAACCCTACCTTACCAATAATCAACCCAACTTTAACAATCATCAACACTGCCTCACCTACCATTAGCCTAACTTTACCTATCACCAACCCTACCTTACCAACCATCAACCCAACCTTAATAACCAAAAAATCTACCTCACTTACCATTAACCCTACCTCACCTACCATCAACCAAACCAAACCTACCATTAACCCAACTAAACTAACCATTGACCTAACCTTACCTATAACCATCCACCTAATCTTACTTCACTCACAAAACCAACCCAACCAATAAACCAACTCAACCATTTATCTTACCTCTCTCAACCAATCAAACCAAACTCTACACCGAATCAATAAAATATAATAAATATACCTTTTAACCTAACCATAACCAACTTATTTAACAAACTAAACCTATATCAACCCATAAAACCAACCAGACCTACCTTAAACTACCAAAATCAGTCCTAACCACATTTTCCTAGCCTTGGTGTAATAGAGGAAATCCCATCTGAACCACCACCTAAAACTTGAACCAACTAACCACTAACCTCTAACAATTAACAACTAACACCACTTTTTGGAAAAGGATGAAGTCATCTTCACCCCTCCTAAACCCTCTTATTAACCAACACCTCACTGTGGGATCTTTTTTCCACCTTAAGCATCCATAGAAAGAGCAAAATGGGGGAACTTTCCCTCCATAAGGATTTGACCATTTATCAACCCAAACCATACCTTAACAATTAACCAAACTAACACTTGGCATTTTTTTCCTCAACCAACCAACCCTGAGTTGTTGGAGATTACATTTTTTCTTCACCCAACCAAACTTATTATATAATCACCTTCTCCCCCCTACCTAGTGGATTCACCTTCTCCACCAACCTCCCTAACATTTATAGATTACCCTTCTCCACTTTACCAACCATTTATGATCACATCCTACCTAGGATACTTGATAATTCACCAACCAAGCAAATGAATTTAACCTTAGTCATTTTGGGCCACCTTTTTCACATTTTTTTATCACAAACCATTTGGGAGTCACCTCCTCCCCCAACCTAAACCAAGTGGTATACCAAATTGGGGAAACCTATTTGGACACCACCCAACTTATTTTGGAGTCACTTTCACCTCCCAACGAACTCTTAGAGATCACCCTTCTCTACCAAACTATTACTTAACTAGCCTCACCCTTTTGTCAATCCAAATCTTTTTCATGTCTAATCAAGTGTCAAAAACTAATTGGGGGACATCTACTCTCTTGATTGACATCAATCATTTATGAAAGCATAGATTTGTGGCATATCAGAACCTTAGCCACCTCAAATTATTTTTCATTTGTGTGTTTTTTCTTTGTTAAATAAATTTCCTTGTCATCTTGTGTTTAACTTAAGCTCATCCTTTATTTTCAATCACCTTCATCTCCTTATCTTTAAGGACAACTAGTTGAAATAAGATCATGTGATTATCCATCACAAACTTAGCCTAATCCTAATCATGGATACCAAAACTCTACCTATGTCATGATCCTTATGGTACTTATTGCCTCCTTTATAGGATAGATTCCCATGGTCATGGTCACTTAAACCACCTCTTTTACCCACCATCGACCTCTTTATGCTATATATTTACCTCCATAAAGGAAAACCTTAGGCCTATATAGATATTCCATGTCTAAACCATCATATAAATAATTTGGGATACCAAACTATCACTTGGGTCAACATCTCTAGCATTATAAACTACTCCCTTAAAGGATAGCCACCCCAAAATAATCAAAATTTCTTGAACTTAAGTTAGATTGCTCCCTTGAAGGACATCTATCAAACATGAACAAATCCAAACTTAGACCAATCCCTTGAAGGATGGCTAAGTCAACTTTGTCAAAAGAAATCATTTAAAGCTTCTCGCATCAATCAGCTTCCCAAACCTATCAAATAAACTAAAATAGACCCTATATCAAAATAAAAAATAAGTAATCCAAATAAAGTTGTAATCAACTTTCATAATAGCATTAGTAGAGTTCCCACATCAATCAGTCTACACCTAGAATATGACATGGACTTGTCTATCATGGTTTCTAGGTCACCTACAAAAGGGGAAAGTTGTCCCCATAATAAGGTTAGCCTACCTATCACCCACTACCTATCATCCATCTCCCTTTTTTCCTCTACAAATCAAGGGATTTTTTAGCTTAATTAACACCATGTGATCAAGCTACCTTTTTTTTAATCATCAAATTAATAACAAAGCAAAGCATGACAGGGGTTCATGTTCATAATCCCACCCATCTTGCCATCATGGTCTTTGAAAATTAGATCATTTAGCTTCCTCCTTATACTTTCATGAATACTTAGGAATACACATCTTCCCCCTTTTGAGTCATTGAAACCAACCCATCAAATTAACTAATCAATGAACCTATTTTAGAGTCACCTTCTCCACCAACCAATTAACCTAATTATGATCCATAAGAGAGAATCTTCTCCACCCATAAACCATTAGAGAGCACCTTCTCCACCAAACCACACCTAACCTTTATATATTAACCTTATCCAACCTACACGAACCAAACCATAAACCATTGGAAATTAGCTTCTCCATCAATCCCAACCATTAGAGATTACCCTTCTCCACTAAACCTTTTACCTAACTAAACTAAGCGGTACATCAAATTAGGGCAACCCATCTTGAACACTACTAACCAACCTTCAAATGGCACCTATTCTCCATAAACCAACTATGAACCATTGGAGAACCCCCTCTCCACCCAAACAACCGACCATTCAACCACATCCACCTCAACATTGGCCATTTTTTACTCAAACTATTCTCATATTTTGTGATGACCTTGCCTTGGTCATTTTGACCACATCAACTAACCTTTCCATGTTGAACTTTTGAATTTACACCACCTCATGTATAACTAAAAAATCTGTGTCTTCCCAGGAGTACTTCCTACCTTAGATATTTGTGAGACACTAACCTTATCTAGGAGACTTATATAGTAACTTGATCATCTATACCTGACATTGGGGTCTAGTTACTTTATCACTTATCCTTATAGAATCAACCTTATTTTAACCAACATTGGTAACTTAGTTTATGCATGATCTTTACTATCACACTTAGTCATATTTTATGTACATATTTGTGCCTTAATGCCCAAACTCACCATCCATCCTTATCACTTACATTTTCACCCACATAACAACTCATCAAACCTGAACCCAATTCTACTTTACCTCCTCAAATCTCAATTTGAGGGGGAACACCTTCTCCCATACTCAGGGCAACCAAACTTTTCACCCATAATCCATTTTTGTTTTATAGCTTGTTGATACAAACTACATAACAAAAAGGGGTAAAATATAGACACTAGAAAACCATACACCATGGTTCTAAATGTCAAAATACCCATAGATTCCCAACCTACCATCTATACCCCTTTCTACCATAAACCTAAGTTAAAACACTCTTTGACCAACTCACCTTCTAACCCACCTTGACCAAACTTAACCCCTTGACCAAACTTAACCATTTCACCTTTTCAACAAAACTTAACCTTCACCCACTGATGGTTAACATAGTAACCATCGATGGTCAGGATATTAACCATCAATAATCATCACCTTCAACCAATGACGGTCATCATAGTAACTACTGATGGTAAACACTCTAACCATCGATGGTCACTCTAACCATCGATGATCAGATCCTCACTGGCTTTAAAGTATCAATAGTTGTGTACAAGATGGGAAATTTCCTCCTAGATAGTAACTTGCTTTAAAACCATTATAAATCATCTTAATTAGTAACTTTATCCTCCTATCTAATTAACAACTTCATCCTCCTATCCTCCATCTCCTCTTGCCTATAAAAGAAAGAGATCAGGACCAAGAACATGGCTTCTTCATCTTGATCTTTAGGATCTTCTTAGATCTTAGAGTTTTCTTTGTAGGTTTCCATCAAGTCTATAAGTGAAATAGATACCCAAACCTCTACCTAAATCACTCTAAGATTCACCAATAAACTATTTGTTACTCTATCAAAATTATTCTAGACCTTAATAATCAATCTAAGTATCTATCTCTTATTGGGATCAATAATTAGTTTCTTTGTTTTATTCATTTACCTTGCTCCTATTTCTAACCTTATAACTCTAACCTATCAACCAATTAAATAACCCCCAATAACCTATTTCACTTATTTATTATTTTTCCTCTAACCTATAAACCTAAAGATCCAACCTTTTACCTTAACCAAACATATCAATAGTAATGATTGATAGTCATCCTAACCACTGATGGTCGATTATCAAACTATTATCAGTCACCCTAACTACAGATGGTTAGTTATCAAACTATTGTTAGTCACCCAATTTTTGATGATTACTCCAACCAAAGATAGTCAACCTGACCATTGACAATCACTGTGTGAACCAAACTAGAAACCATCAATCACCAACCAATCCTTAACCAAAACCCTATTTTCTGAACCCTTTGTTGCCTTACAAACTAGAAACAACAACTTGACCCTACCTAAACTATTATTTGACCATTTAACATTTACCTAAATTTTATTTTATTATAACATTATAATTTATCTGATTAGTATTTACTTTTTTAGATTTAATACTTTCATTTATGTTATCCTTCTTATCAAACTTTTTGTTTTCAACATTAACTTATATTAAAAGGTGGATTAATAGCCTCCTAGATAGCTCGCACTTTTTGGATCTAGCTTACTAGGTAATCCACCCATCTACTAACGAGTGTCTTCTAACTCCTCATTTAACCAATATTCAATTAGTGTCTTATCAACCAAGGCCGATGTCCAAAGCTATCTATAGTAAGCTATGGGATGGTAGATCTAGAAGTCTGCTTATGGGGGTGCTTACCGATCCTATTCTAAATTTGACTAAACTACTTGATTCATGCTTTTTCTAAAAAATAAATAAATCAAATCAATCCACTCTTTTGATGGAAATAAAAGATCACACTCCTATTTTACATTTGCAAGGAAAATCAATTCACACTCCTACTACGAAAGGAAATCTGCTTCACACTTATGCTGTAAAAGAAAACATACTTTGTGTAGAAAAGAAATGAAATAAGAAAATATTTTTTTCTAAACTATGAATTTGTTTTGATGTTGTTATAAATAAATGTAAATAAAAACATGATTCTAACTAATAAAACAAAACATAAATACCATACACAGTTCCTGGTTCCAAGGAGAGTGGACCCTTGCTCCTCTCAGACTCAGGAACAAAGATTAATCAGTGTTGGAAACTTGAAGTATTAATTCATAGAAATGAAATGATTAAAATCTAATTGAAACCTGTATGCTTCTAAAAAATATAATTCTTGATTCTCTATTTTCTCTATATCTTCTATTCTCCTTTTCATAGTTAAATGTCTTATACTTTATACTAATACAATCAACTCAAAATAGGATGCAAAAGAATAGGACTCCTGGTTGATCCCTTTATCCAAAAATAGGAGATTGGATTTCTAAGAGATATAATTATTTTGATGAAATAAATATCCTATCCTATAATAGTCCTAAAATCTGATTACATACATATTTATCAAAAGCAAGTTCTTCAAAATAGTAGGCGGTTATTATCCTTATTTGATTCCAGCTAGAATGGTTATTTATTATCCTATTTGGTCTCTAGCTTCTCATTGTCCTTACAAAATTCTTGTTATTGACCCTATGAAGTCCATAGAAATAATCCTATGGAGTTCATAGAAACAAGCCTATGGAGTCCATATAAATAAGCCTGTGGAGTCCGTAGAAACAAGCTTGCAGAGTTCATAGAAACAAGCCTACAAAGTCCGTAGTTCTGCTGGATGGAGATTAAAATGGAATGTTCACTATACATCACTTGTGTCTTCTTCTAGAGTATTCTTCACATAAAATATCACTAAAACATGCTATGTATGAGACATTAATGATAAAGTAAAGGTTCAGTCTTTGGTTTAATATAAACAAGACAAATATCTATTTTCCATGTAATAGCTATCTAAGAATCTAAGATTTGTATAAGATAATATCCTTCGAGAGATGATTTAAAGGAAATAACATGTCAATAATGAGCCATATTTTGAGCTCATCATCTCCCCCAAGCTTTACCTTTTTGCAAGTCCCATTACAAATATTTATTAGCATTCATAGTTCTGGCTTTTACTTTCTACACTTTGACTCAAATCATATTCATCAAATTCATATGTTATGTGTCTATCTAAATTGTTGGTAAATCTCTAATGTGTTTGAATCATTTGTTTCCATATACTGAATTACTCTTCTAATTATGGAGCCCAACTCTGCCACTTGGAATGGTTATGATCAGTAAAGGGGGTCTATATCTCTACCAATCCATTTCTATTCTCCTTCAGAGTTGATTACCTCTATTAAAATTTATAAAATTGAGGATGCTCTCCTCATACTCCATCTTAAGTTATTTGGGGACATGGCTTCTCACCTTTTAAGAGGCACTAAAATTTGATCCCATCTTTTTACACTTTTAGTCACTACTGAATCAAAATTTTGTCTTAAAAATAAATCAAAAGAAATAGTAAAGTCATATAGAGCCTGTAAATAATGTGTTTAAACCTCATCCTTAAACAAAACACAGTGAAAATTTTGTCTGATCAATCTAAAAATAGAAAAAGCTAGTCTGACACATAATCTTGTAGTCTTAGAATGATTTATATAGTCCTCAAATCTACTTTTCCATGCTATCTAATTTTTGAATGTAGAATGTAGTGCTCTCAATTGAACTTCTCCTACATGAAGATTTATCAAAAATTTATTGTGCTCATGATCTCCTAGAATCAAGTCATGCAAATAAAATTCACAAATCAAATCCTATTGATTAGGTTCAGCACTATAGAAAATTTCCAAAAATGTTGTTGGCTTTAAAATTTTATAAGAAAGATGAAAGGAGATCCATAAAATTTGCCATCTATAAAATTATTCAAATAGAAACAAACTATATGCAGGTGAAGGATTCCTACATGCCAAAAGAGTTTCTCCTAATTTACATGCATTTTGCAAATTTTCTTCATACTCTTGGACTTTAGCCTCTAATTCTTTCTTTTCATTTTTCAAGAGTTTGTTTGAAGAAGTTGTATCTTTGTTTTTATGTTTAAGTACAAAATATTCTTCTTCAATTTGATGTAGTATTTGCAAGGGAGGAATACCTGGATCACTTGTTTGACAACCATGGTCAATAAATACTTTGGAAGGAGAAAGTGCAACAACAGGTGCTTCAGAAGAGTTTACCAAATTTTGTAACCTCTTATTTTCCCTCTTCAAACTTTCTACATATATCCAAAGATCAATCTGTTCATCTTCATGTTCTTGTATTATTTCCTCTAATCTCTAAATTTTAGTTACATGATCAGTAGATACTATTTCTAATTTTTGCACCAAAGATGAGTAAAAATGATCCTTGTTTTGCAATTGACTAATCAAGTCAACAATGTTAGCTTTTTGTTGTTGTTTAAGAGCTTGAGCTTGAGAAAGCTACAAAGTTAGCTACATAATAGGATCATTTAGATTTGATGATTCACCTTTCTCATCGGTACATACAATTTTTCCTTTATCCATTATAGTTTCAACTGGAACATGTGGTTGCTCTACCATACTTAATTCCTCTACCATGTGTGGCTCTTCCTCTAGATTTAGCTCCTCCATTATGATTGGAGAGTTCTTTTCAAAAGAAATCTCTTCAATATCTGAAGTCACAGGAATATCTTGATGTATGGGGGAATGAGACACCATTTTAATACTATCTAAAATATTTGTAATTTCTTGTTCATCTTCTTCTGTTAAAATGAGCCTTCTTCTTTTAGTTACTCTTTGGGCTACACTCAGTTGATTTTTCTTCTCAACCACCAAACCCTTGGTTGTCTTAAGTTCTATAGCAACTCTCTATCTCAATTTTCTTCTTCCTATCAAAGGAACTGGTTGTACTATAGACTCATGAGGTTCTTGTGGAGACCTTGAAATTTTAGGGTTTTGAGACCTTGTGATTTTTCTTGAAGAAGAAGGGATTTCCATGGAGATTATAGTCTGAGATTATTTTCTTGGTATTGTATTCTTAGCTGATGGGGTAGGTGGAGATGAGTGTTCATGTGGTACATTTGGGGGTTTCTTGTGCTATACTATTTTGAAATTCCTCCCAGACCTCTTGACCTTGCTGAAGAAAATGATGTTGGATAATAAGTTGAATAAGGCCATGATGCCTAAGAGCAGTAGTAGGGGTTGTAGACATAACTTATAGAGCACCATAGAAGAAAGATGGAAGGTTAATTTTGTACTGAGGGTTTTATCTCCCATACTTAAGATGTATTATCATTTTTATGGAATATCCCCCTAAAAGACTGTGTTGCCCTTCACAAATGATATATTTAAGTACCCACTTGGCTACAAAATTCCAAGGTTCAGGAAGTGAATTCCTTTTGATCCCTTTTGATTTTCCCTTGGAATCTACTAGATATGTAATTATAGTCTACTTATTACCATTAAATTGATTAATTAAATCACTAAATGACACTCTGCCTGTAGCTCTCATTCCTTCTTCTAGAATTTGTATAATTTGGCTTATGATTTGAGTTGTAATAGGAATAACAATGCCTTTCACAATTGAAAATTTAGGGGTGAGATTGGTAATGAATTCAATTACCATTGTTCTTTCAAAACCCTGGAGCTTTTCAATGAAAGGTAGCCAGCCATTGGCTCTGAACACTGCTATAGAAGATTTTTCTTTATGAAACTTCGTTGGATCCTTCAGCTCTGATCTTGTCTTCTATCCCATTTTTTATTGGAGTCACAGTTAACTTGGTTCCTTTAACTCCAATTAAGGTGTAGACCAGTATTTTGTTGAAGTCGATAGGAAACAGGCTCTGAGGATCAGCTTCTATTGAAGTTTGTAGGAAGGAAATGGTTCATTTGAAATGCTACAGCGGCGTGAGTCCGTAGTGTGGTATGATGATGTGATACAGTTAGGCACTACACATTTTTATAGAGTGTGCCAACCATTTGGTCTCATCAATTCAAGTTATGTGAAATGTTGACATGTCATATTGATGGTGACAGTGATTCATTATTTCATTGAGAACCCCTTTTTATGACATCCCATCATTATGGTACTTGATGACTCAATTGATGATATCCAAGCTGCACACTTATCTATACACCTTTGGCAGCTCAGTTGCATGTATTTTCATTATGGCATGTGTCATTCTATTTTAGAATATTTAAATTTAGGTCATCCCAAAAGAATAGGGTCTTAATCAAATCGAGGATAATTAGTTAACTAAGCATAGAGAAACAAAATATATGTCTTACTTACTTTAACCTTAGACGTTATCCTTTGCTCCCACATGTCCTACACCAATAGGTTTGCATGGATTATTTTATTGCATGGAGATAACCAATCATAGTGTCATGATAAAAAAAATTTTGGCAATGCATAGCCAGCCAACAAGGTGGTTTTCTGGGTATGCATTGCCAATAGCATCCCTAGAAGGATTTTCACTATTGATGATGTTTGTTTTTTTTTGGATTATCAAGGAGCATGTTCAGAGGAAGTAAAGCTTTCCAAAACAACTACTTGATCCTTTAATTTTTAAATAAATTCATCTTTATTGAGAGGTTTTTGATAAAGCTTCAATCTATGTCCATTGACTAATAGAGCTCTTCTACTATCATCAATAGGTATCAACTTTATAGAACTATTTTTATAGACCTCTTCAATCTCATAAGGTCCCAACCATCTTGTTTGTAGTTTTCCTTTTAACTATTGAAATTTAGAATCAAACAACAATGCCCAATCTCCTTTCTAAAACTTCTATTGCTT
The DNA here is from genome assembly GCA_037957365.1 of Torreya grandis. NCBI lineage: Eukaryota > Viridiplantae > Streptophyta > Pinopsida > Cupressales > Taxaceae > Torreya > Torreya grandis. The sequence goes on from JARHVA010000950.1 coordinate 810,874, forward strand.
GATTTGTGCATCATGCCAAGTTTTTCTTTGATGTTGTACCAGTTCAGTTCTTTGTAGTGCTTCCATCCTCATTTCATCAAGTTGATTAAGCTGTAGGAGTCTTTCTTTCTATATTTCTTCTAACTCAATTTCTACTTCTATAACTATTTTCAAAGTTTGTAATTCAAATTCAATAGAGAATAAAGGCTTCTTACCATAGACCAATTCATAAGGTGAAAATCTAGTTGTTTTTTTCCAACTAGTATTATAGACCCAAACAGCTTCTAGTACCTTATCTACCCAATTCTTTCTATTGGAATTAACAACCTTAGTTAAAATGGTTTCTAGTTCTTTATTGGTGACTTCAACTTGTCCATTCACTTATGGATGGTATGGAGAAGTTTTTTTGTGCTGAGTTTGATACACTTGCATGAAATTCTTTATAATGTTTGACATGAACTATGATCCTTGATCTGAGACTATCTCTCTTGGAGCACCAAATCTTTGTATGATTTTGAAATATAAAAAATCAGCTACCATCTCCTCTCTTGTATGAGTTAATGTTTCCACTTCTGCCCACTTGGTCACATAGTCTGTACATACTAGGAGATATTCTTTTCCTCTGGAAGGAGGATCCACTAGACTAATAAAATTAATTCCCCATTTCTCAAATAGTTCTGAACTCAATTGAGGATGAGGGTGCAGAGGCATCTCTATTGAAAGATTAGGCTTGTCAGCATCACAGTGTCTGACATATCTTTTTACTTATTGATGAAGATGAGGCCAATAATATCTTGCTCCCAAGATTTTATGTATAGTTCTTTGAGCTGAGTAATGGCCTCCTCTTGGTTCATCATGACAAGCTCTGAGGATATCATAAGCTTCACCATTTGTCACACCCTTATGAAACACATGATCAAGTCCAAGTTTAAATAACATTCCATTAATCTATTTAAAAGAAATTTCTTTGACTAAACATTTCTTTTATTTTTGTGAAAAGTGCAGAGGAAACTTCCCTATGGCGAGGTAATTGGCTATATCAGCAAACCATGGAGATTGTGTTGAGATAGTGAATAATTGTTCATCTATAAAGTCATCTTCCACTGGTTCTTCTTCACCTGTAGTGTTGATTCTTGACAAGAAATCAGCAACCACATTAGACTTCCTAGGTTTTTCTATAATAGGAACATCAAATTCTTGTAAGAGCAATAGCCATCTAATAATCCTACCTCCCACAATTGGGTTGTTGGTAAGATATATAATAGTTGAATGGTCTGTATAGATAAATAATTTGTAGCCTATTATGTAATGTCTGAATTTGTTGATTACATAAATTATAGCTAAGAATTATTTCTCAATTGTGTTGTAATTTCTTTTAGCAGGTGTCATGTTTTTGCTAATATAATATATAGCATATATGTTACCTTTTTCATCCTTTTATCCAAGAACTACTCCTAGTGTTGTATTGGAAGCATATATGTATATATGAAATGGCTTAGTCCAATCTGGTCCTCTTAATATTGGAGTAGTAACAAGTTTAGCTTTGATAGTTTCAAAGGCCTATTGGCAACTATCATTCCATTTGAATGTACTATCTTTTGTAAGCAAAGAAAACATAGGGGCAGATATTTAACTAAACTTATCTATGAAGTGTCTGTAGTAACCAGCATGTCCCAAAAAATTCTTAACTTTAGTTTGTGTTTGTGGAATAGGTAAGTTGGAAATTATTTCAACTTTCTTTGGATCTACTTGAATGCCTTTTACAAAAATATGATGTCCTAAGACTATTCTTTCATCCATTATCAACAAACATTTCTCATGGCTCAAAGATAATTGATGTTCCTCACATCTGATTAATACTCTTTCCAGGTTGGTAAGATCTTTCTCATAAGTTGCACCATAAAAAGTGAAGTCATCCATATATACCTCAACACAATCATTTGTAAGGTCAAAGAATATTACCAAAACTACTCTTTGGAAGGCTGCTAGAGCATTACAGAGTCCAAATAGAAGTAATCAATGATAAAAATTTCCTCAAGGGTAGGTAAATGTGGTTTTATCTTGATCTTCAACTGCTACCATTATCTGGTTATACCCACTGAACCCATCCAGGAAAGAAAAATATTTCTTTCCTGCCAAGTTATCAAGAAGTTGATCAATGAAAGGTAAAGGAAAGTAATCCCTTAATGTTGTTTTGTTTAATTACATATAATCCACACATATTCTTAACTTTCCATTTTTCTTGGGCACAATTACCAGAGATAACACCCACTGGCTGTCTGAGATGGGGTAAATAAACCCAACTTCTAGTAACTTTTGGTTTTCTATTTTGACTATTTTCTTTAGTGTTGGGTTTATTCTTCTTTGTGGTTATCTGACTGGTTTGACAAATTATGTGTAGATGTGATGAGTGCATATGTTAGGGTAAATTCCTTTCATGTCGATATAATCCCAAGCAAATGCCTTAGTATGTCTTTCCAATACTTTAAAGAGTTGATCTTCCTCTTCATTTATCAACCAACTATTGATGTTCAAAAAATTTCCAGGTAATACCATGATTGGTTTTGTACTTGGGTAGTTAGATTCTATTTGCTTAAACTCACTAATTAATGAGTTTATAGGACATGGCTGAGGAAGTAGCTTATGAAACATAGTTACATTATCAACAAACTCTTTTCTAGGAGGAATCAGTCTTGCTAAGGAATAATGAAATGCATCTAAGAAATGAGTTTGCTGGTGTTTTGCCAATTTCCACACACTTTCTTGAATCAATCTATGATCATATGATGAATAAGTACTAATAGAAATAGAAGTAGAGGTTTTAGAATTTTCCATCAGACCCAAGAATCCTAAACTAAGGCAGTTCATAGCTTTCAGACTGGCAAAGTCCATAGTTGGTAGACTAGCATAGTCCATAGTTTTTGGACTGGCAGAGTCTATAGATTCTAGGTATATGTCTCCATTCAATTCTTCCAAGTGTTTTTTAACTATCATCATGGCTAAGGAGGAAATGTTGTTTAATGTGTTGTCTGATTCATCCACCCAAAGTTCTTGTATGTAATTTGTTGTTGGTTTTGCAAGAGGATAAAAGGAGATGCATTTGGATTTTAACCCAGTGGAAATGGTCATGTCTCCTGACCTGTAATCAATCAATGCTACTAAAATAGCCAACCATGGTCTACCTAAGAATATGATATCCTAAATTCTTTGTTTTGGGTTGTAAGACCATGAAATCTACTGGATATTCCCAAGTTTCTATTAACACTTCAACATTTTCTATAGTTCCTTATGGTTTTGTTACTAACTGATCTACCATTTGAAGAATGGTAGTTGTGGGTTGCATTTTCATAAGAGATAATGCATGGAGAGTATTAATTGTCATGACATTGATTTTTTCTCCCAAATCTACCAAGATGTTAGGAATTTCTTTACCTCTAATTGTGACTATGATCACTGGGCTTCCTGGATCTGCATAATTTGGAACTAATAGTTTTCCTACCAATAAGTCAGCAACTTTTCCATCAACATGAATGGTTCTAGGATATTTTACCTTCCTCCCAGGTGTCTTAATACAGAGGTTGTTGATGATCTTATTTAATTCAGGTATATCCCTAATAGTTTGTAGAAGGGGTACCTCAATATTGATCTTTTGCAACTTATGGACCAAGTTTGAGTCTGGTTTGATATCAGTGGCTCTTAATATTTTAAGAAATGGAACTACTAGTGTAGTAGTGTTTCTTTTGTTTACTTCAAGACTCATCTTGATTTCAGTTTCTCGAGTGCTTAATTGAGATGATTCTATCTTTTCATTTTCATTAGGTATCTCAAAAATGAGTACTGGAGGTTTTTGTATAGTTTTCCTTGATCTCAAATGTATGTCTAAAGACTCAATAGCTCCAACATTGATTGGTTCTTCCTATTTATTAACATAAACAAGTGCTAGTTGTTTATTTTTTAGATTTGCTATTGGTTGTGCAGGTATTGAGGGCTGATTGATTTATCCTTGTTGTTGAATAACTAGGGGTGGCATAATGGATTATTGTTGAAGTGTTCTTTTTGGTTGGGTGAATTGTGACTGTGGGTTCCACTATTGATTCCATTATTGATATGGATGTGGCATCCAATGCTATTGTGGTACCCATTGTTGTTGTGACTGTGGCACCATCCATGGAGGTGTTGGCATCCAATCTTGCCCTACTCATGGATTCTGAATTGATGGAATTTGGGGTTGATTCCATAATGGTGTAGGAAATAAAAAATTCCATGGTGCCATCCATGGATTAACTAGATTTCTTGCATTAAACTATCCTTGAGCCTAGGTTTATGGAGCAAAGTTTTGTCTCTGAATATAATTTAATTCTTTAGTGGAATGGACTTGGGTTTTCATTTGATTCTTTAAAATAGGTAGAAGGGTACAATATTTGGTATCATGATCTATTACATCACAGATCCCACATGATGAAATGTTGGTTCTATCTAGGGGGTAGTCTCTAAGGGCATGTTTTTGTCTGCACTTAGGATAGTAGATTACTAAAGGCTCTATTTTATTTACCTTGGCTTAAAGGCCATCTAGAGTATTGTTTAGTGTAACCAAAATATCTATTTTGAGATTAGCAAATTCTTCCATTAATTTACCCACTTTTTTAGATTTCCCAAACTTTCCTTTCCTAATTCCAAGTTTTGTTCGAGATTAATTGGTACAAAGCTCAGAAATCTGATTGAAAGCCAACTTATTTATGTCTCCTCCACCCATCAAATTTAAGGCATCTCTAGTGTCTTCGTCCAATCCTTTTAAGAAAACTAATTTTTGAATGTCTTTAGTGCATGGATAATTGCCTCTTTTATGAGTGAACATGAATCTATCCAAATAATCCTCTAAAGATTCATCCTCATTTTGTTTAATTTTTAATAAATCCTCTTTTCTTTCTCACACTCAATAGTAATCTTGGTATTTGTTCAAGAATTTTGTTTCCATGTCATCCCATGTTCTAATAGAATTGCCAGGTAAACCCATGAACCATCTTGTAGCTGCATCTTTAAGTGTAGAGGGAAATAGTTTTAATTTTTGGATATCAGTTGTGTAATCATAGGTTTGACATATCACCTTAAATTCAAATAACAATTGATTAGGATATTTTTTTATATCATCCCTAGAAATTTGGAAAATTAGCTGGTGAAATATTTTTCATGGGGGTTTGATCATTAGGTTTTGCAATAATAGGAAAAGAGAAAGTCCTTCCTAGTTGTGCAAATTTTTTATTTTATTGCAGAGCCATTTCTTCTTCTAATGATATTTCAAAGCCGAGATGATCTTCCCACTAAATGTTTGTGGTCTCATCTATAGGTTGTTCCAAGTTCTCAAAATTTTATTCAGCTATGGATCTTTGAAATTCTTCTTCTAAGTCTTTGGCAATCTCTAAATAATGTCTTCCTGTAAGAGATTAGTCTTGAGGAATTTGTCTTATGGGGCTTGCGTGTGGTAATGGCCTGATTCCTATCCCAATTTTAGAAGATTCTTGCAAATAGTTTTCACTTGTGTCTTCTGGTTCACTACTTAGAGATGTTGAAGGAGTGTCCACTTATGTCCTTGGTGGAAACTTTGGAATAAATTGTCCTTTATAATCTCTAGGATGGTACATCAATTTTATTAATTCTTTTTTTTACTCTAGATCAATAATTATTACCTTACTAACACCTTTTGTTTCCCCAGCAACAATGCCAAAAATGATGAGTGTCATCTAACTCCTCATTTAACCAATATTCAATTAGTGTCTTATCAACCAGGGCCAGTGTCGAAAGCTATCTGTAATAAGGTATGGGATGGTAGATTTAGAAGTCTGCTTATGGGGGTGCTTGTTGATCCTATTCTAACTTTGACTAAACTACTTGATTCACGCTTTTGCTAAAAAATAAAGAAATCAAATCAATCCACTCTTTTGATAGAAATAAAAGATCACACTCCTATTTTACATTTGTAGGAAAAATCAATTCACACTCCTACTTATGAAAGGAAATCTGCTTCACACTTCTGCTGTAAAAGAAAACATACTTTGTGTAAAAAAGAAATCAAATAAGAAAATGATTTTTTTAACTATGAATTTGTTTTGATGTTGTTATAAATAAATGAAAATAGAAACAAGATTCTAACTAATAAAATAGAACATAAATACCATACACAGTTCCTAGTTCCAAGGAGAGTAGGCCCTTGTTCCTCTCAAACTCAGGAACAAAGATTAATCAGTGCTAGAAACTTGAAGTATTAATTCATAGAAATGAAATGATTACAATCTGATTGAAACTTGTATGCTTCTGAAAAATATAATTCTTGATTCTCTATTTTCTTTATATCTTTTATTCTCCTTTTCATAGTCGAAAGTCTTATACTTTATACTAATACAATCAACTCAAAATAGGATGCAAAAGAATAAGACTCCTGGTCAATCCCTTTATCCAAAAATAGGAGATTGGATTTCTAAGAGATCCAATTATTTTGATGAAATAAATATCCCATCCTATAATAGTCCTAAAATCTGATTACATACATATTTATCAAAAGCAAGTCCTTCATAATAGCAAGTGGTTATTGTCCTTATTTGATTCCAGCTGGAATAGTTCTTTCTTATTCTATCTGGTCTCCAGCTTCCCATTGTCCTTACAAAATTCTCAGTATTGACCCTGCAAAGTTCATAGAAATAAGCTTGCAAAGTTCATAGAAACAAGCCTATGGAGTCCATATAAATAAACACGCGGAGTCCGTAGAAACAAGCCTACGAAGTCCGTAGTTCTGCTAGATGGAGATTAAAATGGAATATTCACTATACATCACCTATGTCTTCTTCCTGAGCATTCTTCACACAAAATATCACTAAAACATGCTATGTATTAGACATTAATGACAAAGTAAAGGTTCATTCTTTGGTTTAATATAAACAAAACAAATATCTATTTTTTATGTAATACCTATCTAAGAATCTAAGATTTGTATAAGATAATATCCTTTGAGAGATGATTTGAAGGAAATAACATGTCAATAATGAGCCATATTTTGAGCTCACCATCTACCTAACTAAAAAACCATTTTCTATTTTTATCTTATTAGGGTCATCTTCCCAAGCCAAAGAAGAGTATCTACAACCATCTAGATTACAAATCACACACCACATCCAAGTTCAACCAACCCCTACCCCTCTTTTAGTTTTACCCTTCTTCTATAAATATAAATATTAAAACTTGAGTAGAAACACACCTAAGGTTAAAAATGAAGTTGACTCTCCATTTGGCTTTAGGCCTAAATCATGCTTAGCAAGCCTGTCTATACCTTTGAGCATCTAGACCATATTATTGATATTACTCATTATATGCAAGGTTACTCATGTTTTCCTAGGTTTCATTCAACTTTCTTAACCTCCTTTCAAGGTTCAACTATCCCTTAACTCACCTTATCATTCCCATCCTCAAAAACTATAGAGTTTGTGTATAAAGGGAGTACCCTCTATTTGAGATAAAATAGAGAGTACTTTCCCTATTTACTTAGATAAAATTAATGTTTTAAGGTCTTATAAAAGTTGTGAAGACCTTATACACAAAAATTTAGCCTTTTCTAATATCATTTGACCCTCCAATTCTTGTAAAATCCAAGATAGACTATGAGGAAGGTAGACTATGTGCAGGGTCTTGAATAAACTAACTGTGTGTTCCCCTTGAAAACCCCCCTCACCTTGTTTTCATGTCATAATCATTATGATATAATCACATCACTTGTGTGGAATTATTATCTATACTTAATACTCATGTTTTCATTGATGTATCAAAGGTACTTAATCATTTCTTAATTAGGTAGACTAAGTATGTAGGGTTCTCTCATGTGGAATGTAAGTACTTGAAACCCATCCTATGCTATGTATATTGTCTTGGAAATATCATGAGGGTCCCTTCCTCATATTAAGTACATTCATAATATCTTCAAAATATCCATCACTTATGAGGGCTTCTTCAATGCATACCCTACTCAATTCAGTCTTGACTATGTTTTTTTTGTTTTGGAGGGGCACTTGTAGGTAAAACTATATGAATTAGGTCTTATTTGCATGTTTGATGTCCTCCTTGAATATCTCTACACCATACTATAGCTACACTTATTAATTTTACGCCTATATTTATGTCTATCATTAAGGTTATCTATCCCAATCTTCATGATAATCCTATAGTCAGCCTATAGGTATATATTTTATAATGAAAGGGAGACCAGTAGGTAGTGTTATGAGGTTATATCTTATATCTTGAATTATGTGGATAACCTTTGAGAATCATTAGGATAATTTTTAACATTTAATACAACCTATAATTAAGGCATGTCTATACCCTATCACCTTGGAATACAATATCACTTAAAGATTCAAATCATGTAGATGAAAATGAAGGATTTTAATGTTCAAAAGGGCAACTTTGAAACCCCCAACTACTACTTTCCGCTGATCATACACCTTCCATATTTTTTAGATCTCTTCTCCTATGTGGAAGATATAATATCTGATCATTAAAATTCTTCAAATTTATTTACAACATTATCTTATGATCTCCATATAATGGCTAGGTGCTCTGTTTTGATGTTTTAGGGACTTGATCCCTAAATCTACAATCATTGCTTTTGATCATGGTTCCCACTTCTATTTATCAACCTCACACTTAAAATAGGTATTCCATGATATTTATAATAATATGACTCCATGTAAGGATCCAATTTGTCCAACACTTCTATATGACACCTCTAATTCTCTTTTAGTACCACCTATAGGTGGATCCTATAATATATAATCAAAGGGGTGATATTTCAAATAGTGGACATTCTATGGGCTTAAAACCCATCTTGGCCTTTCTTAATGTTCTCAAATGGATTATATGAACCTTTTAAAGTTTGAAACATATTTCCATACTCTCACTCTAATGTGTTCATTCTTTGTTCAAACTCTTGTAGGTGCACTTTCATGTGTAGGCAGTAATTATAAGTATGGATAGTGTGCATTGCATTTGACCTTCAATGAGTTTTAGACCTATCTCAATACCTATAAATGTATGTTCAAAACCTTAAATGGATTTAATGAGTTTTTTTTCTTGTTTTCATCTGATTTTATTCTTCCAACCACCTATAGGTGCACATTCAAGGTAGACTTGTGGAAGTGTTACATATGAATGTCATAGTGTTTTCTTTACCATTTTAAATCTTAGATAACTACCTCATGTTTTTATAAGATATATAATATTTTTTAAACCTTCATCACACTTTTATGGATGTTCTCAGAGCCTTTACAAGCCAATATTGAGACTAAGGGGAGCTGGGAGTTGACTATGCATCCAATTAAACTATAACCTCAGTGATGCTCACTATGGAGGTTTAAAATTTTAAAATAAGTATATTTTCTTGACCCCATTTGGATTAATAAGACACCATGTCACATTATATTTAATCCATTGTAGATAAAGTGACTTTCTATAAATGGTGAAATTAGAGTGTAAGCTCACTATCAACACTTTTCTGTAAAGTGTTGTTTGAGCTATCAAATACCTTCCAAATGTGAGACCTAGTATGGATAACATGAAATAATATATTCAACATCATATATATGTAAAATCACTAATTGGATTGTATAGAATCATCCAAACAAGATAAAAACCTATAGAGTATGGGAAATAGTAAGCAAAAAAACATAGTCAACTGGTTAGAGATGATTCATAAATCATAGTTGACCAATATTCAAAATATTATTATTAAAATGGATCTCTCTGATTTTAATATTACCTCCCAAATTTGTTTGACCTGAAACTTCTCCAACTGGTTGTACTAAACATAAACCTACTAACTAGTTTTGTGTGTTTAAAAGGGTGAAGAAGGAATAGATGGTTTTGGACCCATTTTATCACTTAAAAATAATTTAAATCATTAATATTAATATGAATAATATTAAAAGTCATCTCACAGCCTTCTTCCATGTGTCACACTCTCTTATAGTCTGTATAAGTACCAAACTCTTCCTTTTTCAATCGATTTCTTGATTTTTAGTTAGATAACCTATAAGATTGAGATGAACTGACATTCCTAATAGTTAATCTAACCTATTATATTTTTAAAGGAAAAATAGGACACTTAGAAACCTTGAAAATCATGCTACTTTTATATATGACACCAAAATGGCTATTAAGTGACTCAAAATGACATATAAACTAATTAGACCAAGACCAAGGCTAAAATGGCATTAATCCATTGTAGATAAAGTGACTTTCTATAAATGGTGAAATTAGAGTGTAAGCTCACTATCAACACTTTTTTGTAAAGTGTTGTTTGAGCTATCAAATCCATTCCAAATGTGAGACCTAATATGGATAACATGAAATAATATATTCAACATCATATATATGTAAAATCACTAATTAGATTGTATAGAATCATCCAAACAAGATAAAAACCTATAGAGTATGAGAAATAGTAAGCAAAAATATATATTCAACTTGTTAGAGATGATTCATAAATCATATTTGACCAATATTCAAAATATTATTATTAAAATGGATCTCTCTCATTTTACTATCACCTCCCAAATTTGTTTGACCTGAAACTTCTCCAACTGTTTGTACCAAACATAAACCTACTAACTAGTTTTGTGTGTTTAAAAGGGTGAAGAAGGAATAGATGGTTTTGGACCCATTTTATCACTTTAAAATAATTTAAATAATTAATATTAATATGAATAATATTAAAAGTCATCTCACAGCCTTCTTCCATGTGTCACACTCTCTTATAGTCTGTATAAGTACCAAACTCTTCCTTTTTCAATTGATTTCTTGATTTTTAGTTAGATAACCTACAAGATTGAGATGAACTGACATTCCTAATAGTTAATCTAACCTATTATATTTTTAAAGGAAAAATAGGACACTTAGAAACCTTGAAAATCATGCTACTTTTATATATGACACCAAAATGGCTATTAAGTGACTCAAAATGACATATAAACTAATTAGACCAAGACCAACGCTAAAATGGCATTAATCCATTGTAGATAAAGTGACTTTATATAAATGGTGAAATTAGAGTGTAAGCTCTCTATCAACACTTTTCTATAAAGTGTTGTTTGAGCTATCAAATACCTTCCAAATGTGAGACCAAGTATGGATAACATGAAATAATATATTCAACATCATATATATGTAAAATCACTAATTAGATTGTATAGAATCATCCAAACAAGATAAAAACCTATAGAGTATGGGAAATAGTAAGCAAAAAAACATAGTCAACTTGTTAGAGATGATTCATAAATCATATTTGACCAATATTCACAATCTTATTATTAAAATGGATCTCTCTGATTTTAATTTCACCTCCCAAATTTTTTTGACCTGAAACTTCTCCAACTGGCTGTACCAAACATAAACCTACTAACTAGTTTTGTGTGTTTAAAAGGGTGAAGAAGGAATAGATGGTTTTGGACCCATTTTATCACTTAAAAATAATTTAAATCATTAATATTAATATGACTAATATTAAAAGTCATCTCACATCCTTCTTCCATGTGTCACACTCTCTTATAGTCTGTATAAGTACCAAACTCTTCCTTTTTCAATCGATTTCTTGATTTTTAGTTAGATAAACTACAATATTGAGATGAACTGACATTCCTAATAGTTAATCTAACCTATTATATTTTTAAAGGAAAAATAGGACACTTAGAAACCTTGAAAATCATGCTACTTGTATTATGACACCAAAATGGCTATTAAGTGATTCAAAATGACATATAAACTAATTAGACCAGGACCAAGGTTAAAATGTCATTATATTACATCAAATAGAATATAACACACCCTATTAAAAAATATTATACCCCTATATAAGTTTTTACTATAAGAGGTTTGACCCATTTTGACTTGTGATCAAAATGGTCAACAATACCACTATGGGTGGTTTATGTTTTAGGTCTATCATCTAGGTTGATCTCATGCATGATATGTATGGGATGTTATCCAAAGGTCATAATACCATGGTAATAGTAATTTTTCTTAGTGTATGGATATATGATAGGTTTTTGATGTATCAACCAACTAGGTTACCCCATGTAGTTGATGATAGGTTACCTCAGGTGACTATATGGAGATAGGACCAAGTAGCATGGGCCATGCCCCACATGCTAGTGTTATATATGATCACATGATGGGATATCATGTGTCATCCATACACACATATTTTTACTATTTTTCCTATTTGGGTGACCATAGTGCTAGGGTTGGCTCGAGTGTAGATTACGGGCCACTATACCTAATTGGTAGAGTTGTAACTAATGGCATGCTTGTCAAGGTAGTTTATACTCCAAAAATAATTGGATCCTCTAGTATTTCATATTTTTTAGGCATGAAATTCTATATATCTGAGGGGGAGAGGATGAGGAGGAGCACCATTTGAGAGATTGATGATCAGGTGGTAGCATGTGAGACCATAGACTAGTCAAGCATGATAGTCAGTAGTTAGAGGAAGAGAGGGATTAGATGTGGATTTAGGGGTGTAGTAGGCACCAAAATAGTAACCATAGTAGGATGATCAATGACCACCTTAGACATGAAATATATTTAGGTTTCATATATGAGATTGATCATAGATGAGGGTGGTCATAAAGGATGATTCGACAATCAACCGAAGACAAAGCTAGTCGATAAAGGTACCTCTAAGGAGAGGCTCATGGCATGTACAAGTGGTGACTCATAGATTTTAATTTATATTTAGGTGAGAAAAAAATGAGGTACTTATGGGATGGGTAGATGGAGATACCATGCTCAACAAATGAGTAGATGGGGAGATGGTAATTGGTGATATTGGGACTGGTAAGAAATGTTATAATTTTAAATATTTGACATAGAATACTAGTTGTCTATGATTGGAGGTAGATAGATACATTTTTAAATGTATACGTGATCTAATATCTATCTAGTTTTGGTTTTGTAGATCCTAAAATAGAGGATATTATATGGGGATCCCTAGTCATGGTAGTGCACCAAGACATTTTAGACAAGGTGATGGCACAATACGACCCCACCATACTAGATGATCTTGTGGTACCATCTACTCCAGCTTAGGAAAGCTGGTATAAACTATTATTGGAGGATATGAGGTAGCTATAAACACATAGGTATGGATTTCATCTATTGGTAATGGTGGGAGTAGGAGAGGCACAATCTTGATAGGCCCTAGCTTAGGAAAGAGTCATACACATGGATGCCATGATCCAGTTTGGATAGGTACATACCCATGTGGCCAACCTATAGAGATAGGTAGCAAGGTTTATATCCTAGATGGCCTCATTACAGCACACCATGCAAAGGGGATAATCTAAATCATCTATGAGTAGCATGTCTAGGCCATGAGATAAGCATGATAGAGCCCAGCTGTAGAGATGGAGCTATGTATTTTTATATTTTGTACCACTATATAAAACACATTATATATAAAGATACATTGTTTTGATAGTGGGATTTGATCTCATGAATTATATTTTAGTTGTTGTTATTGATGCATGGATATATTTCTTTCTAACACATGTATTTTGCTTTTGTTGTATATGATATGGGAAATATATGTGGAGTGTTTTCTTTTCTAGCATTATGTAATACACATACATGGTAAAAAAATAAAAAGACAAAAATGACTTGAAAAAATATAATTAATCACAAACAAATGTTCTACACACTATATCATGATGGAAAATGTGTAATAATAAAAGATGACTAAGTATAATAAACCAAAAAGTGGTAAACAAGAGAACAAAAATGTTTTTAAACCATGAAAAAGATTGACACCAAATTAAAACAAGTAAAATCACACTATATCACATTCAGAACTATGAAAATAATGTAACAAAATGTAAATCATGTGAAATAATAATGGTAAAAAAAACAATTAAGTCAATCAATCATACTAAATCACATTAGGAAGTATAAAATAGAATAAAAATTGGCAAAAATGAACTTAAATTGATCACACTAATTCAAGTTGGAAAGTATGAAAAACTTAAGAAAAATGGTTTTATTATTTCATACAATCAAAAAATAAGATAAAAGTGAAATATCAATGAATTAATCATAAAACATATTATATCAATATGTTAATCATTTCGATGATGTGTAACTCATGATCAATCACTACTTATCTTAAATTTAACACATGTAATTTCATTGTGACTTGGGTATTGAAATTTTTTTTTAGGAAGGCCAGGTCTTGTCCATGATCTTACACTAAAACTTACATATGGAATACTAATGAGGTGGAAATGAAGGAAAAAATATGTTAAAGTGGATGTTTGGAAGGATAATGTGAAAATTTAATAATTTGTGAGGAAGGCCTGGTCCTATCCAAGGTCTTACACTATAACTCACAAATGGGATCCCTAGTGGAAGTGATTAGTGAACAAAACAATATTTCTCAAGGGAAAATATTAAGATTATATGGAATGAAATAAGGAATGTAAAAAACACAACATATGTGTCTTATGAGAATACCTTAAGAAATAGGAGGCAAACTAAGGACATAGAAAGACACTAAGTGAGTGGTGATCATCAATAAATAGAGGATACCCATTCACTATAAGCACAAAGCTATGTATTCAAACAAGTGAGGTACTAAGATCAACTCATGTTGGTTTCTTTGAACAAGAAAAGTAAAATGGACCTACCTTCCGACAATGTGTCCCCCATTCCTCAGGACCTCTTACAGAGTCTTTGATCTACTACAAAGATTGGGTACTTGTGTGAGAAAGTAAGTAGCACTAAAAGAGTTTTTTATTCTCCTTTTCCAATCTACTGCCCTACCACACCCCAATGGACCTTGACTTTATCATAAGGTCAACTATGGAGTTTGAGCTTCAATTAGAAAAAGGATATGTGCTTAGAATCACATCTTTTAGTGTGATTTGACTTTTGAAAAAATTTAAAATTGTCTTTTATATCATTGCCTTTTAAAATGATTTTTATTTTGAATTTTTATGGATTTTAATATTCCTCCTCCATATGTACTTGGAATGACCAATCATGAGAGACAAAGTGACACACATGAATGAGATTTTAAGATTTGGTTAAAGGAAGCTAAGTATCCAAAGACATGACTGACTAAAACATTTAGTCTTACCTATGAACCAACATGTTATCTCAAATATCAACCATGTGTATGCTTAGTTTTTGAATGTAAATAGGGGGAATAAAGGGATATCCAAGATGGACCAATAAAATAAGATTATAATGAGAAGAATTATATGCTAATTGATCACATGGTAAAGAAAGAATGATTAAGGGGAGAAAGGTTTATATAACCAAGTCAAAATAATGATTATGCATGTTTATAGAGATAAGGTAGCAAATAATCAAGAGAAATAACAAGATATCCATAGATAAGGGACTCATAGATAAAAAAATTATGTAATCATGAAAAAGAATCCATAAGAGAACATACAGAAGAAAAGGTCACTATAAGAAACAAGTAGTACAAAACATAGGTAATCATGTAAGATAAATAAGAATTTGACACCATTAAAATGTTATAATATAGATAAATGTAAATTTGGATCACATGTCTAATCTAAATGAATAAATGTTGGAATGTGGTCATTGGTGTCATGTGTTGGCAATAATGTCTTAAGTTGACTTAGTTCCTAGATGCATTAATGACAAAGAGGCAAGTTTGATGGTGATGAGAGGATATGGCATGAATGTAGGACTATGACGTGTTAGAGAATGATTTAAGGTTATGGTGAGGTCCTATTTCCTTTTAAGTGAATAAAAGTTCACATCATGTATTAAGAAGCCTAGTCTTGCATTGATATAGGCATAGAGCATTGTGAGGAATAATGATATTGATATAGATATGTATGAGCTTAAAATTGTGAAAATAAGTGGTATAATCATGTTAAAATATGTTGAACATATTTTTAATATGATAATAAGGTTTAAAAATATATCTATAGTGGCAATAAGGTTAAGTTTTAGGTCTAGTCCTTGCATGAGATACCTAATGTGAAGGAACAGGCTTGGTATCTTATTGAGGTAAGTAGTTTGTGACTTGTATGAGAAAATTTGGTAGTATGAGATTATGGTATGATTACATATGACATATTAATTATGTTTTGATATCAATGAAAGATGTGTCAAGATAGTTTCAAGATCTAAGTGTGACTTGTGGTTTTAGACCCAACATGCATATAGACCTAAGGTGACCTAATGAAGATTCAAAATAAGTTGTTAAGATGGTAGAGAATAAGTAAGAATTGAATGAGGTTTTACAAGGTGTATCAAAGGTGTTGACCAGGTTTCAAGTCCTCAGTTGAAATAGAAAGCAAGAAAACATGTTGAAAGGTCTCATAACATGCAAAATGAAGAGTTCCAAGATCGAGAAGGATCTTTTGATGTTCATTAGCATGTGCTAATTTTTCATGGGAATTTGAGCCTTTTTTGAGAGATGGTATACTGTCCTAAGAAGGTTTTCCAAGATTTTTGAAGTGGTTTTAGATACAAAGCTTTATGAGCATTCGTTAAGAATACAAATTGGTCTTAAACCCTCTCTAAACCCTTATTTTGACCAATGATGAATATATTGATATAAAGTGACCATAACAGATTGTAAATTAACTTTTGATGTTTGGATAATGTATATTACTCCTCTATGCATCCCCAAGTGGTCTTATTTTATCAATACAATGAGCAAAAGATACAAAAAAAGCCTTGTTTCTAAATATTTTGATGTTATAAGAAGGGTTGAATGAGTCAATGCATGTAAGTAGATGGAGGGTGAAGGTTAAGACTTGTTATTTTATTACATTTATTTAGTTTTTCAATCTATTTTATTTGTGTAAATCAATTTGGTCATGTAAGATGACCTATCACTAATCTGCCAAAGAGTGAAAACAGTGAAGGAAACCATGCAAGTGTGAAAATGTGTTTAGGGATGACTTTTAGGTGGCTAGGGATGAATCAAATTTTTTAGGACCTTTTTTAAATACCTATACATATTTTACATGTTTATTATATTATTTTAATTCATTGTATATGGTGAAAATAGTGCTCTCAAGATGGCTTGTCTGAATGGAGATGAACAGTGAAGGAGTAAGGTTTAATGATTGATTTGTTTGTTTTATATTTGATATTATACCTCCATAAATGTATGATTGGAGTTTTTATTAAGATTTATAATTATATCATTAATTCCTTTAATGTTCAATAAAGTGTCCCTACAGGTGTAAGAAGACATTATCACAGTGACTATGTATTAAGCCAGATTGACTGCTCTAGGTAGGCTAGGTGAGATTAAGATTTTGAGAATATTTGACAAGATTTGATGTATCTTATGGATATATTATTATGGTTTGGAATTTATTTTAATTATTCATTCTTTTTTAAGGTGGAGAAATAATTTGTTATGTTGATATGTCAAATCCAAAATGGCTTGTCCAGCTATGTTAAGACAATAAGACAGTAATCTGAGAGATTAGTCTGTAAGACTGATGATTGCCTATAAATTTTGATATATATATTAGTGACCTATAAGAATCATATAATATATTTGTGTGAATCATGTCTTTTAATCACTCTTACAATTTATAAACAAGAACTTTTATATGACTACATTTTTGGAGGCTACAGGTAGTTTGAGTAGTCTTCTAGGAGTGATGAATTGGAGGTCCTCTAACCCAAGTTGAATAATAAAAATCATTTGAATATGATTATAAGGCACCTAATCTACACGTAAATTTAATTAGAGTCATCGAAGGTTCTCAATATGATGTGGAGAGTCATAGTGTCGTGATTATGCTTTGACTATATTTGACCAATCTGAGTGGTCATTTTATAAGAGAGTTATTGAGGCCTATTGGCCTGTGTGGTGTTGAATAATGGACATGGAGAGGTTTTTTATGTCATTAATGATATATTTATATTTTTTTTTATGATCTATGAATTTTACTCAAGAGAAGATGGTTAGTATGGCGTTAGTTCTAGAATGAAAACAAAATGAAATAAACACACCAATAGCATAACATCTCTAGGCCTAGACACTAGGGAGAGCTTAGTTAACAAAATAAAATGACAAGCACAACTAAAAAATAAGGGATCAAATATAAGAGCTATTTCACCTTCATTGAATGCTCCAAATTCCTTTGTAGTAGTGGCTTGCTTGGCTTGTGCTCATGAAGTCCTTAATAATGGAAGCTTGGCTACCTCCATCTCTCCTTGGCACCTTTTTCTATGGCTTGGCTTAGCTTGGAATAAATTTTTCATGGTAACACGAGTTGAATGAAGCTTTTTGAATCAATCCTGCATTATAACTTTGCACAAATTAAGCTTAGAAATGATGTTTTAAGGCCTCTTATTTATAGATTTTTTGGATTTGATCATAATCAACCTCAACCATCCATTTCAAGATTAAGATGTGTGGTTGAGAATTAATTCAATTTTTGAAATTAAGTTTGTGATTATCCTCATCATGACATTAGAAGAATGGTAAATTAAGAGTCATGGAAGGCATTGATGAGGCATGGAGGGCATGAATCTTAATATTTGTGGTATTTATGGCCTAGGGATGTCTTCCCAAGAAATAAGGTCACTTGATGATGCAAATATTCAATATTCATTTCCAAAATAAAGTATTCAACAAGTTTCCATGGAATTATTGATTAGGCCTTGATTTGGGTTAATTATCTCTTAAACATGATTAAGCACTTTATGCACAAATTACTCAAATTGATCAAAATGCCTTGTTATTGGTCCTAAATTTGACTGGATTGGAATTGGAAGTCACTATCAGATGAATTGGATGTGTATTCCCATTTAGGATTTTTTCAACAACAAATAACAAAGGCACAAGTCTTGTGCAAAATATTTGATAAGAAAGAACAGTCCAGAGCATGTGGGTGCAAAATTGGCATTTTGACTTGAAATAAATTGATCAAAGTTAATTGTCTCGTAAATTTCATTACCCTATTTAATGATACCCTAGCCAAAATTGGCACTTGAATATGTCGGTTTCACATCATTTAGCATGTTTTAGTGTTTTCGGCCAAATTGTGCATTTTGAGTGGAAATTGGCCAAAAGCCTGGTTAGAGGTTATCAATGGCCAGTTTTAGGTGTCTATAGTTTGACCCTATTTGGGAAGATGTTGAAAACCATAGGCAAAGCAATATATTCTCAAATAATGAGAGATGGTATATATGCCAAGAAGAACATGATGACTGAAGAACAAAGCTCCAAATGGTTTTGGGAAGCCTATGATGATTCCCCCTCAAGGGAGTAGCCATCACATTTATTGATGGATGGTCCCTCAAAAAGAAACAAGAAGAAAGGTGGAATTAACCCATGGTTGAGATTAATACAAATGAGAAAATGCTTGCATGCATTGATATAAATAAGAGGCTGATTTGCCCAAAGACAGTTATAATCAGGAATAAAAATCAAAATAATTTTTTTCTCATAAGTGGTTATAATCATTAAGAGGACCTAGATTGGCTAAAGATGATTGTGCCCCAGGTAGGGATGATTAGCAATCATAACTTAAGGATATAACCTGGAATATAGACTAAATATGAGTGGATGTAAAGTGATGAAAGAGATGGATAGAGGAATAATATTAATCAATGTGAATGATTCAATTGTACTTGCTAATGAGGAGATGCTCATCCTGATTAATAATGATATAAGTAGAATGGTCAAATGAGTTATACTAATCAAGGTGGGTGGGGCGATTTGCCAAGGTGCCAAGGAGAAACTTCTATATCTCCATTTATTGTAAACCTTCTTGAAGATAATTTTTGCTATAGCATGTGATGATAGGCTTTATGATAGAACACCATGAAGACTTGGCCAAAATATACATAAGGATTGACTCTCAATCTAATAAACACTTAAAAAGAAATACACTAATGATAAAAACCATGATGACAATGTTGATGGATGAATATGGATGGACTCAAGAATAATGTGTGCAAGGAATCACCCAATAAACACATGTAGATTGAGTCAAGGCAACAGTGTTGAACGCAAAAAAACAAATAAGTGAATAAATAAACAAACAAGGAACCTAAAATAAACAAACAATAAAAATTCCTAAAAACAAAATCAAAAGAAAGCATCCTAACAATGACAATGCTCTAGTAAGGCGGATCAAGGATAACTGACTAGGCTTAAATAGGATAAATGTTTTTGGATTTTTGAAATGTTATGAATATTTTTAGAATTTTGAGGTATCTTAACTTGTTAGAGAATGACAAGATACCTACTCACAAAATGGTGAGAGTTTATGGAAAGGGGGACTAAGGTGACCTCAACATGAATTGAGCATGACCCACATAGTCTTGAAATGACCTCAAGTCATAGAATTCCATCCACACAAAAGGTGAAGAAAAACCAACTAGGTCCTAACAAGTTCTCAAATCTGAGAAATGGTGAGTCAAATACAAATATTAATGTCAAGGTGATATGGCAATGCATGGTAAACAAGTTTTGCACCTAGTTTTCCCATAGGTGGTTATAACTAGGATACAATATCATAGGTCAATGATACTAATTTTTCCATAAGCATTTATAATTAGTAACAAGACTTGGTGAAACACTAATTTCCCCATAGGTAGTTATAATTAGGCTCACATAAATAGATTAATAGGATGAAAGATATCTTTCCAGATCAACTGTCACACTACTTTCATAAACTATCATTGAAACATGGATTGGCTTGATTGTTGAAACTTGATCGAAATCCTCTCACAAAAAATGTAGGAAGAACCAAAGTATCCAAGATCAAAATAAGATTGGGTAGGATGACTAAAAACAAGATTTGGTCTAGATAGGAATGAAATGATAGGGTGGTATGGTCTTGCTAAGGATAATGATGATTTTTGATAGATTGGATAAAATGGTAAGAGGATTTCCCCCAAGTGATGGGGTGAATGGCTAGGTACTTCAATAATGGAAAATAGATATGTAACAACGGTAATGGTATGGTACATGTTTTTAACTTGGGTGTGGTTTTTTATTCTATTATTCCTATTGATGGGGAGATACATGTCCTAATCAATAAATGATACAAATAGAATATTTGATAATGTTAATTGCTAACCCACACCTCATCTAAATAAATTCTCTATTAAGAATGGCCTATAGATTTGGTTTCTAAGAATGCTTTTGTGATATTCATTGGTCATTAATTATGATTCCTTCAAACATTGAGACAATGTATTTTTATAGCCTCCACAAAGGAAAGTGCAACCATGGATGGTAATAAGGGGAAAATAATGGATGGTAAGTTTGATTATGAAATGGAATGGTAATTGATAATGGAATGTATAATGGTGGAGAAATAAATGAAGATCAAGAATTTTAGTCGCATGTAATGTTTTTGATGTCAAATTTGATATAATTTTGGTTGTGATGAGGCTGAAGACTTGTTCTCTCAAGAGGACCACCAGATTTTTCTATTATTTGATCTTGAGAGTAGCTACCATCTGATTAGACTATGGATTGAAAGCTATTTTGATTTGATCTTTGATTTTGTCTTCATCAAATAGTGAAGAACTTTTGTGCTCAACTATTGGTGCCTCAAAGAGGTTTTCACCAATGAATTTGTCTTGGTTGTCCCATAGTGCCTTTGAGAAGGTTTCACTAAGGAATGTTGATGTTTGAATTTGATTATCTTCTAGTGCTTCTAAAAAAGTTTCACTAAGAGATGTTGTGTTCTAACTTGGATTGTCCCCTAGCACCTTTGAAAAGGTTTCATTAGGAGAGTGTTCTTCTGCTACATGAATGTTATCTTGGCCTCCTTTCACTTATTCAACTACTATGTCACCATAGATGTAGTTTAAAAAAGTGTGATTTTGTTGATCCCAATCGACACTTTTGGGATATGGAATGTCAATAATATGGATATTTTAGTTGATGGTAATGTCTTATGGAATGATAATGCAATGGGGAGAGGCTTCACAATCCTTGTAGAAGATACTAGGATAACTTGTGTCAAAGCTAAAGTACTCATCCTCAAAAACTATAGAAGGATCACAAATGTATTCAAATTAATCTGCAAAGCATGTGTAACCAATTTTGTAACAACCATGAACATATTCTTCATCTAAATCTGATTCTAACTCAAGGGAATTTGAATCTTATGTTGAGACTAATGTTGATTCAGATTCTGAATTTGATGTTAAATCTGATGTCAGTTCAAGAGTAAACCTTGACTCTAACTCCAATTCTTCATATGATGGGTACTATATTATAATGATGACTTGTTGAATATTTGGTATGGATAAGTAATAATGTGTAATAGCATGATGGGCTCCACAAAGATTGGTTTATCAAAGTGAGACTTCTCTAGGATGGGCAAATATCATTGGGTATTTTTTGTGGGTTTTTTCCCCACAAACTATTTTCTTGCAGATAATTTTCCCACGAACAAAAAGTCTGTGAGAATTGTTTCAGTCCTTGTCCTTTTCTTTTGGGTTCCTTGGCTTTTCTTTATGCTGGCGGCCTTCCTCCAAATTCCTTTAGACTTTTTGTTCAATGGAATTTAAAGCCTTAAGTCCTTTTTACGCCCTTGGAAATCCTTTGGTTGCCTTTGAAATGCCTTTTGCCCTTCACAAGGGCTTTTGGACCTAGAACTGCCCTCCAAAAGGGCACCTGCCCTTCAGCTTTGGGATGCTCCTTTGAACCAAGCTGTTGAACTAGCCCATTGAACCAAAAATGGTTCAATGGTTCAATGGTTCAACACTGCGTGCCAAACCTTTGAACTGTTCACTGAACCAATCTTTTGAACCAAATGTTGAACCTAGTGGTTGAACCAAGTGATGAACCCACTAATTAAACCAAGCGTTGAACCCGCTAATTGAATCAAGCGATGAACCTACCGACTGAACCAAGCAATGAACCAAGTGTTTGAACCAAATGATGAACTTGCTGATTGAACCAAGGTGTTGAACCTACTGATTGAACCAAGGCATTGAACTGGTTCAATGGTTTAATGGTTCAACACTGTTAACCTTCCTTGTGATTTTCTTCAGATAAGAGCCTAAAGAAGCCTTTTAAAACCTAGCACTCTCTAAACTAATTCTTCATGCACCAAAAGACTAACCTGCAGAGTCCATAGAAAACCCCATTACTGAGTCCATAGAAATCCAAGCTCTACATAGTCTGTAGAAATCCAAGCTCTATAGAATTCATAGAAATAGACCTATAGAGTCCATAGAAATAGACCTACAGAGTCTGTAGAAATAGACCTACAGATTCTATAGAAATGGATAGATTCATGCAAAATTAAAAAATGAAATGGCCTAGAATAGTAGGGGAAGAAGAGGACTAATTTTTGGCCTGTTGGGAAAAAAATGGTCAACAAATTGGTGACTCCCAAGGGAAGCATGCCTGCTATGCTTAGAGACCGGTTGCCTTATAGTCCATTGGGCACAGAGTCAAAATGTAGCTTTGAAGAAAGGTTAGAATTAGCCTCAAAGATCCAAGAATCAAACATGAAGCTTTTTACCCCATACACAAGGGAAAGCACACACAAAACTAAAAACACTACTTGTACAAACTGCACTTAGGGAAAGCAGGAAAGACAACTAAAAACAAACTACTATGTACAACTAACCAGGTGTATTTTCTTTCCTCTTGGATCAAAAGGAAAACTTTTTAAGTCCCCTTCCTGGCAAGAAGACTTATGGTGCAAGACAAGTGTCTGATTGAAATGGAGAGTTGGTGACCTAATCCTCTTGCCTGTTACCTAGATTGGCTCAAATCTGAGTGAATTAGATTCAAACATGATTCCAACATATATGTACTCTTCTTGTCCTTGGAAGCTTGTTGAATGCTGGTCCTTCATGCTAGTGCATATCACCAAGAAATCTGTGGCTGCTAGCTCATCACCATAACCCCTTTGATCTGCATAGTCCCTCTGTAATGCATCATGGTTTGACCCATTTCCTTCTGCTTCATTAGAGATCTTGTCAAACTCATCCTCTGCTCCCTCTTGGCCTTCTTGAAGAAGGGTGACTATTGTGATGTCTGAAATGGACTCACAAAATGATTGCTCATCCCACAGAACATCACCTCTTTGTTCAAAGCTTTCTTCTTTAAGGCCTTCCTCAAGGAAGACAAACCTCTCCTTTTCCTCCTCAAAGATCAGGATCTCTAGATGTTTAAATATATTCTCCTGATCCTCCTCCAACTCAAGCTCCTTAGCATAGTATTCCTCCTCATCAAAACAATAAGGAAGTTCATCAAATAAAAGGGGAGAGAGCTCATCATGCTTATGTTCCTCCTCGTATTGCTGGAACATCTTCATGTATGCATGCCCTATGTCTTCTCCATTGCTGATGAGGTCTTCACAAGGAGAATCGATGATGATTTCTTCTTCATTGTCACTCATGATAGCCTCCTAGGAAATTGCTGATTGGACCTTCTACTCCTCACTTGCCTCCTGTAGAATAGGTTCCTCCTTGAGAAGGGGTGAAGTGAAAAAACCCTGTGGAAGGGGAGGCAGTCCTTAAACTAGAATCAAATGATTCTCCTCCTTCCACTTGTCCAGCACTTAATCTATATCAGGTGTGGCTTGATAGCTCTCTTGGGGATGTGTAGATGGGGTGTGTTTAGACATGGAATGTGTCGTTGGGTCTAAACCGTCCATCACACTTTGGCTGAGGAATCTCTCTCTGGATTCTAACTCTACAATTCTTCTAGCTATATCCTCCTAGAAACACCTTTCTTAGAGGTCACCAACATCATCATGAGTAGGAGCAGCCTCATCTTCTTTAAGGTTTTGAGCAAAACCTTTCTTCTCCTCCTTTTTACCCCATGATTCTACTATTTTCTTCTAGTTCAGGATCTCGGAGTTAGAATTTTGCTCCTGCGAACAGGCAGCAACTTTGTTTTCTCCAAGGTCTTGGGGATCCTCCACAAAGTCTAGAAGTTCCATCTCTCCTTCTCTAAGTAGTCTCATCCTAGCCTCTAAATCTTCAATTTTCTTGGTTAGATTATCCTGAAAGAGTCTTTCTTGGAGGTCACCAACATCATCATGTCGAGTAGGAGCAGTTTTGAGAGAGATGTGTTGGTTCATAAAGTTCCCCCCAAAAGAAGATTCATGATCTAAGGAGTTTAGAAGGTTCATCTCCATGGGAGGTTGTTCTAGTTCCCTTTGATGCTTGAAGGATAGGCACACGGGGTCAAGAGCAAGGTTGATTGATGCATCAGATGAGCCAGAATGAGCAAGTGCCATCTGGTAGAAAGGATTTGGTGCACAAGAGGGGGTTTTCTTTAGGATAAGAGGGGGCATGCAAGGCTGACTGCCTTAAATGAATGGATTCCTCCACTTTGCTACCTCCTCCTCCATGGATTGCAAGGCTTGAGCTTGTCTAAACAAACATGCTTCTTTATACATCAGGTCTTGCTGATAACCATATTGCTCATCTAGCCTATCTATTTCCATTACCTGCTTCTCAAACTCCAGTGCCACTTCCCTTATTACTGAAGGGCAACTAGGAGGACTGCTTGAGGTGATTCCATAAAATTTTTGAGTTTGATCAAAGTAATATGAAGGAATACAAGGTCCATGATTTTATGCAAAGGAATTATACATACAAAATAAATAAGATTTTTGATGGCACCAGGCTGCTTAACTAGCTGATTCAACTCAAAGTCACCATTGGTTTTGATGCAAAAGCCTCCAAAGGCTAGTTGGTTGAAGAACACACCAAAAATTCTTCAACTCTTTGGACAAAACTTGTCCTAGTTGGTCCCACCAGGCATGCCAAAAATTATTGATACAGTGGATTGCACCCAGGGTAGGAGGCCAAGCTCTTACGTTTCTACACACAACAATGGAAACTCCCCTCTCGCCTATGGGATTGGTGAAGCTGGAGGGGAGAGTCTCTAGATGAGGGCTATCTCCCTCTGATGTATCCTTTAGGCCCTAGTTTCTCCTACTACTAACAAATAAAATGAAAAAAGGGGGGATGAAAAGAGAGAGAGAGATGCTAAAAATAGAACATAAGCCTAAAAAATGAAAAGGTGATACACTAGAAAATGTGACCCATGCAGCCTGAATATACACTTTTCACCAAAAGAAAGTGCCCATACACTTCATCTAAAGTGGGAATTTCTTTTGCAATAGTTAGCTAGGGGTCAGTGGAAGTACAGGGAGGAAGAAACTACTAGAGGCATCCTCAGACACACTTATGGCAGTGTATTCACAGGCACCTACACTCCCCTATAGACACTTCTGGCAGACCTATAAAAAGGAGACTTCACAATGCACTAGACATATTGTGATTGATCTATGGAAAGCATGAAAGACAATGACTTAACACAAAGGATAAAATAGACATATATTTTAAAGTGCAAGTCTAGATAGAGGTAAAAAAGCTAAGTTTTGATTCAAGGTAAAATACTGGCAGAGCTCTGCCTTACAAGCCCGAGATATTTTTGGGCAGAGTTTTGCCTTAAGGCTAAGAGAGTGGATCTCCTCAAATGAGAATTTTTACCATATATAACAAGAGGGGAAGAGAACTTGGCACTTTTTGGGAAAGACTTTGGTGCTCCTTTTGCAAGTTGTCCATGTGCGTTCTAAGCCTTGGGAACAGGAAGTCACTGTTGTTGATGTCATTCTTTTAGAAGAGGCCTGAAAATAGATTGCATTTTGTCCCCTCATGAAAGCAAGCCACACCATTTACTATTTATGCCATTTTGGTGATCATCTGGCAATAAATCGCCTTCCCTTTGCCACTTGGACTACTTTGTCTCTTTTTGTACCTTGTCTTCTTCCTAGTTTTGTCTCTTTCTGCTCCTTCAACCCTTGAAGATAGTCTTCTAGTGGGTAGCTACGTTCCTTGGGCTCTTTTATGGTTGGTGCTCAGGCAATTCAAAATCAAATGGCTATTTCACTATCTTAAAATTGATGTTCATGCAGCCGTCACCTTGAAATTGAATATCCAACGGCTAGTTCGTCTCCTTAAAATTGATAGTTTTCAGGACGTCACCGTCCTTGGCAAATTTTGTTAGGTCTTTTCTATGGTTTTTTTCCCTGTGAACTATTTTCTTGTGGATAATTTTCCCACAAACAAAAATTCTATGAGAATTGTCTCAATCCTTGTCCTTTTCTTTCAGGTTCCTTAGCTTTTCTTTATGCTGGCAGCCTCCTTCGAATTCCTTTAGACTTTTTGTCTGAAGGAATTCCTTCAGACAAAAAGTCCAAAGGAATTCAAAGCCTTAAGTCCTTTTCACACCCTTGGAAATCCTTTAGCTACTTTTGAAATGCCTTCTACCCTCTATAAGGGCTTTTGGACCCAAAATTGCCCTCCGCAAGGGCACCTGCCCTTCGGCTTTGGGACACTCCTTTGAACCAAGTCATTGAACTGACCCATTGAACCAAAAATTGTTCAATGGTTCAATGGTTCAACACTACATGCCAAGCCTTTGAACTATTCGCTAAACCAATCCTTTAAACTGAACATGGAACCTAGTGGTTAAACCAAGTGATGAACCCACCGATTGAACCAAGTGTTGAACCCACCGATTAAACTAAGCAATGAACCAAGTGTTTAAACTAAGTGATGAACCCACCAGTTAAACCAAGCGATGAACCCACCGATTGAACCAAGTGATGAACCAAGTGTTTAAACCAAATGATGAACTTGCTGATTAAACCAAGGCTGATTGAACCAAGGCGTTGAACTTGTTGATTAAACCAAGGAATTGAACTGGTTCAATGGTTCAACACTGCCAACCTTCCTTATGATTTTCTTCAGACAAGAGCCCGAAGAAGCCTTGTAAAACCTAGCACTCTCTGAACTAATTCTTCATGCACCAAAATACTAGCCTATAGAGTCTGTAGAAAACCCCATTGCTAAGTCTGTAGAAATCCAAGCTTTGCATAGTCCATATAAATCCAAGCTCTACAGAGTCTATAGAAATAGACCTATAGAGTCTGTAGAAATAGACCTGTAGAGTCCATAGAAATGGACCTGTAGAGTCCATAGAAATGGATAGATTCATGCAAAATTAAAAAATGAAATGGCCTAGAATAGCAGGGGAAGAAGGGGACCGATTTTTGGCCTATTGGACAAAAAATGGTCAACAAGTATATCATCATTAGGTGGTTGGTGGGAACTCAACTTCAAAGAAGGTGGAAGCTGAAAAATGAGATGAGGAGAGAAATCAAAGGTTTTTATCTTGAGATTGATCTCATCAGGCTCATTTTCATCTACATCTAATAGCTTAGGTTTTATATTCCCAATTAGTTTGGGGTGACCATGGAAACCTCGCGTAGAGTTGATAGGGAAGTTAAACTATTGAGATTCATGAAATAGAACACTCAATAAAGTTTTAAGTGTTAGAATTTTGAAGATACTATGGTCTTGGAATTGTTCAAAATTATAAGGGTTAGTATCACCTTAAATCCTATAGATTGCACCATTGTAAGGAAATATTACACATTGGCAAGAAGAAGAGGCAACTACTCTCATGCAATGAGTCCATGGCCTACCAAGCAAGATGTTATAGGATAGAGGAAAGTTAAAGATCATTACCTTCACTTGAATAGTGATAGGTATAATTGTGATGGGGAACCACACACAACCTAAAGGAGTCATTTGTCTTCAGTCATAACCATAACATGTGTTATGTGTGGACTTAATATTACATTCAAAATATCCAAGGGTTTAAATAAAATTGAGACAGTCAACATAAGTACCTTAACCCTCATCGATCAAAGCATGCTTGAATTGGATGTCACCAATTTGGGCACTAATAAAAAGGGGAGGATCATCCACATGAATCAAAATCTCATCAAGAATCATAGAATTAATGGGGAATTTAAGGGAGAGATAAGTGTCCATTGTTTCATAAATGTGTATAGACATATCTTTGCATTGTTGAAAAATGTTATCTTTTGATTTAGATGAGGTGGATTCACATCCTTCTAGGGGAGGATGAGGAATGTTCATTTCTAATACTACTTGCATAAGATGATTATGATGACATGGATAAGTTTGCATACATTTGAGAAATGGGATTTGAGATGGGAGATTAGTAAGTTCTATGATATGATTTTGTTCATCATAATGCATAAGGGGACTATTAGAAAGAGGTGCATAGTTTTGAAGGAGGTCATCAGAAGGAGGATTAAAAGTGCATGTGAATTTATTTTGATAAGATGTGGGAGGTTTAATTTGAGGACAATTTTATTGATTATCTTAAGAGGATGGGTAGTTAACGTAGGTTTGGTTTGAGATAAATTTGAAAAAGTGGTAGTAAAAGCGTGAGTATCATTGGTGATGGGTAAAAAGGTTGGATGAATTGTATAAATGGTATGAGAAGTGTCATCCAATGGAGGTATGGGTATTGGTTCATCTAAATATATAAGGTCTTCTTGCCCCAACTTTATGAAGTGAGTTGGGAAAGAATCTTGGATAACAAAGAAAGTGTGAGACAATTGATGAGTGTGGATGGGATGAGAATCAATGAAGGCAACTACCATTTGTATATTAGTCATGTTGACCATATTATATTCAAGATTTGGGTCTATAATATGGTCAACATTATTGGTAAAAGGAGTAGGCTTATCATTGTTGTCTTGGTGATTTTGAAGAGGGTCTTGTAGATGGCCAAATAAGCATTAGCCTAGTTCAAAGCTTGAGTTTTAGTTTGTGTTTCATGGGATTTGAAGGAAATATCATAGGCTTTTTTACATGTATTAATGATAGAATCATCATCAAAATTGGGACCAAGGATGAAATCCATAGCTAAATTATGCAATTTCCTACAAGTCTCATGATAATGACCCCAACTACCATGAAACTAACATAATTTATTTAGATCACACCAGGATTTCATGGGATGAGTGGGATCAAGCTCTCATGGAAGAGGCCTTGGTATACACTTTGATAAATACACTAAGGATAAAGTTTTATGAACATTTATTGTACTTATTGAAAAGAAATGAGGATTATGGATGTGGTTGAGAGGGGAAGCTTGTTCCTAAGCCTAGTGAGGAACAATAGCTTGAATATTATGAATGGTATCATAAGAATCAGTGGCACCATCATTATTAGCATGAAATTTTTATTTTTTATTAGCATATGAGTACCCTTAGAAGTTTTATATGGCTCAAATTGATGCATGAGGAAATCTTGGCACTTGGCTTGGTTAATGACTTCTTTCAAAGTTCTTGGAAAGAGAGTCTAGACCCAATATTGCAACTTGGGATAGAGAGCATTGGTGAATAGATGAAAGAGTTTATCATCTACCATATTATTTCCACACTTGTTAGACAAGGTCTTCCACTATTTAATGAAATTTTGTATTGTTTTCATCTCAAGTTGCTTATGATTAATAAAATGAGCCAAGTTATTTTTAAGGTGGTCATTAGTTTGAAACTCTTAGACAATAGCATTAACTAAATCTTCAGAACTAGTGATGTAATTATATTTGAGTTGGTTATACTAATCTAGAGCATCTCCAAAGAGAGTTTTTTCTAATATCTTGGTAGTGGTAAAGGTGTTTAACTTGACCCAATCTTTATATATATTTCCAAATGTTTTTAAGTGTAGGGTAGGATCAGTTGACCCATTGTAGTTAATGGTAGGGGAGATACCTCCTATATCTATGTTATAAATTTGAGGCATAAGAGGTTCATTTTGAATGTGTTTGATTATTTTCTTAACAAGAGGAGGTTGAGAGATAAGATTAGCATGGGAATCTCAAATGTGCGGTGGGGGGTATTTTGGTTATGCGCTCCCCATAGAACTTGTTGAGGATGATTTTAGAGATAGATAAGATGATTTTTTATTTGCATCATTTGGTTAGAATACTTAGCTAGGAAAGCATTCATTTGGTTAAGATTTTTTAATAAATGTCGATGGGTTTGAGTGGTGTTATTTGCATTACATGAAGCATTGACATTGGTATTAGTGGATTAGATACCACTATGAGTGGTAACATGTATTTTATTAGTAGATTGAGAGGAATTATTAGTAAATGAGGCAATAGTAACATGATTTTATTAGGTGGTAAATGATGTACGAGTAGAGGGATGAGAGGAGGCATCACTAGAGGCATGATTACCATGGGTGGTAAACAATGTAGTAGTGGAATAATTAATAATATTAGGTCTTAGAAGAGGCCCACTAGATGTATAACCTACCATGTTAGTAGAGATATTTGGCATAGAGGTGGAAGAAATCAAAGAGGAAAAGGTCATAGTATGATAAGGGGTCAAAAGAGAAGGAATAGGTTGAGAGGAAAAGAGGCTATTTCCCCCAAATATATGTGATAATGTGGGGGAAGGTGAATAGGGATCCTCAGTTTTACCACTTATCATAAGGTGATAAATAGTAGAAGGGTCTTTTCCTCAATGTTGAGTAAATTCATTAATGAAGAAAAGCATTTGTAGAGTATATTCTAATTCAAGTTGATCTTCTAAGTAAAAAAGAGGATTACTAACTGAAGATGAATGAGGAGTCCCATAGTTTGTAGTGCGAGTGGCCACATGCACATTAATTTCATCTAGAGTAGGATCCAAAAGTGTTTATGGGAAAACCTATTAGGTCTGGTAGGGCTCATCATATATGATGAGTTTAACTCAATATTATCCTCAAATAGGAAGCTCATGATGAAAAATAAAGATTAAAGAAGACTAATATGATGCAAAGACAAAAGGTAAAATAGGATATAGAGTCGAATAGGTCAACTAAGTATTGTAATCTAGTAGGTAGAGAAGAGCATAAAGTTGTATAAGTCAGCTTTATATTGAAAATAGGGGATAAAATAAGATGATAAGGATATAAAGTCATGTAGGTTGATTGTGTTATATAACTTGACTAGAAGAGGAGGATATAGAGTCATACGTCTCAATATTATAGACTGAGAGATAAATTAGGCTAAGAATAATACATAGTCATACTTATCAACTATGTATTGTTGATAGGGAAAATATAGTTTGTAAGAGACTATTTTGACTAGAATGACATTGTATTGAAATAGGGGGAAAATTTTAAATATATGTGAAGTAAGAATGAAATCAAACACACAAACAATTGGATCAATTTGAATGATCCAAATGGGGAACATAATACAAAACCTTTCATCAATGTTGGCTAATTCATTTTTTTGTAATACATGTAATGATCAGAGATCAAAAAATCAACTAAAAAGTAAATTCTAACTAAGTGGTCATCCTGAGTGTTTTTAGATTATTATAAAGTATTATTTTAGGTGTGATAAGAGAGTTGGCTAGAAATAAGGAACTAAAAATTAATATATGTATGGTTTTAGGATGTTTAGGTTGAAGGGATCTGTGTTGGTAATAGTACTAGCTTGGTATTGGGGCCTACCCCCTCACTTCACAATCCCATAGTGATAAAGGTGTCAGGTGATTTGTCAATATATACCTTTAACCACATATTTAATACTTGGCCAAAAAATCAAGTTGACTTCCCCCTTGGTGATGAAATTTAGGTAGGTAGGCCTTGGGAAGACATGTGTTTAAATGCATTTTGATTATTGTGTGATTTGGTAGTATGTGTAAAAGAGTAAAATAGTGTAACTAAATGATAATTTAAAAAATCACCTAATTAGACTATGTGATTTTTTCTAAGCATGTAGATAACTAAAAAAATAAGTGTGAATTAATTACTAGAAAATAGTTATTAATTATTTAATGAAAAATATTATAGAGTCAGTTTAGGTGACACTATATGCAAATAGTATAGAACATAGTCAATTGGGTCACTATTTTTTTGTATAATCAAGATCTTTAAGAACAAATTCAAATAGGTTGACTATGTCTCTCAGATAGAAGATAGGCTACATAACTAATTTGACCAGGTTGACCTAGTTGGTTGTAGGGTCATAGTTTTAAAGGCTACTAACTTGTGCAAAATAGAACTAAAGGAAGTACTAAAATGATAGAGAAAGGAAAGGGAGGAACCTTGGTGGGCTTGAATATGGTTAAGATTAAAAATTTTATGTTAAAGTGCCTTAAATTCTACTTTCAAACTCTGTAAACCAAAATCACTGTCTTGACCCAATTCTATAAAACTCTGTGTTGAAGAAGAATACGATGACAAAGTCAACCTAGTTTGTTAACTTGTATGTTGGTAGAGAGAATAATATTGACAAATTCAACATGTTAAACCTTGTATTCTTATCTATAATTGAAAATGAGTGTTGTGTCAACCTATTTTTTTCATTAACTTATATATGATGATGACTTACACAAATAAAATAGAGTCATTTTTATGTAACTATGTGTTAAACCTACACACATAAAGTTAGAACTATACTGACTAGTTTGATACAGTACAACAAATATAAAAAACTATAATAAGATGATAAAAATGAAATCATGAAAGAAAACCTGCAAAGATTAAATTCCACATTAGGTTCACCAAAATGTATGCAATGGAAAATGCAGCAGATCTACAAATCAATCCTAGATCGAAGAAGATAAATCCTAATTACACTTGTGATTATGGATACATTAGATATTCAGGTTCATGACCAATATGGATTCACTAGACCCATCCAAGGTATCTTTTACCATATTAAATTCACTGTGGAGGGTTCCAAAGCCTCCAATCAAGAAAAATTACACAATAACCTTAACTAGGTCCTATGTTTTCATATTCACTAAACTAATAACAATTAAAGTAAAGTATAATCTAATGCTTACCAAAGCTTATGTCACAAAGTGGGGGTAATAAACATTGAAATTAAACATGCATAAAATACATATACTCACATTAATGTATATGTAATCCTAATGCATGTAAGATAAGTCCAAATGCATATCTATCTACTCTTACAAAGGAGGAATGAAGTTAGGAATACTTATCTTTAAAGATGAACTCGCCAATCCACAATCTCTCCCTTGGCCAAGGTGCTTCACATTAGGTTTTTTTGGTATGTAAGGATGACAAGGATAAATCAAATCTAGGATACACAACCTATCAATGCATCCAAAATACTTCCCCATAAGACAAGATTCATATCTTCAAAGAAATTATGAAACTCTAAGCTTACTTCCCAAGTAGAATGGTGATAAGTAAATGTGAAATATATCATACTTCTTATCTTCTCTTATAAATGAAAAAATAGATATGTTCATATAGGTGAATATAAACATAATCCTTTCTAAAAGTTTAGGCCAATAAGGTCAACCCAATCGACCTAGTATCATTATTGATAAAAACAAATTAGGTCATAGACTAGGTTATCCAGGGGATGACCTAGACCCTAATAAGTTTTATCAATTAGAATACAAGGTTGATGGGGTTGATAGTGTAATGTAAACCATCAAAAAGGGTTTAGTGATAGAGAATGGATAATGAATGTGGTAAATGACTAGAGGAGGGTGTAAAATAGGAGTCAAAGATTAGGAGAATGTTTTTAAGAAATGAGTGTGTAGATAGCAAGTGGTAATAAGGGACAACAATCCTACAAAGCATCAATGATTTTCCCACCCCTTTCTCAGTGCACCCCTTAAGGTATGTACATAGAGAGATTGAGACTTGATGGGTTCTTACAAGATAGAGAGCATCAGTAATTGATAAAGTTTGAAAATATTATGTGTATACAAAACCCACCTAAGTTTTTTAAGACCTCTTGAACATTATCCTTCAATTTTCTAAGACTCTGCTCTCGTAACCAACTCTTCCTATTTGTTGCTCTTCTCCTTATTTTTTATCACTTCTACTTAGTCTATCCTCCTTTCAAAATGGCTCAAAAAACATCCTCAGATAAAGTGTTCAACTTCTACATGTAAACATCCTAGACTCTACCAACCACCCTCTGCTCGCTAGCCCATGCCTCACTATAGTGAAATATCACACATGATGGCTCTACAAGTTCTTGTGTTTGATTCCTAGAATCCCTCACCTCTTCCCAGTTAATTATAGACTTAGCAAATCAATGTAATATTTGTTAGTTGAATGCTTGACATTCTATATGTTGGCTATGAGATCTTAAGGCAAGGAGATAACAAGTTTTACCAATTAAACTTAATGGATAGTAGCCTAAACAAGATGCTAAGTTATAAAGAGGTGATGACGGTATCATAGACAACAAACTAATTAATATGGTTTTAAAAAAGGTTTATGGTAAGGTCATTTAGTGGTATAAACATGCTTTTCATAGTCTCTTTCCTTTGTTCTCCCTTTTCTTAGTCCTACACACTCGATGCACACATCAAATTCCTCTAACCTAATAGTTTAAACTACTAAATTTAGTCAATTAGGGAACTCAATAAATTATTCATAAAGAATCATACCAAGGAATATAAGTATTCACATAGATATATTTATATAACCTTATACACATACTATTTCTAATGTACAAGTTATGAGTAATGATTCAAACATCATTAAGTTAATATATCTCATAGACATAATCATGTTCATAATTGTAACATCACATAAAGTAAATGTAAACATTATATTTTGATAAGTAAGTAATAAAAACATGATTGATAATAAGTATTTCTCATGGTTCCAAATACATGATAAGTCTCCAATAAAACCCTTAGATGCCTCAGCTGGACATGAATTAATAACATAATTCTTGACTCTAAGTCAGAGTAGTTAAAATCTCATAGTCATCGAATGTCATAGATTAGGACTATACAAAATGGGGTCTTACATCCCTCTCATTTTATACATACTTCCTCCTGGAAGTCACTAAAAGAGGTGAGGGTACCTAACCCTCAAAGGTGAAACATCTTCCATAGTAGTTGTTGATTCATCATAATTTTCTTGCTAGACCTTGACTTGGTCTAGGTATCTACCTCTAAGGGAAAGCATCATTTGTGTTATAATCTTGATGATCTCTAAAATCAAAGCTTTGACACTCTTGACCTATAAATTCATCCAATCCAATACATGAACAATGTCAGATAGATACTGACATAAAACTAAAACATGAAATATGTCATAAAAATGAAATAGGATATGTGGCAAGGCTAGTCTATAAGATATTAAGCCCATCGTCTCAAAAATATTTAATGGACCTATAAAATGAGATGCCAAATTTGAACCTTTTCCATAATAGATAGGGCTCTTATTGGGTCTCACCCTCAATAACACTTTATCATTAACTTTAAAATTTTGATTAATTTTATTTCTATCAGTATACTTATTTTGTCAATCCTTATCAGTCTCAAGGTGTTATTGGATCTTAAATACTTACTACTCCATGTCTTCTAACATGGTAGTGTCAATCGTGACTCTATCCTCAATTTTATTCCAACTCAATGGGGTTTTACAAAATCAACCATACATATTTTGTAAAGGTGTCATCTTAATTGAACTATGATAGCTATTATTGTAATCAAAATTAACAAGATACAAATAGTTTTCCCAATGAGATTATTGGTCCATAACATATATATGAAACACATTTTATAGAACCTAATTAACTCTATCATTTTATGTATTAGTCTTAAGATGGTAGGAAGTATTAAAATTGAACTGGATGCCCAATGCCTTCAGAAAATAAGTCTAGAAATGTGAATTATATAGCAAATCTTTGTCAGAAATAATTTTACAGGGAATCTTGTGCAATCTAACAATGTCATCCAAGCAGACCCTTGCAACTGAATTAGCATTACAAGCAGCCTTCATGGGATAAAAGTGGGTTACTTTGGTTAACTTATCCATAGTGACCATAATCACATCATGATGATATAATGAATTAGGCAAACCTATAATGAAATTGTAACAATCCCACTGGGTTTTATTCAAATATTACAATAATTGTTTTTTTAAATTAAATACATATATTTAACATATATATTTCACCATGAGAAATCCTATCTAGAGATATTTAACTAACTGTATTAATTTTGTTAACCATTAGGGTATAGTTAATCCACTTAGATAATGATCACCATAAAAAGATAAAGAAATCATGACCAATACTTAATAACCATAATTATTGCATCTCAACATAAATGATATAGTATAAATTCAACCACAGTTGATATAATATTACAGCCTCTATTTTAGAAGTACAATTCATAAATATTATAGTTTTCATCAATACATAAAGTATCTCAAATTATAAAACATGTTACAAAGCTCCTCTGAGCAGAGTCTCCACAACTCAAGTATCAATATGTAATCTCAAGTTTAGTCACAAGTATAGTACTCTAGCTAGGAGGGAGATCATCATCTAAGCACTTTTCCACACCAACCATGGACCATATATTCCCTGCACTATATCCCAAAGAAGGGGATGGCCCTCCCTTCATGGATGGGTAGATAATGATGGAGAAAAAATTTAGAGTAATAAACCAGAACCCATGTGTTGAAGATATCTAATACATAATGTGTACCATAAATAAGTCCATTCTAATATGATATTGCATAAATATGAAAACTATATCAACATATGAAATGACAATGTTTATCAAACATTATTTTGGCCATTTTTTCAATAATAAATAATCTCTAGGATTAGTCAAAGTCATATACACCACTTGATCAGATTACATCTTATCTTGCATTGATATCACTAATTAAACCAGTGGAATCCATCCATTGCTTAATTAGGGTCATGAATGTAAGATTCAATAATAATAATAATAATAGTGTCATTAATCATATTTCACTTTAGCTAATCAAAATTATGCTAAATATAAAAATATTACAAACATTTATTTAATCCATCAAATGAAGTGAATGAAATCCAAGCATCTAGTTTATTACAAATAATAAATAGAATACAAAAATAGCCCTTAATATAACATACCATCTGGGTAATGAGTATTTAGACTACCAGTTGCTTTATCCACTAAGTAATTTACAATATTATTTTTTAAAAAAATAATATTATAACTATGACTAATAAATTATTCATATTCCACATATAACAACAACCAATCCATAACATACAATTATGTTCAGTATTTATACTCGTAAATACATTGAATTCATGTTATGTAAACATTCTATGCTTTTATATTAATCAAATATAAACAAGTATCTAGTATTAACTAATATAATAGTAATTATAACATTGCATATATATATATATATATATATATATATATATATATATATATATATATATATATATATATATATATACACATTATTCATACTTCATTTATACCGTATACTATAAATTTGACATCCACTATCATTCACCTTATAGTATACTATATACGCAAAGTATACATTCAGCTTACATTCAAAGGCCCCATAATATTTTCTAATAAACTAATAAATTCATATACCCATGATAATAAACACACAGAATTCAATAAATCAAACTCAGTTACTTCATTATTCATCTTGAAATGGTTTAACCATTTACATCCAAACTATCATTCAAGTTTGTCAATAAATACAATTTAAAAGAGAAAATAGAAGAAACATAGTCACATTTACCTAGGTCAATTATTTACAAAACAAAAAATAACACAATATCAAATTACCTACTCGATATTGCTTATATCATCTCTATTTTGGCTGACTAAAACAAATACAACATAAAGTCAACTAAACAATATTATTTTACAAATGAACTAGTATACCCAGTCTATTTATGAACTACATAGTATACATATTTTTCATACTAATAACATCAATATAGAGTCTTATTTGTTTATGAGAAAAGATCATTAAATAGCTAAAATCTTCCATAAAACCTTACTAGTATTCATATTTCTATATATATAAAAAGTAAATCTACAATCAAATTTTCATCTACCCATACTTGGGTTACTCAAAATAACTTCTCCAAAAAGATCCCAATTCTACATTATAATTCATTTTCACAAACTAGCTTAGGTTTTAAAACATATCTTATGTCCAATTCAAATAATAACTTCATCTTTAAAATGTAAATCATAGTCACTTATAAATCCAACTATTGACTACATGTGTGTGTGTGTGTGTGTGTGTGTGTGTGTGTGTGTGTGTGTGTGTGTGTGTGTGTGTGTGTGTGTGTGTGTGTGTGTGTGTGTGTGTGTGTGTGTGTGTGTGTGTGTGTGTGTGTGTGTGTGTATACTATCACATATCTTATGCCCATTTCCAACAACAACTTCATCTTTAAAATGTAAAACATAGTCACTTATAAATCCAACTATCGACTACATGTATGTGTGTGTATAGTCATTTAATGAAGTTAGACAGTTAAATGTACAAGGATATATATATATATATATATGAATATACCTTTATATATTTAATCAATTTTTAACCAAGTATATACTCATGTATATATATGTAAAAGTCTAAAAAACCCAAATTTAACTCGAAAGTCCAATTTAGTTTATCAGTCGAATGATTATATAGATTAGCTATTTCAAGTTAATGTTTTCTTATACCCAAATGCATATATAATAGTATGGTTCAAATCAGCTAATATGAACCATAATACTTATATATCCATCAAAATAATCCTCAAATATTGAATAGAGTCTTTCTAAATAGCTAGAGATGAGTAGTACAGAGCTATTTAAAAACCTAACAATAACCATAGCTAATTTAACGACTCTACCCCATCTCTCAGGTGACCCTAGTTTTAATGTGGGATTTTGTGGGGTTGAGCCTTCCATAGGGATCAACATACATCCTATTTTGTCTAATAAATCAAATAAGGAAACTAGTACCCATAAACATTCAAAGAAATCCATTCATTAATTCACTCAAAAAATGAATTATAAAACAAACCTGGTAAACATAGGAATATTAAATAAATCCAAGATAAAATGTTAATTATCTACACTTATTCACCTCTTCTCCCTTTTATCTTATCCTCTCAAAATGTCGTGATCCATGTAGTCTTCACATCCCCACTATTCTCTTTATTTATTTTCCATCCTCTATTTTCTTCCACTACTCCATCATTAACAACCGATAAAACTCATTAAATTTTTGCATGCCTAGATATCTTAACTAAATCTTAGTCCATCTCCATGCAAAACACATTAAACCGCATAGTTTTATCCCAACATTACTTAATTGAAGTCAATGAATGATTAGTTACCTAATCATTCTTGATGCTTCTCTACTAAATCCTTATTTAACCATATTATATTCCTTTAACAAAGTTGCATGGTAATGATCAATCCATCATCGACCACCTTAATTTCATAAGTCATAAACTTATGTTATATTCCATGCAAGACTATCAACTATTCGTGGACTAATGTATTTCCACATGCAATTACTAACACAATAAAATCATATAACTTTTGCATTGTAACTATGTATAACAAAACTTATAGTTTTTATGTTGAAATGTTATATATTACAATGATTTCTAAAACCATTAAACAAATAACATTAATATATCCATTTATATATATGAATATAAATCCTTATATCAAATAGTTAATTAAATATATTATTTTATAAAATAATGTTATTATCTATCAACATTATAATGTAATTATCATAATAATAATCTTTAATTATTATTATCTATATCTTATAGCTCAAGTAATGATTATGAAATATGTCACAACATCATAATGTTTTATTATATAGCCACACATAATAAGGTAGTGAGCTAAATAAACATAAACAAATTCACTCATTAAGACAAATAAGATGAGCTATGTAAGATCGCAAAATTAGTGAAATAAATCAAACAATCAACATGATCATAATCAACAGAAATCAAGATTATACCAAAAAGTATATTTAACAATCATCTAAAGTAAAAGTACATAAAACATGCTATGTTATTTAAATAATTAATTATGAAATAAGATATACTAAGTAGTGTGTGTAAAGGTTTCTAGATTCGTTCTCTATCAACCGCCAACATCTTCATCTAACCACCCTCGTTGATGATATGCTCCTTCTATCATACTCTGAGGGAAGAATCTATGTTGCATCTACCTCAAAACAATAAAGGTAGTTGCTCGAAACATCATAAAATAATGCTATATAAATATGATCACAATGTATAGAATATAAAAGTATTTTTAACTCATAGCAAACTTAATCATGTAAATTAAGCAACACATACTATCCCATAATCAGTGTATGCCATCAAACTTAATCAAATATTAGTTAATCAACTAATCAACCATAATAATTTATAGATCAAATAATTATTCAGCATAGAGGAAAATCAAGATGTGCAATCTTCCCCCTAAATATGGTCATCATTTCAATGACATTTATTCATAAATAAGTTATAAATTTAAAACATTGTTCAGTAAAATTTAATATAATATGTAGTAACAAATCAAGCAAACAAATGTGGAAATAGTCTTAAAATTCATCATATTCCTCCCAAGTGGCACAATCCTCAAAGTGTTAGTCCCATATAACCTTGCACTGTGACACTTCTCTATTGTCTAAATAAAAATTTTAAGTGTCAATTACTCTGATTGGTTCTACCATGACCCTCTCAGGATCTAGAACTTGCAAAGCATTTCAATCTAACACATCTAAAAGATCAGCTATATACTTTTTACAATAAGACACATCCAAGACATTATACAAAAAGAGCTAGAGTTAGTGGAAATGCAATCCTATATGTTATAGGGTTGACCACTTCCAAAACCTTGAAGGATCCCATATATCTCAATAAAAAAAAATTTGACTTCTCAAATTTAATTGAGATTTTCTAAGGCTTAACCCGTAGAAACACTTTATCACCCACAGAATACTGCCTAGTTATTCTCTTCAGATTAGCATAACTTTTTTATCTATCACTGGCCTTAGCCAACCTCTACCTAACTATCTTGACTTGGTCCTCCATTTTTAAAAGCATCTCAAGTCTAAAGACTACTATGTCTTCTAACCTATCCCAATTGATTGGTGTTCTACACCTTCTTTTATATAATGCCTCAAATACAGCCATATTCAATGCTAATTGCTATGATTTTTTGTATTCAAACTCAACCAATGGAAGCTATTTCTCCCACTTATATTTTTTATCCATGCAATACATACAAAGGAGATATTCTAAAATTTGATTAACTTGCTCTATCTATCTATCAGTTTGTGGGTGATATGTAGTGCTGAAATTCAATTGCATATCCAAAGCTAAATTCAAAGCCAACCAAAATCTAGAAGTCATCTTTAGATCATGATCTAAAATAATATTCTCTACAAAACCATGTAATTGATACACTTCCATTTATGAGTACTTTTCAAGAGTAAGTGCATCATCAGTCAAATTACTTGGTATAAAGTGAGTTATCTTGATTAGTTTTCTAACTACTACCAAGATCATGTCATGCATGTTATATGATAATTAAAACCCTTGAACAAAGTCCATACTAATCACTTGCCACTTTCATTCTATTATATCATGTGGATACCATAATCTAGTCAAATGCACATGTTCAGCTTTCACACACTGACATTCTAGACAATAAGACATAAAATACGATGCATATCTCTTGACTCCTTTCTAGAAATAGAGTGTTCTAAGCTCATCCATGAGCTTGGTTAATCCTAAAGTCTTGAATATGGGGCATTGTACAATTATTTTAGCACTATTATCCTTAGATTCTCTTTGTCTGGTACATACATCCTACTATTGTAATAAAAAAGACCATCATTCTCTATTTTGAATCCCTTATACTTAGGATTTTGAGAATTATTAGACAACACTTTCCTAATTTAATTATAAAATTCATCTCCTGATAAAAATTTGATCAGTTGATCTCTGAAATTACTCCTAATAGTAGCCATAGTTGTTATATACCTTCTATAATTTGGAACATCGTCTACTCTATTTTTCTTACTTTTGATATAGTTGATATCAAAATAATAATTAAATAATAACTCTAATCATCATCTTTGACAGGCATTTAGATTCGGTTAGGTGAAAATGTATTTGAGTCCCATGTTATCAGCCTTAAGCTCAAACAATTTTCCTAACAAATAATGTCTCTAAACTTATAAAGCATACACAATTGTCACAAGTTATAGGTCATGAGGGGTATAATTCACCTCATATGACTTCAATTTTCTAGACCCATAGGCTACCACTAAACCATCATGCATAATAACTCATCCAAGTCTATCCCTAGATGCATCTATGATCACTAAGAATTAACCATTAAGATAGAAAACACTTAACATTGGTGCTGAAGTAAGCCTCATTTTCAATTTTTAAAAGGCTACCTCACACTTATGATCAGATGAAACTCAGATTCTTCCATTGAAGAGAGGTAATTAGATTAGCTATCTTAGAAAAATTCAAAATGAATTTCCTATAATAGCTTGCTAATCCCATGAAACTCCTTACCTCATGTACATTCTTAGGTGTTGGCCACTCTATAATGGCTCTTATCATTGTTAGATCTACTAAAATTCCATCTAAAAAGATAATATATCCTAGATACTTCACTTTATTTTGTAAAAATGCACACTTAAACAATTTACCATATAATTTATGCTTTCATAAACATTGAGAAACCAATTCTAGATA
Source organism: Torreya grandis (assembly GCA_037957365.1). Taxonomy (NCBI): domain Eukaryota; kingdom Viridiplantae; phylum Streptophyta; class Pinopsida; order Cupressales; family Taxaceae; genus Torreya; species Torreya grandis. Next base: position 854,309 of record JARHVA010000950.1, read on the forward strand.
CTATAAGTACTCCTCGTCCTTGAAATAAATGAGGATGTCATCAAGAAATACCAACATAAAGAGATATAAGTAATTTTTTAACACACTATTCATAAGATTCATGAATGATGTTAGAGTATTCATCAGTCCAAATGGTAACATTATGAATTCATAGTGCCCATGTTGAGTCCTAAATGTTATTTTTGGGATATCCTCTTCATGGATCCTTAGTTGGTGATACCTTGCTCTAAGTCAATTTTAGAAAAGAATGTGGCTTCTCACATTTGATTAAAAAGATCATCAATGCATGGCAATGGATATCTTTTTTTTATCATTGATTTATTCAACATCTTGTAGTCTATGCATAGGTGAAGAGTGTCATCCTTCTTCTTGATGAAGACAAGTGGAGCACCCCATGGTTACACACTCAGTCAAATTAGTCCTTTTGACAACAACTCCTAAGTTGTGCCTTTAACTCAACCAATTTAGTAGTTGTCATCCTGTACAGTGTTTTAGACTATGGTTATGATCTAGGTATGGTATTAATGAATAAATCAAACTCTCACTTAGATGGCAATCCTAATAATTCTTCTAAAAATAAGTCATGAAAGTTTCTCATAAAATAAAAATCTTTGATAGATGATTCCTTATATTTTTCCATCTCATTTATCTTAAGTTGAATTGTAAATTCCTAACATCCCTTTGATATTTCTTGAGTTGAATTATAAAAATATGCCTCAGTTTCAACTCCCTTATCTCACCCTAAAGTTATGTCTAATTTTTGAAATCATCTTGACACTCAACCTTCTTCAAAAAATAGTCAACCTTGGCTTTATGCTTCGCAAGCCAATTGACTCCTAAGATCACATCATATGATCTCAATGGTGTTGTATAAATATATAATACCATAGTAAACTCAAGCAATCTAATCTCTACTTTAACTAAACACTTTTCGACTTTGACCTTTGACTCATTCCCATATTGTACCAACCATGCATCTGCCATTACTCTATATTTTCTAGTCAATTTGCTAAGCACTCTAGGAGCAATGAAACATTATGTAGCTCTTGTATAAATTAAAATAGAAAGTATATGATTGAATAAAATAATTGATATTTCTATGGGTAAAGCTTGATACTTAGCCTATCAATTGTCAATAGCTACATGAATCTGTTGCTAAAATGTACCTTGATAAGAAGTTAAACTCTTGTTCTTTAATTTATCTTTAGGACATTTTTTAGCAAAGTGATCATCTCCAAAAATGAATCAACCTCCAATCGATCCTTTCCTCTTATTATGTTGGTTTCCCTTGAAACACTCTTAAAACCATTACCTGATTTCTTGTTCCCCATACCACTATTGACCTTGGCATTCTGATTCTTGAATTGGCCCTTAGAATCTTTGGTCCTCTACTTATAATTATTCTTCTTGAGAGTTGGTTTAGTAATTCCAAAAAAAAATTGAACTTATCTCTAACTTGGGAAAGATATTTTATTTTATGCTCTTACTTAACTAGCTTCTCAAACACTTGATTCATGGTATATGGACCATGCATATCTACTTCACCACCTATTTAGGGTTTCAATCTCATGATGAATTTATTAATTTTAAACCTCTCATTGGCCTAATACTAAGTTACATACTTAATAAGTTTGGTGAATTACTCTCAGTATTTATTTACTAATAGATCTCCTTGCTTAAGATTCTAGAAATTTAAAATATTTTGGTTGAAGTATAGTTTTGGAAGCCATCATGACCTAAAAAACATCACAAACTATTCCCAAGTGGTGCTGGTTGAGTCAAGGTTCATCTTGAGCTCCTTTTTTTCCCACCAAGTCATTACTTCACTAGCAAGTTGATAAGCTCCCCAAACTACTTTTATGACTTCAGAATACTTTCAAATCTTGAAATACTTTTCTATTTCTATTATTCATGCTCCAACTCCATCTCCTAATATATTTCCATAAAACTTGGGTGGATTCACCTTTTTCATGTCACGTGCTAACTCTGTAGGTACTTGAGCCCTTACATTCTATGGAACCTCCTCATGACACTGTTCTTGAAGAAGTTCATAGTCATTAGGATGTTCTTTTGGTTCTTCTTAAGCATTCTTCTCTTCATGGACATGCACTTCATGTTCTAGGGCCACAATTCAGTCATTAGTTTCTTTCATGGTTGTGAGGATTTGATCCAACTTTATAGCCTGCTCAACTACAAACTGATTTGGATCAACAAGGGGTTTGGTATTTGAAGTACCCTCACCTCATGGTCTAGTGCACACAATTATTCTTATTTATTAATATAATAAGTTTGTGTTAGTAGATAGATTAAGTCTTATAGTTTGAGTCTCAGCTTTGATATCACAAGAATCCCACTAAATTTTACCAAAATATTGTAATAATTTTTTTTAAATTAAATACACATATTCAACATATAGATTTCACCATGAGAAAACTTATATAGAGATCTTTAACTAACTATATTAATTTAGTTAACCATCAAGCTATAGTTAATCCACTTAGCTAATGATCATAATGAATAGATAAATAAATCATGTACAATATTGAATAACCATAATTATTGCATCTCAACATAAATGATATAGTACAAATTCATTCAAATTTGATACAATATTATAGCCTCTACTACAGAAGTACAATGCATAAATATTATAAGTTTCAACAATTAAAAAAAAACTCAAGTAATAAAATATGATACAAATCTCTTCTAAGTAGAGTCTCCATGACTCAAGAGTCTCCACAACTCAAATATCAATATGTAATCTCAAGTGTAGTCATAAGTATAGTACTCCAACTAGGAAGGAGAGAATCATCTGAGCACTTTTCCATACCAACTGTATGCAATCAAAATTTCATTGTGTACATGAATCAATCTTAGATCAGATAAGATAGATCACACCTATACTTCTAATTGGGGCACACACTTTTTAAGCAAGAGTATGATCAATATGAGGATCAGCTAAACCTGATTAGGGGATCACTTGTATCATCTATCACAACACATCATGCTAGCCATGGTTTCAAAGCCTAAATTCTAACACAATCACACAAGAACACTAAAATATTCATATGGTTTCTATATTTACTTATGATAATAAACAAGAAAGTAAACTAATCTAATAATGAGAAAATTAAACTAATCTAGTGCTCGCCAAATCTTGTGGCATAAAGTAAAGGTTTATATTCAAAGCAATCAAATACATGTATAGGGAACTTCAAATAAAATAAGTATGAATAACACCCTAATACATGGAATATGAGTAATATTATTTGATCCAACACTTATGCTACTTCTATCTACTAAAAGAAAGGAGAACAAAGTTAGAATATACTTACCTGAATATGAACCCATCATGACTCAATCTCTCCCTTGGCTAATGGGGCTTCACAAGAGGTTTTTGTGGTTCATAAGGATCACTTTGTTAGGCTAAAGAATACAAGACCTATCCACAAGACTAATATTCTCCAAATAAGAAACCTAAGCTAAGACTCCTCAAGTATAATGGTGGAGAATTAGATTGTGAATAAGCATGAGTGAATAATAACTCCTAATTGCATTCATATAGAAATGACCAAAATGACCTTGTATATATAGAAGTATCTGACCTAAAAATAACTTGGGCATGTCAGTTGTTCTAGGTTGACTGGGTTGACCTAGCACATTATCTAGCTAATGCCTAAAGTTTTTGCTAGGTCAGCTAGATGGAAACTAGCCCTAACGAGCTAAACTGACCCCATACTGTGCTAGGTTGACCATGTTAACTTATCTTATTGAATATGTTAAAAGGGTACTAAGTAAGGGTAAGTAAGCCTCCAATTAGATATTCTCCTTCATTATTCTATTTATTGCTAACTGATGGTGGAGAACTAGAGAGTTTTGAAGAAGCAATACAAGTGAAGTCCAAGAGTCAGTGGGAGCGTGGCATGGTTGAGGAGATGGAGTCCTTAAGAGAGAACCAAACATGGGATTTGGTTGAATTGCCAGCTGGTAAGAGAACACTGAAGAACAGATGGACCTACAGGTTGAAAGAAGGTGAGAATGGACAGATGAGATATAAGGCCAGATTGGTAGTGAAAGGATTTGCACAAAAGCCAAGAATTGATTTTGGCGAGATTTTTTATCCTGTTCTTAAAATGACTTCTATACGGATTGTACTATCTTTGGTTGTTGTTGAGGATTTGCATCTTGAGCAGCTAGACGTTAAGACAGCATTTCTTCATGGAGATTTGGATGAGTAAATTTATATGGAACAGTCGGAAGGATTTGAGGTCAAAGGTAAGGAGAAGTTAGTGTGCAGATTGAAGAAAAGCTTGTATGGCCTCAAGCAAGCTCTTAGACAGTGGTATCAGAGCCTTGGTTGTAGGTTTAGAGTTTGATATCCAATAATTGGTATCAAAGCTCAGGTTTACTAACAGGTGGTTCAGATCTGTGTAGTGTGTATTGATTATAGGTTGCTCACAGGAGTTTCTACAGGGATTTCTGTTTGAGTGGGAGAAGCAATGGCAGATGAAAGTAAACTGAGAATGGAGAAGTTCAATGGAAAAAACTATAAACATTGGAGAATGCAGATAGAGGACTATCTGTATCAGAAGGATCTATACTTACCGTTAGGTGGGATTGCAAAGAAGCCCACAAACATGGAGGATGAAGAATGGGAAGTTCTTGACAGAAAGGCTCTGGGGTCTATAAGACTGAGTCTAGCATCTACTATGATATCTAATTTATCATAGGCAAAAACAAAGGTAGAGTTGATGACTACTCTAGCAAATTTATACGAAAAACCCTCAGCTTCCAATAAGGTATATCTTATGAAGCAGCTATTCAATTTGCATATGCAGGAAGGCAGATCTGTATCTAATCACCTGAATGATTTCCATGGTATTGTAAATCAATTAAGTTCAGTCAAAATTGTATTTGATGATGAAATAAAAGCTCTTTTAATATTATGTTCTTTGCCTGAAAGCTGGCATAGCTTAGTAATGGCAGTTAGCAATACTGCATCTGCATCAAATATTTTAAAAGTAGAGGATGTTGTTAGTGTTATCTTGAATGAGGAAATTCGCAGGAAAAGCACAGAAGAGACATCTGGGAATGCTTTAAGTTTTGAGATCAGGGGAAGGCAAAAAGAGAAGAGCAAGAAAGGGAGATCAAGATCCAAGTCTAAGGGGAAAGGCAGATCCAAATCTAGAAATGGCAGAAGGCCACAATGCTGCAATTGTGGAAAGATGGGGCACATAAGCAGAGATTGCTAGTCAAAGCCTAAGGAGGACAATAAACACAAAGGAAAAGAAGAAGCAAAGGTTGCAGGTATTGCACAAGATGCTTTAATATTCTATTTGCATAATAATATAGAATCTTGGATGTTAGATTTTGGTGCATCTTTTCATGCTACCCCTAATAGGGAATATTTCTGTGACTATATCCATGGAGATTTTGGAATAGTATATCTAGGGGATGATGAACCCTGTAAAATTATTGGCAAAGGTAAAGTGCAGCTAAAAATGCAGAATGGCAACACATGGGTGTTGAGAGAAGTTATGCATGTTTATATCTTGAAGAAAAATTTGATTTCTGCAGGAAAGTTAGGGGATGAGGGTTGTACAGTAACTCTCACAGCAGAATCTTGGAAGGTGACCAAGGGTGCACTTGTTATGGCTAGAGGTAAGAAAGTAGGTACTCTCTATTTGTGTAATTGTGTTACTTACAATTCTCCTTCTATATTATCTACTTCAGACGTGGATGCAAAATTGTGGCACTCAAGGCTTGGCCACATGAGCGAGAAGGGGATGTCAATTCTTAAGTCTAAAGGTAAGCTTTCAAATTTGAAAAGCATGGATCTAGAATTCTGTGAGCACTGTGTATTTGGAAAAAAGAAAAGGGTTAGTTTTCTCAAGACTGGGTCTACAAAGAAGAAGCATAAGTTGCATCTTGTTCACACAGACGTGTGGGGGCCAGCTTAGGTAGCTTCTATTGGAGGATCATAGTACTATGTTTCATTCATAGATGATGCTACAAGAAAGGTATGGATCTACTGTATTAAGAATAAATCTGATGTATTTGAGACTTTTAAGATTTGGAAAGCTATGGTTGAGAATGAAACAGGCAAAAGATTAAAGTGCCTGAGATCTGACAATGATGGAGAGTTTTGCAGTTATAAGTTCAACTGGTATTGTTACATGCATGGGATCCGTAGGCAAAGGACGGTTCCAAGGACACCTCAGCAAAATGGTATTGTTGAAAGGATGAATAGAAAAATCATGGAGTGTGCAAGATGTATGAGATTGCATGGTGGTTTGCCCTTAGAGTTTTGGGCAGAAGCTGTTGACACTACAGTGTACCTGATTAACAGAGGACCCTCTACAGCTCTGGATGGTGGAATTCCAGAAGAGGCTTGGACAGGTAAAAAGGTAGATCTCTCTTTTCTCAAAGTTTTTGGTTGTGAAGCCTTTGTGCACGTAGATAATGAAAATAGAAAGAAGCTCGATGCTAAGTCTATGAGGTGCACATTTATTGGCTATGGCTCAGATGATTTTGGTTTCAAATTTTGGAATCTAGGAACTAACAAGATAATTAGGAGCCATGACATTGTTTTCAATGAAAAAGTGATGTATAGTGATCAGCTGAAGAAGCTGAATCAATCTGGGCAGAGCAATAGTGAATTGGATGAGGTGACGGTCCAAAATGAGCTCGCAGGAAAAAGAAATAATCACTTGCAGGAAAACACAAAGACCGACATCGGCAGGATAGGAACCGATGTCAGTAGAACAGAAACCGATGTCGATCATACAGAGACCGATGTCGGTAGGACAGGCACCGACGTCGGTCAGGCAGAACCAGCGTCGGCCAGTAACAGGTATGGAGGTGACCGAGGTCGGTCACTGTCAGAGAATTTGGGTGGACAGCATGTTGTGAACGAGTGTTTGCATGATGAGTTTAAGTCTTAGTCTTAAGTTCGCGTTTCTATTATTAGTAAGATTGTTTTTAGAGCCCTTGTTCAAGAGGCTTAACTGTTGGTTGTAAGTGCATGCACAAGTTTCCTAATTCTATATGTAGAATTAGATCTTCTTATCTTAGTGTGATTATTGTAGTAGTTCATTGTATGTGAAAGTTGAAGAACAGTACAGAGTTGTATCAATCCAGGTTGTTGGAGTTGATTATACTTGAGAGAGAGAGCTCTTAAGGGATAGAGATCTAGAGAGAGATCTTGTGCATTTGAGAGAGGTGTGGAAGAAAGAAGTTTCTTCAATTGTATTCCTTTTGTAAAGAGTTTAATACAAGTTTTCAGGGTGGTTTCTTATATCTCTTGTTCTTTGCTATTATCTGATTCTAGTTACTTATCTATCTGATTTAATTCTACGATTTATTGCTTTCATAAGTGTAATCATATTGTTGGTTGATCCCCAACAGGATAAAAAGAGGAAAATACTAGAGGAATTTGCAAGGAAGGAGAGATAGCTTAGGGAAAGGTTTTAAGATCTAAATAGATAGGTAATAATATGGCAATAAGGGACAACAACCCTATGAAGCACCAAAGGTCTACCCACCCCATTCTTGGTGTAACCCTTAAGGCATGCACTCAGAGAGATTGAGTCATGATGGGTTCTTGTAAGATGTAAAGCATCAGTAATCAATAAAAGTGTAAAAATATTGTGTATATATATGCCCCACCTGAAGCTCATCACATGTCACTAAGTTGTAATAGGGGATGGTGCTTTGAGAAAGAATATAAAGACACACTCAATGTTGATGCTAAAAAAATATAGTATTTTAAAAAGCATAAAATAACTGAAAGTAAATGCTAGAAAAGGAAACTAAATAAAAAGTAAATAACTAAAAAGTAAATGATGTGTACTTTGACTTATCTTAATCATGGGATGTTTATTATCTATGTTTTAGTTTTGATTGTGGAGGGCACAAAGATTACTTTAAACAAACCCAAAAATATAAAACTAAGGAGCAAAAACAAAAAAATGAAAGAAAAGCTAAGATAATTGGTGCTGTGTGGATGGGACATACTTGGGAATTTGGAAAGATGAGTAACAAGTGTTATGTTAAACCAAATGACCAAGTCAAATAAGAGTAAATTGGGTAACCAAAAATCCAAGGCTACTAAATACTAAAAACCTCAAACAAGTAAACCTCAAGCAAGAAAATGCAAACTCACCAAATCAAATCAAGGATACATGTCAAACAAGATGGTAAAAAGAGAATTCAAAAATAAAAATGGTAAAACAACATTGATGAGTGAGCAATAACAATCCACATCTCAATCATCAATGGAAAAAGAGGATGCATAAAAGGAAAAAAAACATGGTTGAGTGAGTAGTAATAATCCACATCTCATGCAAAAATGGAAAAAAGGAGTGTGAACTCAGGTCTTCGTAATAGCAGAATAGAAAAATCAAGATAAATGGGAAAAGGAAATAAAAGTAGTTTTAGTATATATATATATAAAACATGATGAAAATGATCCATAGTTTCTCAAACATGTTTTTTTGCATGTAAAGATAGATAAAAATGAAATAACTTAGTGTTAGTATGTTTTTAAGAAATGAAGAAAAAGGAATTTAAAGAAGAGGGAAAATAGATTTGGAATCACAAATTATCTATCAAGTGGGGAAATGAAATGGGGTGGAGGGGAGAATGAAAGAAAAACCAAGGTAGATGAACTCTTTATCAAAGTCAAGAAAGTTAAATTTGGTTTGTCAAAACAAGAGGACTGTCAACCTTAAGGACTCTAAAGAACTTCTCTTAGCTATGCAAGTCTTAGGTCAACAAATAGAGTATATAGATCATCGCATGGAGGCTATATGCATGAAAAATAAAATGGACCTACTTCCTCATGATGTCTTCCTTACTCCTCAAGACCACTTATAGAGTTGTAGTAGGTCTAATATAAAGATTGGGTGCTTGCATGAGAAGGTAGATAGCACTATAGATTTTTTTTAAATCCCATATTCCAATCTACTGGCCTACCAAACCCCAAAGTACTTCGGCTCTATGTGAAGTTGACTGTAGATTTTGAGCTTTGATTGGAGTTAAGAGATGTGCTTGTAAACACTTCTTTTAATGTGATTAGACTTTTAAGATTTGTATGTTGCCTTTTAGATATCATTGCCTTGTGTTTTCAAATGATTGACTTTGAACTTTTCTTTTTTTTTAAATTCCTCCTCCATACAGATTTGGAATACCAAGCATGGGTGCTAAAGATGACTTTATTTTGAAAACTTTGGGATAAGGTTGTTGTTGAGAAAATTTGACCCCAAGTCAAATTTGGGTCAACCCTTACTATTTTTAAATTTTTATATGGTTCCTATTTTTCTTATAGGGTGTCATGTTAGTTTATTGTCTTACTCATCCTCTCCCTAGTCCTTGTTGAGGTCCACCCCTTATGCACTAGGCTAGTCAACTTGAGTCAAAGGTTGGTCAAAACTGGTAAAAGGTATTAAACGGTCCAAGATGTGTTTAAAATATACTAAGGTGGTCCTTAATATGTTTTAATATGTTTACAAGTCATAAATTGGCTATAGGTTATGTCTCATATGGAAAAGGGGGCCTTTTGGCCATTTTTTAGCCCATTTAACGACTTGTATGGATTTGTATAAAATAAAAAGTGACACTTAGGTGAGTTTAAATGTGTATCATGTCATGAATAATTATTTTATAGGTAATAAGTATTTATGTTTTGTGGATGGTAGTTTTCCCTCAAAAATAGGAGCTTTTGGGCACTTGTACAGACTTTCCAAGTCCATCATCAGCTAAAAACATGGGAATAGTAAATATTCACCTCCCATAATCCATTTAAATACCTATTTTTCAATAATAATGCAAAAAGTCTCATCTACAACTTATTTTCTTTCATTTTCACTTGGCAAGTAAAGAAGGAGAAACTTCATGTACTTGGCATGCACCGTACAGGTGGAATTAGGAGGAGTGATTTTGTAAGTGGATATTAATCTAAATATACTTCATTTTCATAATAATAACTTAATATTTGGTATATTATCCTTTATAAACCATCATTTTGATCCCAGGCAGTTTTTAAGCATGTTCAACCATGAGGGGGTCATTGTTTTAGCTTGTCTAAGAATTTCTTGTTTTGGATTGTTGGATTTGGGTGTTTTGGGTGTCTCCAAATGATTTTAAATATGTTTCCATGCTTCTTATTTTTTTTAAAGTACAATTTTTTGAGAAGGCCTCTTGTAGGCTTGTAAAATGGCTAATTTGCATTCACAGTCATCGTATTGCTTTGAAAATGTTTCCTTCACATTGGATATAATGTTTTTATGTTGTTTTAGAAAGTATCCTAATGTACGATGAGAATTCAAGTGTTATAAGTCGCTCTTAAGGTGTTTTTGAGAGCATTCCTTGCATGATTCTTGTCATTTCATGGCTTCCTTGTATGTCTCAGTCAAAACTCTATCTACAAGAACATGTTGATGTCAAAAGTGTGATTTTGAAGATTTGACATGGTTCTTAGACTCTTGAGACCACTAATGAGCATTGAAAATTTTATCAAAGCATGTAGGTGCTACAAACTTTCAAACTTGGAGAGTGGTCTAAGTCTACCTATATGGGAGGAGATGACCATCTACAATTGATGCCATAGACAAGTCTTCTAGAGGTGTTCTAATAGTTGATCAATTCCTTTTGATTTTATTTTCCATGAAAAATACCTAGATAGACCTATATATAATGCTAGTTGACTAAGAGAAGTGTCAAAGCATCAATTAGAACCTTGGACTGTACTCAGGGCCTTTTGCCCTAAAAACACCAAACATAGGCCTTAGGGGTATTTGAAAGATTCTTAATGTACACCTATAAAGGGATTTGAATATTAATATTGATTGAAGGTATAGTTCCTAAACCAAACAAATACTTTCCAAAGTTTGAAGGAGAAATGAATAGTGGAAAGTGGTCATTTAGACCCTCAAAGATGGCTAAAAATCACTAAAATAGGGCAGTGATGTCTACAAGACAGTGATCAAAATGTTAATTTGCATCCCATCTTAGTGTTATTGGACTATGATATCAAGTTATATGATGCTATTGGTTTAAATGATACTTTAAAATTAAGTAAACATGATAAAAGGTAAATCCAATGTCTTGAAACCCTAATGCATACTTCTCTATCTATACACAAGATAGTCACCTATAGGCAAAAAAGTTTAAGGTTTGTGAAATAGGCATGATCATGGATGAGATGAGAAAATTTTATAGTTTGTGAACAAATAACTACCTCAAAATCATCATCAAGCACCATGATCAAGTCCATCTTGCCCTAGAAGATACCTATAGGCCTAGAATGAATGAAAAGTAGCCACCTACAACTGAATAATAGTGAGGTGAGATGATGGACCTTGTAGGAGTCTTGAGGAAATTTTAGGGATAAAAGAGGTTTAAAACACAAACCTAGTAACTTGGAGGATCTAAAGGAGTTTCCAAAGAATCCATCAATACCAATCTTATGCCATTCCCATCTTATGGCAACCTACAGGTAGGGTATTAAGACTATCTTAGTCTAAGAAGACAATGAGCAATTAAAAAGCCTAAAAGGGTCAAGAAGGTTAGGTTTGGAATTTTTAAAATTTTAATAATTATGTGAGTCAAAAATATGTTATAAAATGCATTTAAACTTTCATTAAAACCTCCAAAAAAAGGCAACAAAAGAAGGAGATCCCCTGCCCACTGTCACAATTAAACAGGGTCATAAGCAAGGGAGGAACATGTGAGAGTTTGGTGCCTTAGAAAGAAAAGGAGAGTTTAAAAAAATGTGATTTGGATTTATCATAATAAAATTAAGTAAATAATATTTCTATAACATGCTCAAGCCACCCAAGAAACTTTTCTTATAAGCAAAATAGGCTCAGTCCGTACAGGCAGGGTTGGGAAAGCCTTATTCCAAGAGATGAATTTGGGGAATTCACCTAGGAAAGAGTTTTTGAGTGAATTCATAGGTTCTAAAAGCATTTAATTAATGTAATTAAAATTTAATAATACCTTATATTCATAAAATAATTTTTAAAAGAACATTTATGAGGAGTTTTAAATAAGAGCATGCAAAAATAAGGTTTTTTTACCTCTTTTTTGAATAAATTGGGATGGTTAAACCTCATAAACATGGAATTGGAGAAACCCTTTGGTATAATTAGGAACTTTTTTAAATCAATAAATATTCACTTTTCTCATCCAAATAGGGAAATGTGCCTCTATTTTGTCTTAGAGGTAAGTCACTCCTTGCATGCACAAGAGTGGTAGTTTTTGGGAAAAGTGTTGGATGTTGGGAAATACGGAAGCACACAATTGATTACCAAGCAACTTAATATGTGGAAATTAACCAGAATACACAAGTAACTAGAATTCAGAAACAACACAGAATATGAGAGACAATACACAACTTGTATTAATACTCATCCAAAAAAGAATACAATAAAGAAGATGCCACTTCTTCTCCACACCTCTCAGAGGCTTCCCACACCTCAAGTGTACAATACTTCTTTCCTCAAAGCTCTCTCTCTTATGGTCCCAACACACAACTCAAACACAGAGTTGGTGTTCACCTCCAACTAGTCAGTATCCACTACTGCCAGTACACCAGTGCTCCACGCACTCCACAAGTGCTCCACGCACTCCAAGTACATCTCCCCTGAACTAAAATAACCTGCAACCCAAATGATCTCACTTATGGAAGGATCTTCCTCGCCTTCCTCTCTTACTCTAGACTGAGTACACACTATACTCCAAGTAGATCCTACCTGATCCTGCTCTCTATTGTGTTGTTGTCTTCCATGATCTTGCACACCTGCAAATCAATTTGGTTATGCACACCTACAAACCTAGATCATGCACACACAAACACCTATAGATCAATGATCTTACTTACCATGTAGATCTCCTAACATAGCCATGCACACCTGCTGACCAAGATCATACATACATGAAAAACCCTTTTGATTCTCCAAAACCAGCACCCACAATTGGCACTGCTGTGGAACTAGGAGGAACACCCTTGCTCACCTCACACACAGAAGGAGCTAACTTTGCTCAACTCAAACTAGAACACTTTACAATACAGCCCATGAGTCTCTTAAATAGATCTCATGCAAACAATAATTAGACACCTAATTACAATAATTAGATCTACAGCTTCTAGTCTAAAATTGGCTCTTAACATGCAAACACTCAGTTCTTTAACTAAATATCCATGAAACTGGTAGTTTTGAACTACACAGGCGACCGACGTCGGTCCCTATCTGCCTGGAGGTGACCGACGCCGGCTGACTTCTGATCGACGTCAATTGCTCTTTTGTCTATACCCTGCTGACATCGGTTGGCCTGACCAACGTCGGTGTCTATGACACTCAACAACCTCTCTACAACCTCCTCCTCTATTTGCATTAGTGAAGCTTTTAGCTCCACAACCTAACAATCTCTCACTTGGAGATAAATAGCTGCACTATACATGTACCCCGTCTAATCTGTATCATGGCTTGTATCCCTCTTCAAGATCTATCCTAAATACCACCCACCACACAACCTATGGTGCACCCCCTATCATCTAAGTACCCTACCACATTCGAACCTACAAACCCATTTAGTGAAGTCCTGACCCTGCATAGCATGAATACCTACTGTTGGTCCCTCTCAAATACCTGAGAACCCACTTCCCCGAATTGGCTCCTAACTCTCTTACAGCTCCCACTGCTTGGTAAAACTCAGGTCTATACCAGACCTCATGTGATTTCGAACACTAAACTATCCAGCCCTTAGTGTGCTCTAGTTTTGCATCCTGCGTAATGAACCTCACCAACACCTGATTCACATCAGTTCCCACTGGAGACAAAATCAACCTGTGATCTTCCATGTCTCTCACGCCAAAGAATTTTACTACTCTAAATCCTTCATGGAAAACCACTGAACTAATCTTACCCTTAGCTCAGCAAAACCCTGTATGTACAAACCTGCTAGCTAGCATACCATCCTCATATAGTAACAGGATAATGTCATGACCATCATCCACCTGGTAAGACAAACACAATGGTTACACTGACATTGACTAAAGCCCTGCTTTGTCATCCATCTATCAAAACCTGTACCACTGTCCTACAGCTTCCTCAAGACCATGTGACCTGGCCTTTCATCTCACGTGTCCATTCTCTCTATTCTTCAACTAAGGAATCCATTCATCTCTCAGTGCTTTCTTCCGGCTAGCAACCCTACCAAATCTCTCACTTGGTTTTGCATCATATTCCTGCCATGCTCCCACTATTTCTTGGATCCTTCTTGCTCTGTAGTAAGCAATGAGTATAAAGAAGAGGAATAACGAATTTGAGGCTTACTTACTCCTTTAGTCCTCCATATGGGCATTTGAGACTCCTTGACAGCTTGCTGTCTACCCAAAATCCATTACAATGACCGACCTCAGTCACCACATAGTCTACATTCAACAAACATCAGTTCCATACGCCTATCCTGACTATCGACCCCACCGACGTCGGTGTCTACCTACTGTCGACGTCGGTCCTCCTGATCGACATCGGTCTTACCCTACCTAACATCACCAGCTTCGATCTGCACATGACCGACATCGGCAACTATCTGTTCAATGTCAATTCCCCTTGACTGACGTTGGTACCTGTGTTTGCCTATTAGTGATGACTTTTTACCCATGAGCTCTCCATGGATCAAAACCCTGTCCAAACCGCCCTGCTTAGAAGTATCCAGCCCCATCCACTGGTCTCTATCTGCCATCTCCTGCATAAACACCAAGGCTTTCCAATTCTTAAGTCTATCAAACACATCTATCTTCTGCTTAAGAGCATGCATCTCCTTCTTGCTCATGTGACCAAGCCTATAAAGCCATGTCTCTGTAACAAAAGAAGAATCAGTAATATAAGCAAGTAGATAAAGAGTACCTGCTTTCTTACCACCAGCTAATTCAAGTGTATCTGTTGTGATAGTTCTTGTGCATCTCTCATCACCCAACTTTTCTAAAGAAATTAGCCATATCTTCAACACTGGGACCTGCATGACCTCCTTCAACACCCATGTGTTGGCCGCTTGAAATTTCAGCTTCACTTCCCCTTTGCCAATTCTTTGGCAAGGCACACCAGCCCCTAAATAAATCTTTCCAAAGTCTCCAAAGACCTTACCATGGAAAAATACTCTATTTTGAACTACATGGAAAGAGGCAACAGAATCTATAAAACAAGATTCTACTTTATCTAAGAAACCTCCCAGAGCATCCTGTGCAACAACACCTGCAACATCTGCTTCTTCAGTTCCTTCATGCTAATCTTCTACCAACCAACAATATTCTATTCCCTGCTCTTTCTTTCCATAGGACCGTAATTGACCATTCATGCTTTTCAATTCCTCCATTCTTAGCTTACTTTCTTCTTCCATTTCTCTACTCCCACTCAATTAGAAACCCCTGGGAGTGACCTGTAACCAAACACAAAACCTGCTCCCTGCAACCTAAGCTCTGATACCACTTGTTGGTAAATATGAAAGCACACAATTGATTACCAAGCAACTTAATATGCAGAAATTAGCCAAAATACACAAGTAACTAGAATTCAGAAACAACACAGAATATGAGAGATAATACACAACTTGTATTAATACTCATCCAGAAAAGAATACAATAAAGAAGATGCCACTTCTTCTCCACACCTCTCAGAAGATTCCCACACCTCAAGTGTATAGTACTTCTTTCATTAAAGCTCTCTCTCTTACGGTCCCAACACACAACTCAAACACAGAGTTGGTGTTCACCTCCAACCAGTCAGTATCCACTATTGTTAGTACACCAATGCTCCACGCACTCCACAAGTGCTCCACACACTCCAAGTAGATCTCCCCTAAACTGCAACAACCTGTAACCCAAATGATCTCACTTATGGAAGGATCTTCCTTGCCTTCCTCTCTTGCTCTAGACTGAGTACACATTGTACTCCAAGTAGATCTTGCCTGATCCTGCTCCCTGTTGTGTTGTTGTCTTCCCTGATCTTGCACACCTGCAAACCTGGATCATGCACACACATACACCTGTAGATCAATAATCTTACTTACCATGTAGATCTCCTAATATATCCATGCACACCTACTGACCAATATCATACATACATGAAGAACCCTTCTGATTCTCCAAAACCAGCACCCACACTTGGCACTGCTGTGGAACTAGGAAGAACACCCTTGCTCACCTCACACACAGAAGGAGCTAACTTTGCTCAACTCAAACTAGAACACTTTACAATACAGCCCATGAGTCTCTTAAATATATCTCATGTAAACAATAATTAGACACCTAATTATAATAATTAGATCTACAGCTTCTAGTCTAAAATTAGCTCTTAACATGCAAACACTCGATTCGTTAACTAACTATCCATGAAACTGGCAATTCTAAACTGCACAGGTGATCAACATCAGTCCTTATCTGCCTGGAGGTGACCAATGTTGGCTGACTTCTGATCGATGTCGGTTGCTCTTCTGTCTGTACCCTGTCGATGTCAGTTGGCCTGACCAACGCCGGTGTCTGTGACACTCAGCAACCTCTCTGCAACCTCCTCTTTTTGCATCAGTGAAGCTTTTAGCTCCACAACCTAAAATTGGATAGTGAACCAAAGGGAAATATAATCAATTGGTGAGGTTAAAATATCTGTTGAGAACATATATATACATTATACACCAGCCTATAATGTTATAATACCAAGGATATGGCTAGGAAAAGAAGGTCTGCAGACAGACCTAATAGGAAGGCATGCAAACCCAATCCCAAATGAGATGTCACTTCAATTTAGAACTTTCTCAAAGCACTATAATGTTTTTTATGATGCTTATAGGGGTATTTATTATGTTTTAATTTTATAATAATGCTTTAAAGGTGATAAGTATGGTCTTTTGGTTCACAAAGTGTAAACAGGCCTAGGCTTAAAGCTAAACAGGGATCAATTTCCATTTTAGGCTTTTGTAAATCCATTATAATGGGTGGAGGTTTTTAGAGTGTATATAGAGTTTTTAAAACTCTTATATTGCAAATAAAGTCTCCAAGAAGCCATTTTTGGCCTAGAATGCATTCAAACCCCACTAGGAAGCAAAAAATGAGCTTGAATGTCATCTTCAAGTGCCTAGAACTTCCACCAAGATTTTCATGGGACCTTGAGCCATTAAATTAAGTTTAATAATTTCCTTGAGGAACCATAAGTGAAATTTTATAAAAACTCTAATGTGTCATGGCTATGAACAAATGCTAAGAATGAAAACCACTTCAAAACCCTTATAGACCTTCCATAGTGACTTGATTGGGAAGATGAGACAATTTGAGTATCCATATGGGTGAATTTCACCATAAGTGTTTAAGATAAGTTGTTTCCAACTCCATGAGGATCACATCCATGTGATTGGATTGTATGAAATTATATGGATGGGGAAAAATAGGGCTTATTTTGACCACTTTTGGTGTTTGTAGGCATGGTGAATTTTCAAGAGGCTAAATCACTTTTAGAGGAAGTTTTATGACTTATTATAAGTCCTCAAGGTAATTTACTCAAGTTTATAAGTCCTATGTTCTCCTACTAATTCTCTCAATTCAGCTAATCTAATGAACCAACTAGGAGAGACTTAGAGAAAGTGATGGATCTTCCTTTTGGGAGCCATTCAAGGATAATTTAATGTAAATAATGGTATTAAAAATCCTTACACATTTCATTACTTTTATTTTATAGATCAGATTAGAATTTTGTAGAGCTTAAAGGTGACAAAGTGTGAGAGGTGAAGGGAAAAGGCAATTTTGAGACTTCCAAGTGTGATCATGCATGGCCAGAATGATGGGAAGGGTAAAAATCCTCCCTAATGAATTTGAGGTAATATTAGTAACCACTCCTACTTATATTCATCATAAAACTTGATTATTTGTAAGGTTAGGATAGTTTTGTAAGGCCAATCATGGAAGGCAGTTTTATATGCATAGAAAAGGAGTTCCTTGACTATTTCCAAGTCATAAATGATTGGAAATGAAATTTTTAACTCATAAAATGATATGTCTCACCCCATCCATCTCTCTCATGCATTTTTAACTAATATTCATGTTAGTGACACATGTCCTTGTGCCTCTTCAACTTCTCTTCTCTCTCTCTTCCTTAAAGTTTTATAAATTGAGCCATTTTGGCCATTATAAAAGGGACCACATTTTTTGATATGGAAAATATCTGCTAAAATGATGTTTCACTTTGATTTTTAACATTTAATAAAATTCCAATTCTATGTTGTGAATAATTTGTCTAAGTGTGTAAGTGATGTATAGTAAAGCTAAGTGATAATATCATCCTTACTCCCTTTATCCTTCATGTTTGAGCAAGGGTTATGATGTTAAAAAGTCATGTGAAGTGTGTTGAATTTACTAAAATCTCATTCAATTATGAAATTTTATCTATGGTGTGCAATCTACCCCTTAGGTCAAGTATCTTGTTGATTGTCCCAAGCATGTTACCTTCACATTGAAACAATATGTTAGGATCTTTTAATGCATAGAATTGGTCTTGGAAAGCATTATTTCTTAGTATAAGTATGATATATTCTTGGTGGATCACCTCTCTAGCATAATTTCAATTTTATGAAAACTCTTGATTCTTTTTAGGAGAAAGCATTAGATTAGGTGATAGGCATTTAGAGAAGAATTCAGGGAGCTAGCCCTTTTCAATCTTAGAGATTCATCTCTCTTACAAGTTCCAACAAACTTGAGAGATTATTCAATGTTAAATAAAATTTAGGGAGATTCATATGGTTTCCTAGGGTGCATAATTTTATGACAACAATTTTGGCATGCCTGGTGAGACAACTGGTCCTAATTGCTTACATGTCAAGGTAAATGTTGGTCTTGACAAGCCTAAAGTTGAAGAAGTGTTTCTAATCAAGCATTTGGAGACTCCAAAAAGTGATAATATTTGGTTGTAGATCAATTTTTCCATAGTATACTTCATGGTCCTCACTAGATCATCTTCTAGTAGGCTTTTCAATCAAGTCCTTCTACCTAAAACTCCTCTTGAAGAACAACACCCTAAACTATTCCTAACCTTTAGAGATCCTAAACAAGAAGGTTTTGAAGAAGAAGTGGAAGAGATAGGAGATCAAAGCTAAGGAGAAGATATGGCTAAGAAACATCCTTTCCTAGCCTTTAACACCCAAAATCCAATTAACCTTCCTACATATGACCCTATTCCTCCCAATGCTACCAAAAATCTTCCTAGCTTCAATGGAGAGGGTCCTATTACTCCATATGAGAACATTAGGGACATTTCAAACTTATGTAATTTCCATAATGTTACTCAAAAAAATGTATCCATTAGATTTTTTCCATGTCCTTAAAGGGTAAGGTACTTTATTGGTATAGAACTTTGGAAAGTGATTGCATCACAAACTGGGATGACTTTGGAGAATTGTAGGTAAGTAGGTTTGAGAACAAGAGTGATCACTCTTAATTAATCCATCAACTGAATGTGATAATGAAAGGTCTTAATGAATCCATGGGAGATTTTAATGAAATATTTCAAAGAACATGGCATAGGTTGCCACTTATCATGAGGCCTCCTCCAAGATTTTTATTTCCCACCTATATCAAAGCTATTGGCACTGATGTGGCAGTATTGTTGCAATAAATGGGAGGATTTACTTTACTTGAGGCATATGAGATATCCATTGAAGCTGAGAATAGTTTGATACAAGCTAGGAAACTACCTCTAAGAGTCTCCATGCCTTCATTGTCTCATAATTTAGTTAAAGCCCCAAGCATGGCACAAAATCCCAATACCAATGTCAAGCCTAAAACCACTCCTAAGGAGGTGGATAATATTATTGATAAGGATGAAGTGATTAGATCATTTCAAGCCCAGCTCAAACAAGCCTAATTGCATGCAAATGTTCCACCCAATCCTCAATACTATCCTCAACAAGCCTATAGACCTGCACACCAATACAACTACCAAGGAAGAGGACAAGGTCAACAAGCTTTCAATAGGAAGCCTAATGCCTATAATCCCAATTTTATTCCATTTACAAGGGTTGTGGTTTCAGTCCATACTAATTTGGTTTAAGGAGAAGAGCATACGAATCAATGGGGACAATCTCAAGGTCAATTTGAGTATGATGTTGGAGAAGATTGTCATGATTTTGTTGCACAAGAAGGAGCCACTCCTTACCTTACATCAGAAGAAGAACATCTCATGAAAGTGAACACTCATGGAGAAGGTAGCAGCCAAGGTACTATTCTCATGAACTTTCAAAAAGAATATGACTATGTGTTGAATCAATGAATATCAATTGTATCCAACACAAGAGCTAAAAAGAGAGTTGTGGGAAATGTTCCCAAAGTAAATGTAACTCCAAGTGATGCATTTCTAAGGCCACAAGGTGTGAATCCCAATGTAGCACCTCCTACTATTCACATTCTTAATCAAATTTAGAATGCAAGTAAGGTTATTAATCCTACAATTCATCAAGTTCCAGCTTCCTCACTACCTCTAAGGATGCAAGAAAAGGTAAATACTTCCCCTATAAACAATATTGACTCTTTGAAGAACACCAAGACTAACATATCTCTTTGGGAAGTCTTGCAAATGCTTAGTCAAAAGGAACTCCTACAAGAACAACTTGATAACATCAATTTAGCCCCTCAAGCTCCAAATTACCATGGTGTGCTCCTTGTCAACACACCAAGTCATGTCTTAGAGCCCTCTACCAAATCTAAAAATCCTCCACCTTTCTACCTCACACTCATTGTAGGAGACAAATTAGCTCATAATTGTATTGTGGATAGTGGGGCTAGTACCACAGTTATGCCTAAGGTAGTTATGGATAAGTTAGGGTTAAATTATGAACCACATAACAAGGGAGTGTTGTAAATTGATGTAACTCAAACCAAGATAGTGGGACTAGTTAAATATTTTAAAGTTTTTCTACATGATTATCCTAGTTTCCCCATTATGTAAGACATCGTGGTGTTAAACCTCCCAACTCACTTTGCTATTTGCTTGTCAAGGGACTTCACAGCTAATATTAGAGGATATATTTCTATTGATTAGACTTTTCTAACTTTCATAACAAGGTATGGATCCAAGGTGACCATAATAACACAGCGCTTGGCAAGGTTTCATATTGAACCATATGTAGAGTCAAGTTCAAATCAGAATTATGTGATTAGTGAAGAAGGTGTCATAGAAGGTGAAGCATCCTCTCCTCTTGAAGGTATTTCTGACATTTTCCTTGATGAATATGGTACTAAAACATATTATCATTATCCTTATGCATCCATGGAATAAATTGATTTGGGGACTTATTGTGTACATGAGGAAGATACTCCTATACCTCCAAATGCAAATGAAGATCATAAAGTAGAAGAGGTATGTCCTACTTTGTCTATTCCTCCTCTATATGATAAAGTAATTGTCTAAGATTTCAATGAGTCCCATGTGGCCAATGATTATTCCTCTCCATCTTTTTCTCCACCTAGTCTAATTAGTTCTCCTCCAAGTCATGCCATTGCTAGTTTTAAAGAATCTCTTGTTGGTACCAAGAATACATGATAGAGATTGATACTAGATATAGTGGTGATCAAGTAATTTCAAGTGTTTATATTAGGATCATAAGGAATGGGTTAGAATAAATCAAAATGGAGTGGATACCTATAGAGGAGGCTAATTGGTTAGATTTTACCTATGATGTGCTTGAGGTTTGTAACCTAATTTTCAATCTAGAAGAGAAATAGGCAGCCCATGAAACCAATCCATCTTGGCAATCTCAAGATGCCCCAAACTCTTTGTCCATTGCCCAACACTTATCTTCTTGGGATTATATCATAGAGAATAACCAAAAGAGGGAAGACACCATGGTGGAACAAGTCAACTTGTGTGGAGAATATTGTGAAGAAGGATTATAGGTTGCAGATTGGCTGAATGATGAGAAAGATCTAACCCCTTGTGAAAGTGATGATCCTTGTGTGGAAAAGAATGCCTTAGAAAGACTTCTTTTGAATCCTAAAGAAGATATGTTTTCTCTCATTATTATTTTCCATGATGTAGATCAATCAAAATAAGATGGCTTATAGCAAGTGTTTGAAAACATATGCAATGAATTTGAAAGCCAAAAAGGGCCTACAAGTCCTATAAAACTGACCACAAGCTATGATAAGCTAGAAGTTGGAAAACAAGTATGTGTTGAGGAGTAGTATCACCGAGAGAGTTTGGATCATGATGAAACAATATATGATGGTCTTGGGCCCCTTAAAATTGAATTGAATATTGATCCTCCAATTAGTCATGGAGCTGCCTCTACCATCATCAAAGAGGAATTTAAGCAAGAAATACTTCCAAACTTCCATGATATAACACTTCTTGGAGAGTTTGAAGGTGTGATAATTGAGAAAGAAGATGAGATCTATCAAATAGATATGAACTTGAAATAATTTGTCCTATATATGGATAGGCAAATTTGATATGAAGAGATAAGAGGGTAATAAGGTGAGACATGTTTCCAAAACCAAGATGACTTTAGCTACCTGGGAGACCTGTTTGAGATGACTTCATCAAGTGACATGACAAATCAAGGAACAAAGAGAAAATGTGAGTCATATAATATCACACCCAAAAGGAAGCACACATGAAATCCTCATTCATCTAATAAGAAAGGAAATTCAAGATACTCCCATTTTGATCCAAAAGGGAGTATGATCAAGATTGAGGTATATAGTAGTTTGTTTTTAGTTGTGTTCCCTAAGTGCTTAGTAGCACAAGTGTGTCTTTGTCTTGTGTTTTGCTTTTTCCTAATGTGTGTTGTTATTTATTTGTGTGTCTTATGTAATTTCAATTATCTTATGGTCAATATAAGGTCTATCCATGTCAATATAAGTGCTCATATGTGTGACTCCATGCCTTATGGAAGGATTAGGCAACTAGTCTTAGACATAGCTGATATGCCACCCCTAGGAATCACCAAGAATGTTGACCAAATTTGACCCTAAATCAAGTTTGGGTAAACCCATACTATTTTAAACTTCTTACAATGTTCCTATGTGTCTTATAGGGTGTCATGTTAGTCTATTGTCTTACTCATCTTCTCCCTAGTCCTTGTTGAGGTCCACCCTTTATGCATTAGGCTAGTCAACTTGAGTCAAAGGTTGGTCAACCCTAGTCAAAGTTAGTTAGAGGGCCAAGATGTGTCAAAAATATCTTGATGTGGTCCTTAATATGTTTTAATATGTTTAAAATTCATAAATTGGCTATAGGTTATGTCTCATATGGAAAAGGGGGGCTTTTGGCCATTTTTTAGCCCATTTAATGACTTGCATGGATTTGTATGCAAGGAAACTTGACAACTAAGTGATTTTTAATGTGGATCATGTTAGGATCATGTTATAAATAGTTATTTTATAGGAAAGTAGTTATGTTTAGTGGATGGCAATTTTCCCTCAAAATAGGAGCTTTTGGGCACTTGTACAAACTTTCCAAGTCTATCATTAGCCAAAAATATGTGAATAGTAAATATTCACCTCCCATCATCCATTTAAATTCTTTTTTTTCAATAATAATTAAAAAATTCTCATCTTTAACTTGTTTTCTTCCATTTTCACTTGGCAAGTAAAGAAGGAGCAACTACATGCACTTGACATGGGCCGTACAAGTGGAATTGGGAGGATTGATTCTATGGGTGGATATTAATCTAAATTTAATTAATTTTCATAATAAGAACTTAATATTTGGTATATTCTCCTTTATGAACCATTAGTTTGATCCTAGGTAGCTTTTTATGCATGTTCAACTATGAGGGGGTCACTTTTTGAGCTTGTCTAAGAATTTATTATTTTAGATTGATGGATTTAGGTGTTACAAGTGTCTCCAAATGATTTTTAGTATGTTTTCATATTTATTATTATTTTTTAAAGTAAAATTTTGTGAGAAGGCATCTTCTAGGCTTGCAAAATGGCTAATTTGCATTCACAGTCATCTCATTGCTTTGAAAATATTTCCTTCACATTGGATATAATGTTTTTATATTGTTTTGGAAATGATATTGATGTATGATTAGAATTAAAGTGTTTTAAATCACTCTTAATTTGTTTTTGAGAGCATTCCTTGCAGGATTCTTGTCATTTCATGGCTTCCTTGTTTGTCTCAGTCATAAAACTCCATCTACAGGAACATGATTATGTCACAAGTGTGAGTTTGAATATTTAAAATGGTTCTTATCCTCTTGAGACCACTAATGAGCATTGAAAATTTGATGAAAGCATGTAGGTGGTACAAACTTGCAAACTTGGAGAGTGATCTAAGTCAACCTCTATGGGAGGAGATGACCATCTTAAAATGATGCCATAGACAAGTCTTCTAGAGGTGTTCCAATAGTTAATCAATACCTTTTGAGTTTCATTTCCATGAAAAAGGCCTAGACAGGCCTATTTACAATGCTAGTTGACTAAGAGAAGTGTCCAAGAATCAATTAGAACCTTGGACTTTACTCAGGCCCTTTTGCCCTAAAAACACCAAACAGAGGCCTGAGGGGTTTTTGAAAGCTTATCAAAGTGAACTTATAAAGATATTTGAATCCTAATATTAGGTGGAGGTATAGTCCCTATACCAAATAAAGACTTCCCAAATTTTGAAGGAGACATGAATAGTGTAAGGTGGTCATTTAGACCCTCAAAGATGGATAGAAAATCACTAAAATAGGGCAGTGATGTTTGCAAGACAGTGATCAAAATGTAATTTTGCATCCCATCTTGGTGTTCTTGGACTATGCTATCAAGTTAGATGATGCTACTAGTTTAAATGATACTTGAAATGTAAGAGAGTGTGAGAAAAGGTAAATCCAATGTCTTGAAACCCTAATGCATACTTCTCTATCCATACACAGGACTATGATAGTCACCAAAAAAGTTTAAGGTTTGTGAAAGAGGCATGATTATGGATGATATGAGAAAATGTGATAGTTTTTGAACAAATAACTACCTCCAAAGCATAATAAATCACCATGGTTAAGTCCATCTTTCCCTAGAAGATACCTAAAGGCCTAAAATGAATGAAAAATAGCCACCTCTAGCTGAGAAAATAGTAAGGTGAGATGGACCTTGTAGGAGTCTTGATGCACTTTTAGGGCTAAAAGAGGTTTTAAAGTCAAACCTAGTAACTTGTAGGATCTAAATTAGTTTCCAAATCAACCATCAATACCAATATTATGCCATTCCAATCCTATAGCAACCTACAAGCAGGGTTTTAAGACTATCTCAGTCCAAGAAGACAGTGAGCAATTGAAAGGCCTAAAAGGGTCAAGAAGGTTAGGTTTAGAATGTTAAAAATTGGAATAATGAGGTTAGTCCAAAATAGGTTATAAAATTAATTTACACTTTCATTAAAACCTCCAAAGAAAGGCAACAAAAGAAGGATATCCCCTGCCCACTATCACAGTCAAACAAGGTCATAAGCAAGGGAGGAACTTGTGAGAGTTTGGTGCCTTAGCAAGAAGAGGAGAGTTTAAAACAATGTGAGTTAGATTAATCATGATAAAATTAAGGAAATAATATGTCTATAACATCCTCAAGCCACCCAATACACTTTTCTCATAAGCAAAATAGGCTCAATCCATATAGGCAGGGTTGGGAAAGCCTTATTCCAAGAGATGAATTTGACGATTTAACCTAGGAGAGAGGTTTTGATCAATTACCTAGGTTCAAAAATAATGAAATTAAGGTAATTAAAATTTAATAACACCTTATATTCATAAAAAAGGTTTGAAAATAACATTCTTGAGGAGGTTTAAATAAGAGCATGTAAAAACAAGGTTTTTACCTCTTTTTTGAAGAAATTGGGATGGTTGAACCCCCTAAACATGGAATTGGACAAAACCATTTGGTAAAATTTATCATTATGACCTTGTGGAGCTCAAAAAATATTAAATTATCTCATCCAAATAAGGTAATATGCCTTTATTTTGTCTCATAGGTAAGTCACTCCTTACATGCACAAGAATGGTAGTTTTTGGGAAAAGTGTTGGATAGTGATGTTTCTATACAATTTTTCGCTTTCACATTCAAAAGGAAATGAGAAACTAAGATAAAATGGTCTAAGGTTAGATGTTACCCAAATGAGGTCGTGCGCACCAAATTTAGACGTTGTGAGAACTCCTCTTTGGTTGTGGAGGATGACACCTGCAGAAGAAAAAGACTAAAACAAAGAAGGCGTTAGATGGATGTAAGGTGGACTGCCAAGCAAAGCTTGATCCCAGAAGTGCAGAGACTTCTTGGAAGGGTGTCAGTCTACTGATTGATAAAAAAAGTCTGATGAAAAGTAGAATGATAAAAGACTAAAATGATTAAAGACTGAAACAGAAATAGAAGCAAATGCTTACCTGAATGTTGTTGTCGGTCTGGTCACAATCGCCGACATTGGTTAGGCTGCCAGCGTCGATTGGTCAAGTTTGTCGACATCAATTAGTCTACCGACGTCAGTTGGGGCAGTGGTCTTTGGTTGGGTCTCAGAGAAGTTATGCGGTCCATAAGGGGTCTCTGGCAGTCAGAGAGTCTGTGCAGGGTTGCTGGTCGATGGACAGGGTCTTAGGAGGGAGTCAGGTTGAGGACAGAGTGTCAAAAGAGGGAAAGCTATGGGAAAGGCCTCTCAGCCTTTCTAGGAAGAGAGTTAGGGGTGCTTTGGTTGAAATTCAGGTCTTGTCTAGATAATATGGCTTAGAAGTAATAAACAAAAAACTGATTACAGAAGCACTCTGAAATACAAAAATGGAACAAAAGAGGAATACTTACCTGTTGCTTGTTGAAGGAGGAGTGTGGAAGATTGGTTGCTGATGTTACTGGTGTAAAGGACTTGTTGCTGATGCTACTGGTGTAGAAGACTTCCTGCAATGTACCTGTAGCTTGTGGTGCTTGTTTTACATCTAGGAGAGAGAGAGAGAGAGGGAGGTCAAAGTCTGGGTGCCAGATGATTTTTCCATTCGGGAGGAGAGGATGCGAGAGAGACCAAAAATTGCCTTTGGGCCAGTCTTAAGCAATTGACGTCGGCGATCCTACCGACGTCGGTAGATAAGTAACTGATGTCGGCAGCTAGAATAACGGCAAAAAGGCTAAAATTAGCCTTTCACTCGTTCTTCCAACTGCCCGGGTCAATTGGTCATATGAAAATGGTCGAAGGTGGATAAATAAACATGAGGATTAGTGGAGGGGAAGTTGGAATAGGTCATAGGGTGATAAATAAGGGTATCCAAGGGAAAAGAATCCAAGGAGAGGAGAGGTGGCAAAGGGGGGAGAATTATTAATTTAAAATAAGATAATTATTTTAAATTAATAAGACATAGGTTAGGAGTGGTTAAGTGGACCAAGGGGACTAAGGGGGGAGAGTCGACCAGGGTTAGACATGATTTCGGTGTCTACATTTGCCCCTTTTTATCTTGTTGGTTGTTCTTAACGAACTGCAAGACAAAAATAAGAGTTGGTTGCCCCAGGTATGGGATGAGATCGTTTCTATTCTGTTGGTTGTTCAAGTGAACTGTAAGATTAAAATGAAAGGAGGGTTGGTTGCCCCGATTATGGGATGAGGTATTCCCCCTCAAAGCAGGAGCTGAGGGAAGGGAACCTAGAATCAGGTGCTGATTTGATAGAGAGTGGATGAAAATGGTGAAGATGGAGTGAGAATGCTACAAAAGTTGTGATTGTGCGTATACCAATTCATGAGATGGTCAGGTCAAATTATCACAGGTCAAGGTCGAGGAGTGCTAAAATTTTAATAACCAAGCCCCAGCATTTGGTTGTAGTTGATTGGGTTATTCAATCTAAGCTAAAGCTCCAATGGTCATCATGTTCCAGGTATCCCAGGCTCAGGAAGTGCTCTTGGAAACACGAAAAATGTCACAAGTAGTAGGGATCAACCGGCTTGCAATCCTATACTTGTGAAGGTCAAAATATGGGTTGTGGACAATTTGGCTAACCATTCATGAGGTAGCATGCATGCAAAAATAATCGAGGCAACGTTTGTCTTGGAAGTGGTCAGAGTTTCAGGAGATAGTCGTGATCTCCCAGGTCAATGGTCGAGGCAGGCTGAGATAGATAGTTGGTCTAATGAATGGATGAATGAAATAATGTGGCTGAGCTAACCCCAGAAGATGCTATGTCAATTGAGTGCTGCCTACATAGCCCTTGCTGGAAGGGCCTCAGGCCAATGTAGTTCTCCCTAAAAAGGGAGGAAGGGTCAAAGTGGTTGATGATTGCTTTGTTTAAGGTTAAGGTCATGGTCGAAGGGTCAAAATGGTTTGTCCATCAGATAGATGAACAAACGGATGTGGTCGAGCTAACCCCAAAAGATATCATGTCATCTGAGTGCTACCTACATAGCCCCTGTTGTTAGGGCCTCAGACCAATGTAGTTCAGGCTGGTTGATATGTTGGTTGATGATTGTTTTGGTCATGTGTTGAAATGATGAGGATAAGATGATGTTACAGCCTTTTCCATATTATGTGATGGCGTATTCTGTAACATTGGTTGAGGGGTCTTTCATCCCTAGAAATTTTCCATATTTGTGATGGATGTATGCTAAAAATGAATTGAGTCTATTTATGCTTCAGCAAGTAATGCTTTATGCTTAACATAAATTATGTGGTCGATAGTTTCCATGTGTATTGGTGTCCATAGAAACTAGTGTGAATGGTCTATGATAATGTATAATGTCATGTTGTTGGTCTGAAAATGTTTGGGTTGGTTTGGTTTGAGAAAATGATTTGGTTGAATGTGACCAAAGTGTATGAAGGAAGTGAAAGGCATATTTGCCCTTTCATTGACAAAGACCAGAATAATGGCATAGATAGGGATTGTTAGAACCAAGAGCCCCATTCATGCATTACATCGTTGACCATGGGTTGTGTTAGAGAAGTAATCGAATCACTTTGACATTAAAATGAGCTCAAAATCCCTTGAGTAGGTGATGTGATAGGAGGAGAGGGTAACCCGTTTTAGAGTAGAGAGAACCTTGCCCCTTTTTATAGGAGACCCTGAGATGACTACAAGCCACGTCCATGACCCTTTTTTTTTTTGGCAGACTAATCAATGCGGGAAGTCCACATAGAGATGTCATTTTCTTTGTGGTCATGTTGTGAAGCTGATCGATGCGAGAAGCTTCTAAGAAAGTGTTGTTTGTAGCAATATTTAGTTATAGCCATCCTTCGAGGGAGTGGTCTATATTTTTGCTTTATATATATATGAGGGCTTTGAATAGTTGTCCTTCGAGGGAGAAGTCTATTAGCTACAACAATGATACTATAGTTGTCCTTCGAGGGAGCAGTCTACCTTTAGAGTTTATGACCTTTGATATTTTGACATCTTGATTTATTTTTGACAGAATTTTGAGTCATGGACAAGACTATAGAAGTTCAAGGGCTCCCTTTTATTAGGACAAAGCATCCATACTTATAAAAGGGTTACAGAGGATTTGTTAAGGGGAATAGGGTTGAAAGGAATGCTCCATTTTATTAAGAGGATGGGGATTGCTCAAGAGACAAGCTCCAGTTAAATGTCAAGTGGATGAGTACTTGACTAACAGTAGAATGGTCGCAGATGCAAGACATTAAAGGGCTCAAGTTTTGATAAGTCCCTGGTCCATGCTTGTGTGTGATAATATAAGGTCTGAGCCAATTAGGAGCAAACTTGGCTTGTTTACTTCTTTCCAAATTGGTCATGTGTTAAAGATGATTAAGAAGTTGGTTGATATATTGTTGGATTGTTTGGTTGATACTTGGTCGAGGTTTGGTCGAGACTGGTTGAATGTTTGGTCAAGGGTCAGATCAATGGATATTTGGTCGATGATTGGTCAATGGTTGGGTTAAATGTTTGGTCGAGGTTTGGTCGAGATTGGTATTTGGTCGATGATTGGTAACAAGATTGGTCGAGATTGGGTCAATGGCTTGGTCCATTGTTTAGTCATTGTTTGGTTGAATGTTTGGTCGAGGTTTGGTTGGTGCTTGGTTGAGGACATGATTAAAAGGTTGGTTGATATGGTCGTTGATTGGTTGATTGATATTTGGTCAATGGTTGGTTGAATGTTTGGTGGAGGTCAGGTCAGTGCTTGGTTGAGGCCTAATCGAGGTTTAGGATTAAAAGAGTGATTGATATTTGGTCGAGATTGGGTTGAAAGGTTGGTCGAGGCTTGGATGAATGTTGAATTCCCCCAGCGGCTAGGGAGAATGTTTGACAAATTGGTCAAGGTAAGTTGAGGCTTGGTGGTCAAATTGACTGTGTTGATGTCGAATAAGGGAATTAAAGGTGGCAAAGGGACCATAGTCTAGCGTGGAGATCCTGATTTAGGTGATGAGGTTTGAGAACCATGGGTCGGTGTTGCTGATTTATTAAAGGGGTGGTCAAGAGGATCCTTGATGAGAAGGGTATCCTTCTTTTGGTGTTAACGAGTGACAGCTTTAAGAGCGCAAAAACGCTTAGTGTCATGTCCTGGAGTGTGATGATAGTGGCAAAATTTAGAGTTGTCAAACCAAGATGGTCTTGATCTGAGAGTTGATGAGTGGGGCGGTGTTGAAGGTTTGTTGATAATATGGTCAAGAAGAAGGGTGTCTTTCTCCATGTAGTGGCGAATGACAGCTTTGAGGGCACAACAATGCTTAGTGTCATGCCCAAGCATGTGATAATACACACAAATCTGAGTGTCATCGAACCAGGGTAGTTTTGGTCTGAGAGATTGATATGGTTTAAGAGGCAGGAGATTGATGCGATAAAATTGCAACAATTGCCATAACAGCAAGGCATAAGAACCTGTTAATGGGTATGTGCATCTTGTTGCAGTGGGAGTTGATGACCTTGGTTTGAGAGGCATAAGAGGCATTGGTCGTACCATCATTTTCATGGGTGGTGTAGCCACACATGTAGATGGCACTTTGGTGGTGATAGGTGTTAGATGTTTTGGAGGAAATATATGTCTGATGGGTTGAGAAGATAATGGAGGCGACTTGCCTCTATGAAGTATGGGAGTAGGAAGCACTCTTATTAAAGTGGATAGATACAAGCCCAAAATTGAAGGTAATGATGAAGGTGGAGGAGGAGGAGTCCAGTGTGGTTTAATGGCCTTCTTTGGTTTGGGTTGAGGGCCACCATTGTGAGAGTCGAGGTTAGATACGGGTTTGGGTTCAGATGTGGATGGAGGTGAGTGAGATGTAGCAATCTCAGGCAAAAGGCAAGAGGAAACCGTGGCTGGGTCTTCCTCAGTCGAAATGGGTGAAGAGACTAGTTCTTCTCTTGGTGGAGAAGAAATAGGAGAGTGTGGCTCTTCGAGAGGGTAGGGGCAGGGATGATTGTGCCTTTAACTTGTGGTTGAGGAGTAGGCAAGGTAGGGTCCTCCATTGGTGGGAGGATGGATGAATTTAGGGCTAATGGCATTGGTATGGTCAAGGTGTCCTCCAATATAAGAGAGGTCAATGGAGGACTAATAGGAGAAGAGGATTCTTCTACTTGTGGAAGAGGTTGGTCAGGGACAAGAGGCGAGACCGTGTTGATTGTGCGTATATCATGCTCTTGGGGGTCATTGATCATGGTCTACACATGGTTTTGGGTAGGCGAATGATTAGGAAAAGGTTTTTTAAAGATGTTGATGTTTTGATTGGGCGGGGCATTCAGGTTATCCAAGACAAGATCCCCCTTATCTATCATGTCTTGGACAATGTTCTTAAAGGTTCGGCAGTTGTCGATGTCATGGCCTTGGACACGGTGATAGTGACAGAAGTCGACCTCCCTATACCAGGTAGGGATAGCTTTTGAAGGGTCGAATTGAGATGGTTAGATTGGAGGGAGATTGAGGACCCCCTGCTTGACAATTTTTTCCAAAACAGAAGCGTATGACTCTCCAATTGGAGTGTAGTTATGATGTGTGTACCATTGTTGGAATTGTTTTGTGATGATTTGAGATGTTGAGGGTTGAGATTGATTAGTTGTTGAGGATGTTGATCTAATGACCATAGTGTTGGCCACTCCTTTGGGTTTGGAGTGGGAAGAAGGTCTAGAAAAAGAAGGTTCATTGGCTTTTGCGTTGATATTACGCAATTTGACCTTATCTTCTTCAATGGCACAAAGTTCAAGCTTTCGGGCCATGGTGAAAGCTTCGTCAAAAGTGTCGAATGTTTGAACCCACAAGGTGGATGAGATGTGCTTGGCACATGCTCGAGAGAAGAGCTCAATGAGCTCGGGTTGAGGTAAAGGGAAGGAGAGTTAGTTGATTAATCCTCTCCAACGGGCGACAAAATCGACTATTGATTCGTCATCAAATTGTTTGATAGAGTAGAGGTCTGTGATTGAGACTTTTTTTGTGATATTGATAGAAAAATGGTCAAGGAATAATCGGGCGAGTTGAGTGAATGAAAAGAGAGAGTGACTGGTAAGAGAGCTATACCAATCAAGGGCAGGGCCAAAAAGTGACATGGGAAACATGCGTAACAATAACGCATCGTCATGGGCTATGAGATAACAAGCATGTCTGAATGCTCATAGATGCTGTTGTGGGTCTTCCTTACTCTGGAAATGATAAAATTTAGGAAGCTCCCACTGACTAAGATACGGCTAGATTGGGATGGAGGGATCGATGGGTTCGTTGCAAATTTGGTCATATGAAAGAGCATTACTCGAACCAGAAATGGAGGTCTCAAGATTATACATTTTTTCCATCAGCATCTTGATGAGATCGGCTGATAG
The DNA here is from genome assembly GCA_037957365.1 of Torreya grandis. Classification (NCBI taxonomy): domain Eukaryota; kingdom Viridiplantae; phylum Streptophyta; class Pinopsida; order Cupressales; family Taxaceae; genus Torreya; species Torreya grandis. Next base: position 887,043 of record JARHVA010000950.1, read on the forward strand.
ATTAGTAGATGGGGCACCCCTTAGGTTGTATGGTGCTTGAAAGGTGTTAGAAGGGGCATATGACATAGTCGGTTACACTTGTATAGGTGCAACGTATTGATGACTAGTCATAGGGATAGAAGTGGAAGCCAGGGGTGGTTGTGCCATGGAGGTAGAAGGCATAAGCTGACTAGATATTGCCAAAGGTGGTTGCATGGCAGCATTAGCAAAAGGGGAGGTAGACACTCCTACATTTATAGGTGCAAATGTGTGTGGAGTCAAGACAATCAAGTTCTGGTATGATGTAGAACTTGGTTGAATTGCGTGTGGTTGAGGAGGTAATGAAATCTTGATGGAGGTCAGTCTAAAAATAGATGGGGAGGCCAAACTTTACGTATTGGCCATGATCGGGTTAATGGTTGAGGTAATAGTCTGAGTCATAAAAGGCTGGGTAGCGGATGGTGTTGATGTCATCGCCGCTTCACCCAAAAGGTCTCGCGTTTGGTTTCTTGCGAGATAGTGTTGGAGAGCCTTGGCATTGAGGTCCAAGAATCTTTCAAAATCTTGGTCCCCTTCAGGGACAATGGGGGTCTGAGTCGGGGTCGGTCGAGTTGGAGTTCGTTCGGTCTATGAATGAAACTCCATTAAAGGACTAGGCATAAATGGCAAAGGCGGGAGTGGTTGTTGCCTTGTGTGGTCAAGAAGAGTCCTAGTTTGACTGCATGACAAAACCATTCAAGGCAAGAAGAGGTCAGGTTCCAAAAACTATGTTTTTTTAGTTTTAAAAACTCAGAATGTGGTTTTGATAGAAAAAGGGTCAGGTTTTAAGGCTATTGTTTTGAAAAAAGACTGTGACAGTGACCGACGTCGGTTGAAAAACTGATGTCGGTGAGAACAAATGGCTGACGTCAGTCAGATAATTGATGACGGTGAAGAAAGGTTGCCGACGTCAGTGATAAAATTGATGTCGGTTACTGTGTTTTCTAAAAACTCTGAGAATTTGAAAGTTTTTGGAAAAAAAAAAAGAAAATGCCCTCACTAGCTCAAAAAACTAGATGGGAACAAAAAAATAGACGGAGACAGGCAGACCCTAAGTGTTAAATCTTAAGAATCAACTTTTAGAATCATGTTGGCTTATGCCTTAGAATGTGTTTGGGAGGTTGGCTTGTAGAATGGGTCCTAGAAGAGGTAGTCTAAAGTTGGTTTTGGGTCAGTTTAGGTGCTCAAGAGTCTGTGTTAGGTTTCGTACTTGGCCTGGTGCTAAGGAGCAAGCTCCCCTCACTTCACGAGCCCAGTGGTAAGCTAGTCTCGCTTAGCCAGTATATACTTCCCCTAGAGATTATCCTCTGCTAGAGAATAGAGTGGGCTTTCCCCTTGGTAGTGAAGTCCAAATGGGATTACCATGACGGGTAAGGTATCTGCTGGGTGATGAAATCCCAGTTGGGCCTTGTCTCAAGTAAGTTTTGATGTTTGATTTGTGCAAGTGATTTTGTTGTGTAACATAAGCGGACTACGATTAATTCATGATGCAGTTCTAATTACTAGATGTGTGGACTAAATATGCATGCAATCAGAAATGAAATGCAATGTATTTTAAGCCCAAATAGAAATGTGAGTTCAGATGAAAATAAGTTGAGAAAGGGTTGAAGAGTATGATTTGACTAGTCTAAGGTGCAAGAAAAGAAAGAACAAGAATGATTCTTTTTAATTTTCGCTAATAGTGTCTTTTGGAAGAGATAGAAGAAAGAGGTGAAAAGGAGAAACCTAATGCACCTATATGAAAAGAAAGAAAAGAACCCAAGGAAGACCCTAGGGTCCCACCGGGTGTGCCAGAATGTTTCGATACGATTTTTTTCTTTCACATTCAAAAGCAAATGAGAAACTAAGATAAGATGGTCTAGGGTTAGATGTTACCCAGATGAGGTCGTGCGCACCAAATTTAGACGTTGTGAGAACTCCTCTTTGGTTGTGGAGGATGACACCTGCAGAAGAAAGAGACTAAAACAAAGAAAGCATTAGATGGATGTAAGGTGGACTGCCAAGCAATGCTTGATCCTGAAAGTGCAGAGACTTTCTGGAAGGGTGTTAGTCCACTGATTGATAAAAGAATGTCTGATAAAAATCAGAATGATAAAAGACTAAAATGATTAAAGATTGAAACAAAAATAGAAGCAAATGCTTACCTGAATGCTGCTGTCGGTCTGGTCATAGTCGTCGATGTCGGTTAGGTTGTTGGTGTTGGTTGGTCAAGTCTGCCAACGTCGATTAGTCTGTCGACGTCAGTTGGGGCAGTGGTCTTTGGTTGGGTCTCAGAGAAGGTATGTAGTCTAGAAGGGGTCTCTAGCAGTCAGAGAGTCTATGCAGGGTTGTTGGTCGATGGATAGGGTCTTAGGAGGGAGTCAGGTTGAGGACAGGGAGTCAAAAGAGGGAAAGATATGGGAAAGGCCTCTCAGCCTTTCCAAGAAGAGAGTCAGGGGTGCTCTGGTTGAAAGTCAAGTCTTGTCTGGATAATATGGCTTAGAAGCAATAAACAAAAAATTGATTACAGAAGCACTCTGAAATACAGAAATGGAACAAAAGAGGAATACTTACCTGTTGCTTGTTGAAGGAGTGTGGAAGATTGGTTGTTGATGTTGCTGGTGTAGAATACTTCTTGCAATGTACCTCTAGCTTGTGGTGCTTGTTGTACGTCTAGGAGAGAGAGAGAGAGAGAGAGGTCAAAGTCTGGGTGTCAGATGATTTTTGCATTTTGGAGGAGAGGATGCAAGAGAGAGACCAAAAATTGCCTTTGGGCCAGTCTTAAGCAACCGACGTCAGCGATCCCACCGGTGTCGGCCGATAGGTAACCGACATCAGCAGCTGGAATAATGGCAAAAAGGCTAAAATTAGCCTTTCGCCCATTCTTCCAACTACCCGAGTCAATTGGTCATACGAAAATGGTCGAAGGTGGATAAATAAATGTGAGGATTAGTGGAGGGGAAGTTGGAATAGGTCATAGGGTGATAAATGAGGGTATCCAAGGGAAAGGAATCCAAAGAGAGGAGAGGTGGCAAAGGGGGGAGAATTATTAATTTAAAATAAGATAATTATTTTAAATTAATAAGACATAGGTTAGGAGTGGTTAAGTGGACCAAGGGGACTAAGGGGGGAGAGTCGACCAGGGTTAGACACAATTTCAGTGTCTACATTTGCCCCTTTTTGTCTTGTTGGTTGTTTTTGACGAACTACAAGACAAAAATAAAGTTGGTTGCCCTAGGTATGGGATGAGGTCATTTCTATCTTGTTGGTTGTTTAAGTGAACTGCAAGATAAAAATGAAAGGAGGGTCGGTTGCCCCGATTATGGGATGAGGTATTCCCCCTCAAAGTAGGAGTCGAGGGAAGGGAACCTGGAATTGGGTGTTGATTTGATAGAGAGTGGATGAAAATGGTGAAGATAGAGTGAGAACGCTGCAAAAGTTGTGATTGCGCGTATACCACTTCACGAGATGGTCAGGTCAAATTATCGTAGGTCAAGGTCGAGGAGTGCTAAAATTGAAATAACTGGGGCCCAGCATTTAGTCGTAGCTAATCGGGTTATTGAATATAAGCTGAAGCTCCAATGGTCATCATGTTCCAAGTATCTCAGGCTCAAGAAGTGCTCTTGGAAACAAAAAATGTCACAAGTAGTGGGGATTAACCAGCTTGCGATCCTATACTTGTGAAGGTCGAAATACGTGTTGCAGAGAATTTGGCTAACCATTCATGCGGTACCATGCATGCAAAAACAACTGAGGCAACATTTTTCTTGGAAGTGGTTAGAGTCTGAGGAGGTAGTCGTGATCTCCCAGGTCAATAGTCGAGGTAGGCTGAGATAGATAGTTGGTCGAATGAATGGATGGATGAAAGAATGTGGCCGAGCTAACCCCAGGAGATGCTATGTCAACTGAGTGTTGCCTACATAGCCCTTGCTGGAAGGGCCTCAGGCCAATGTAGTTCTCCCTAAAAAGGGAGGAAGGGTCAAAGTGGTTGATGATTGCTTTGGTCGAGGTTAAGGTCATGGTCGAAGGGTCAAAATGGTTTGTCCATCAAATAGATGAACAAACGGATGTGGTCAAGCTAACCCCAGAAGATGTCATGTCATTTGAGTGCTGCCTACATAGCCCCTATTGTTAGGGCTTTAGACCAATGTAGTTCAAGCTGGTTGATATGTTGGTTGATGATTGTTTTGGTCATGTGCTGAAATGATGAGGATAAGATGATGTTACAGCCTTTTCCATATTGTGTGATGGTGTATTCTATAACATTGGTTGAGGGGTCTTTCATCCCTAGAAATTTTCCATATTTGTGATGGATGTATGCTAAAAATGAATTGAGTCTATTTATGCTTCAGCAAGTAATGCTTTATGCTTAACATAAATTGTGTGGTCGATAGTTTCCATGTGTATTGGTGTCCATAGAAACTAGTGTGAATGGTCTATGATAATGTATAATGTCATGTTGTTGGTCTGAAAATGTTTGGGTTGGTTTGGTTTGAGAAAATGATTTGGTTGAATGTGACCAAAGTGTATGAAGGAAGTGAAAGGCATATTTTCCCTTTCATTGACAAAGACCAGAATAATGGCATAGATAGGGATTGTTAGAACCAAGAGCCCCATTCATGCATTACATCGTTGACCATGGGTTGTGTTAGAGAAGTAATCAAATCACTTTGACATTAAAATGAGCTCGAAATCCCTTGAGTAGGTGATGTGATAGGAGGAGAGGGTAACCCATTTTAGAGCAGAGAGAACCTTGCCCCTTTTTATAGGAGACCCTGAGACGACTACAAGCCACGTCCATGACCCTTTTTTTTTTTTTTTTTGGCAGACTGATCAATGTGGGAAGTCCACATAGAGATGTCATTTGCTTTGTGGTCATGTTGTGAAGTTGATCGATGTGGGAAGATTCTAAGAAAGTGTTGTTTGTAGCAAGATTTAGTCACAACCATCCTTCAAGGGAGTGGTCTATATTTTTGCTTTATATATATATGAGGGCTTTGAATAGCTTTCCTTCGAGGGAACAGTCTATTAGCTATAGCAATGATAGTACAGCTATCCTTCGAGGGAGCAGTCTGCCTTTAGAGTTTATGACCTTTGATATTTTGACATCTTGATTTATTTTTGACAAAATTTTGAGTCATGGACAAGACTATAGAAGTTCAAGGGCTCCCTTTTATTAGGACAAAGCATCCATACTTATAAAAGGGTTACAGAGGACTTGTTAAGGGGAATAGGGTTGAAAGGAATGCTCCATTTTATTAAGAGGACGGGGATTGCTCAAGGGATGAGCTCTAGTTAAATGTCAAGTGGACGAGTACTCAACTAACAGTAGAATGGTCGCAGATGCAAGACATTAAAGGGATCATGTTCTGATAAGTCCCTGGTCCATGCTTGTGTGTGATAATGTAAGGTCTGAGCCAATTAGGAGAAAACTTGGCTTGTTTACTTCTTTCCAAATTGGTCATGTGTTAAAGATGATTAAGAAGTTGGTTGATATGTTGTTGGATTGTTTGGTTGATACTTGGTCGAGGCTTGGTCGAGACTGGTTGAATGTTTGTTCAAGGTTCGGGTCGATGGATATTTGGTCAATGATTGGTCAATGGTTGGGTTGAATGTTTAGTCGAGGTTTGGTCGAGATTGGTATTTGGTCGATGATTGGTAACAAGATTGGTTGAGATTGGGTCAATGGTTTGGTCAATTGTTTAGTCATTGTTTGGTTGAATGTTTGGTCGAGGTTTGGATGGTGCTTGGTTGAGGACATGATTAAAAGGTTGGTTGATGCTTGGTTGGTTGATATGGTCACTGATTGGTTGATTGATATTTGGTCAATGGTCAGTTGAATGTTTGGTCGAGGTCGGGTCGGTGCTTGGTTGAGGCCTAGTCGAGGTTTAGGATTAAAAGAGTGATTGATATTTGGTCGAGATTGGGTTGAAAGGTTGGTCGAGGCTTGGATGAACGTTGAATTCCCCCAGTGGCTAGGGAGAATGTTTGACAAATTGGTCAAGGCCAGTTGAGGCTTGGTGTTCAGATTGACTGTGTTGATGTCGAATAAGGGGATTAAAGGTGGCAAAGGGACCATAGTCTGGCATGGAGATCCCGATTTAGGTGATGAGGTTTGAGAAGCATGGGTCGGTGTTGATGATTTGTTGAAGGGGTGGTCAAGAGGATCCTTGATGAGAAGGGTATCCTTTTTTTGGTGTCGACGAGTGATAGCTTTAAGAGCGCAACAATGCTCAGTGTCATGTCCCAGAGTGTGATTATAGTGGCAAAATTTAGAGTTGTCGAACCAAGATGGTCTTGATCTGAGAGTTGATGAGTGGGGTGGTGTTGAAGGTTTGTTGATAATATGGTCAAGAAGAAGGGTGTCTTTCTCCATGTAACGGTGAATGATAGCTTTGAGGGCACAACAATGCTTAGTGTCGTGCCCACACATGCGATGATACGCACAAATTTGAGTGTCGTCAAACCAGGGTGGTTTTAGTCTAAGAGATTGATATGGTTTAAGAGGTGGGAGATTGATGTGAGAAGACTGCAATAATTGCCGTAACAGCAAGGCATAAGAACCTGTTAATGGGTTTGTGCATCTTATTGCAGTGGGGGTTGATGACCTTGGTTTGAGAGGCGTAAGAGGTGTTGGTCGTACCATCATTTTTGTGGGTGGTGTAGCCACACATGTAGATGGCACTTTGGTGGTGATAGGTGTTGGATGTTTTGGAGGAAATATATGTCTGATGGGTTGAGAAGATAATGGAGGTGACTTGCCTCTATGAAGTATGGGAGTAGGAAGCACTCCTATTAAAGTAGACAGATGCAAGCCCAAAATTGAAGGTAATGATGAAGGTGGGGGAGGAGTCCTCTGGTGTGATTTAATGGCCTTCTTTGGTTTGGGTTGAGGGCCACCATTAGGCGAGGCAAGGTTAGATACGGGTTTGGGTTCAGATGTGGACGGAGGTGAGTGAGATGTAGCAATCTCAGGCAAAAGGTAAGAGGAAACTGTGACTGGGTCTTCCTCAACTGAAATGGGTGAAGAGACTGGTTCTTCTCTTAGTAGAGAAGAAATAGGAGAGTGTGGCTCCTCGAGAGGGTAGGGGGCAGGGATGATTGTGCCTTCGACTTGTGGTTGAGGAGTAGGCAAGGTAGGGTCCTCCATTGGTGGGAGGAAGGATGGATTTGGGGATAATGGCATTGGTATGGTCAAGGCGTCCTCCAATATAAGAGAGGTCGATGGAGGACTAACAGGAGAAGAGGATTCTTCTACCTATGGAAGAGGTTGGTCAGGGACAAGAGGTGAGACCGTGTTAATCGTGCGTATATCATGCTCTTGGGGGTCATTGATCATGGTCTGCACATGGTTTTGGGTAGGCGGATGATTAGGAAAAGGTTGTTTAAATATGTTGATGTTTTGATTGGGCGAGGCATTTGGGTTATCCAAGAAAAGATCCCCCTTATCTATCATGTCTTGGACAATGTTCTTGAAGGTTTGGCAGTTGTCGATGTCATGGCCTTGGACACGGTGATAGTGACAGAAGTCGGCCTTCCTATACCAGGTAGGGATAGCTTTTGAAGGGTCGAATTGAGGTGGTCAGATTAGAGGGATATTGAGGACCCCCTGCTTGACAAGTTTTTCCAAAATGAAAGTGTATGACTCTCCAATTGGAGTGTAGTTACGTTGTATGTACCATTGTTGGAATTGTTTTGTGATGCTTTGAGACGTTGAGGGTTGAGATTGATTATTTGTTATTGGGGATGGTGATCTAATGACCATAGTGTTGGCCACTCCTTTGGGTTTGGAATGGGAAGAAGAAGGTCTGGAAGAAGAAGGGTCATCAGTTTTTGCATTGGTATTATGGAATTTGACCTTATCTTCTTCAATGGCATGAAGTTCAAGCTTTCGGGCCATGGTGAAAGCTTCGTCAAAAGTGTGGAATGTTTGAACCCGCAAGGTAGATGAGATGTGCTTGGCACATGCTTGAGAGAAGAGCTCAATGAGCTCAGGTTGAGGTAAAGGGAAGGAGAGTTGGTTGATTAATCCTCTCCAACGGGCCACAAAATCGACTATTGATTCATCGTCAAACTGTTTGATAGAGTAGAGGTCTGTGATTGAGACTTTTTTGGTGATATTGATAGAAAAATGGTCAAGGAATAATTGGGTGAGTTGAGTGAATGAAAACATAGAGTGACTGGTAAGAGAGATATACCAATCAAGGGCAAGGCCAGAAAGTGACATGGGAAACGTGCATAGCAATAACGCATCGTCATGGGCTATGAGATAACAAGCATGTCTGAATGCTCATAGATGTTGTTGCAGGTCTTCGTTACCTGGAAATAAGAAAATTTAGGAAGCTCCCACTAACTAGGATATGGCTGGTATTGGATAGAGGGATGGATGGATTCATTGCAAATTTGTTCATATGAAAGAGCATTGCTCAAACCAGAAATGGAGGTCTCAAGACTAGACATTTTGTTTATCAGCATCTTGATGAGATCCGCTGATGGATTAGCAGGTGGGGCACCCCCTAGGTTTTAGGGTGCTTGAAAGGTGCTAGAAGGGGCATATGATGTAGTCGGTTGCACTTGTATAGGCGTAACGTATTGATGACTAGTCATAGGGATAGAAGTGGAAGCCAGGGGTGGTTGTGCCATGGAGGTAGAAGACATAAGTTGACTAGATACTACCAAAGGTGGTTGCGTGGTAGCATTGGCAAAAGGGGAGGTAGACACTCTTGCATTTATAGGTGCAAGTGTGTGTGGAGTCAAGACAATCAAGTTCTGGTATGATGTAGAACTTGGTTGAATTGCGTGTTGTTAAGGAAGTAATGAAATCCTGATGGAGGTCGGTCTAAAAATAGATGGGGAGGCCAAACTTTGTTTATTGGCCATGGTCAGGTTAATGGTTGAGGTAATAGTCTGAGTCATAAAATGCTGGGTAGCGGATGGTGTTGATGGCATCGCCGCTTCACCCGAAAGGTCTCACATTTGGTTTCTTATGAGATAGTGTTAGAGAGCCTTGGCATTGAGGTCCAAGAATCTTTCAAAATCTTGGTCCCCTTCAGGGACAATGGGGGTCTGAGTCGGGGTCGGTCGAGTTGGAGTTCGTTCAGTCTCTGAATGAAACTCCATTAAAGGACTAGGCATAGATGGTGAAGGTGGGAGTGGTTGTTGCCTCGCATGGTTAAAAAGAGTCTTGGTTTGACTGTGTGTCAAAACTATTCAAGGCAAGAAGAGGTCAGGTTCCAGAAACTATGTTTTTTTAGTTTTAGAAACTCAGAATGTCATTTTGACAGAAAAAAGGTCAGGTTTTAAGGCTGCTTTTTTGAAAAAAAACTGTGATAGTGACCGACATCGGTTGAAAAACTGATGTCAGTGAGAACAAATGGCCGACATCGGTCAGATGACCGATGACGGTGAAGAAAGGTTGCCGATGTCGGTTATAAAACTGATGTCAGTTACTGTGTTTTCCAAAAACTCTGAGAATTTGAAAGTTTTTGGAAAAAAAAGAAAACATCCTCACTAGCTCAAAAAACTAGATGGGAACAGAAAAATAGATGAAGACAGGTAGACCCTAAGCGTTAAATCCTAAGAATCAACTTTTAGAATCATGTTGGCTTATGCCTTAGAATGTGTTTGGGAGGTTGGCTTATATAACGGGTCCTAGAAGAGGTAGTCTAAAGTTGGTTTCAGGTCAGTTTAGGTGCTCAAGAGTCTGTGTTAGGTTTCGTACTTGGCCTAGTGCTAAGGAGCAAGCTCCCCTCACTTCACGAGCCCAGTGGTAATCTGGTCTCACTTAGCTAGTTTATACTTCCCCTAGAGATTATCCTCTGCTAGAGAATAGAGTGGGCTTTCCCCTTGGTAGTGAAGTCCATGTGAGATTGCCGGGATGAGTAAGGTATTCACTGGGTGATGAAATCCCAGTGGGGCCTTGTCTCAGGTAAGTTTTGATGTTTGATTTGTGCAAGTGATTTCGTTGTGTAACATAAGTGGACTACGATTAATTCATGATGCAGTTCTAATTACTAGATGTGTGGACTAAATATGCATGCAATCAGAAATGAAATGTAATGTATTTTAAGCCCAAATAGAAATGTGATTTCAGATGAAAACAAGTTGAGAAAGGGTTGAAGAGTATGAGTTGACTAGTCTAAGGTGCAAGAAAAGAAAGAACAAGAATGATTCTTTTTAATTTTTGCTAATAGTGTCTTTTGGAAGAGATAGAAGAAAGAGGTGAAAAGGAGAAACCTAATGCACCTATATGAAAAGAAAGAAAAGAACCCAAGGAAGACCCTAGGGTCCCACTGGGCGTGCCAGAATGTTTATATATGATTTTTCACTTTCACTTTCAAAAAGAAATGAGAAACTAAGATAAGATGGTCTAGGGTTAGATGTTACCTGGATGAGGTCGTGCACACCAAATTTAGACATTGTGAGAACTCCTCTTTGGTTGTGGAGGATGACACCTGCAGAAGAAAGAGACTAAAACAAAGAAGGCGTTAGATGGATGTAAGGTGGACTGCCAAGCAATGCTTGATCCCGAAAGTGCAGAGACTTCCTGGAAGGGTGTCAGTCCATTGATTGATAAAAGAATGTTTGATAAAAAGTAGAATGATAAAAGACTAAAATGATTAAAGACTAAAATAGAAATAGAAGCAAATGCTAACCTGAATGTTGTTATCAGTCTGGTCACAGTCGCCAACATTGGTTAGGCTGCCAGCGTCGGTTGGTCAAGTCTGCCGACATCAGTTTGTCTATCGATGTCAGTTGGGGTAGTGGTCTTTGGTTGGGTCTCAGAGAAGGTCTGCACTCTAGAAGGGGTCTCTGGCAGTCAGAGAGTCTGTGTAGGGTTGCTAGTCGATGGACAGGGTCTTAGGAGGGAGTCAGGTTGAGGACAGGGTGTCAAAAGAGGGAAAGATATGGGAAAGGCCTCTCAGCCTTTTCAGGAAGAGAGTCAGGGGTGCTCTCGTTGAAAGTCAAGTCTTTTCTAGATAATATGGCTTAGAAGCAATAAACAAAAAACTAATTACAGAAGCACTCTGAAATATAGAAATGGAATAAAAGAGGAATACTTACCTATTGCTTGCTAAAGGAGGAGTGTGGAAGATTGGTTGCTGATGCTGCTGTGGTAGAGGACTTGTTGCTGATGTTGTTGGTGTAGAAGACTTCCTACAATGTACTTATATCTTGTGGTGCTTGTTTTACATCTAGGAGAGAGAGAGAGAGAGAGAGAGAGGTCGAAGTCTGGGCGCCAGATGGTTTTTGCATTTGGGAGGAGAGCATGTGAGAGAGAGACCAGAAATCACCTTTGGGTCAGTCTTAAGCAACCAACGTCGGTGATCCCGCTAGCATCGATCGATAGGTAATCGACATCGGTAGCTAGAATAATGGCAAAAATGCTAAAATTAGCCTTTCACTCGTTCTTCCAACTGCCCGGGTCAATTGGTCGTACGAAAATGGTCAAAGGTGGATAAATAAATGTGAGGATTAGTGGAGGGGAAGTTGGAATAGGTCATAGGGTGATAAATGAGGGTATCCAAGGGAAAGGAATCCAATGAGAGGAGAGGTGGTAAAGGGGGGATAATTATTAATTTAAAATAAGATAATTATTTTAAATTAATAAGAAATAGGTTAGGAGTGGTTAAGTGGACCAAGGGGACTAAGGGGGGAGAGTCGACCAGGGTTAGACACGATTTCGTTGTCTACAAGTGAACCAAAGGGTAATATAATCAATTGGTGAGGTTGGAATAGATTTTGAACACACATATAGATGTGATAAACCATAATATAATTTTGTAATACCAATTATATGGCCTAGACAAGAAGGTCTGTAGGTCGACCTAATAGGAAGGCATGCAAACTCAATCCCAAATCAAATGTCACTTCAAGTTATAACTTTCTCCAAACACTATAGTGTTTTGTATGATTCTTATAAGGGTAAATATGAGGTTTTAATTCTATAATAATTCATTAAATGTGATAATTATGGTCTTTTGGTTCACAAAGTGTAAACAAGCCTATTGGCAAGGCCTAGGCCTAAAGCCAAATAGGGGTCAATTTTCATTTTAATCTTTTTTAAATCCATTATAATGGTTTTAAGAGGTTTTTATAGTGTATATATAGGTTTTTAAACTTTTATATTGCAAATAGAGTCTCCAAGAAGCCATTGTTGGCCCCTCGAAAGCATTCAGAACCCACTAGGAAGCAAAAAATGAGCTTGAATGTCATCTTCAAGTGCTTAAAACTTCCACCAAGATTTGCATGGGACCTTGAACCATTAAAGGAATTTGAAGAAGGTATTTGAGGATCCATAAGTGAAATTTTATTAGAACTCCAATGTGCCATGGCTATGAACAAACACTAAGAATGAAAACTACTTCAAAACCCTTGCAAACCCTCCATAGTGACCTGATTGAGAAGATGAGAACATTTGAGTATCCATATGGGTGAATTTAACCATGAGTACTACAGATAATTTTTCCAACTCCATGAGGATTGGATTGTACGTAACTATATGGATGGGGAAAAACATGGCTTATTTTGACCATTTTTGGTTTTTTGTAGGCATGGTTAATTTTCAAGAGGCTAAATAACTTTTGGAGGAAGTATTAGGACTTATTATAAGTCCTCATGGTTAATTAATCAATTTTATAATCTCCTAATTACTCATACTAATTCTCTCAATGTAGCCAGTCTAATGAGCCAGCTAGGAGAGACTTAGAGAAAGTGATGGATCTTCATTTTGGGATCCTTTTTAGGCCAATTTCATGTAACTGATGGTATTAACACTCCTTACACATTTCATTACTTTTATTTTATGGATCATATTGTATTTTTTTAGAGCTTTAAGGTGACAAAGTGTGAGAGGTGAACGGAAAAGGCCATATTGAGACTGCCAAGTGTGATCATGCATGGCCAGAATGATAGGAAGGGTTAATATCCTCCCCAATGCATATGAGGGCCTCTAATTAACCCCTCATAATTATATTCATCATAAAATTTGATCATTTTTAGGGTTAGGATAGTTTTTTAAGGCCAATCATGGAAGGCAATTTTCTATGCATAAAAAAGGAGTTTCTTGAATATTTATAGGTCTTGGATGATTTTAAATGACATTTTTAACTCCTAAGATTATATGGATCACCATATCCCTCTTTCATAAATTTTTAATTGATCTTAATATTGGTGACACATGTCCTTGTGCCTCTTCAACTTCTCTTCTCTCTCTCTTCCTCAAAGTTCTATAAATTGAGCCATTTTGGCCATTGTAAAGGGACCACATTTTTTGGTATGGTGAAGCTCTAATAAAATTACATTACACTTTGATTTTTAACATTGAATACAAGTCTAATTTTTAGTTTTTAACATATTTTCTAAGTGTGTGAGTGATGTATAGTGGAGCTAAGTAATAGTATCATCCTTCCTCCCTTTATCCTTCATATTTGAGCAAGGTTTCTAATGTTAATAGGTCATGTGAATTTTTTTGAATGTACTAAAATATCTTCCAATTATGAAATTATATATATGGTGTAAAATATTCCCCTTGGGTCAAGTATCTTGTTGATTTTCCCAAGCATGTTACCTTCACATTGAAACACTATGTTAAGATCTTTCAATGTATGGAATTGGTCTTGAAAAGCATTTTTTCTTAGTAGAAGTATGATAATATATGGGATAAATTCTTGGTGGATCACCTCTCTATCATAGTTTCAGTTTTATGAAAACTCTTGACTCTTTTCATGAACAAGCATTAGATTAGGTGAAAGGCATTTAGAGAAGAATTCAAGGAGCTAGCCCTTTTCAATCCTAGAGATTCATCTCTCTTACAAGTTCTCATGAACTTGAGAGATGATTCAATGTTGCATAAAATTGCGGGAGCTTCATAGAGTGTTCTACGGTGCATAATTTGATGACAATGGTTGCTAAGAGAGAGAAATTCAAAGAGCATGGGGTCTGAGAGTCTCATAAATCTAGGTGAAATAACAATGCTACCTTGACTTTGACCTTGTTTTATCCAAATGTGGAGGTGAAAGAAAGGGGGAAATCAAGAGTAAAATGACACATGTAACAAATTTTAATTTCTTAAAATTGTAAAAAATGTGACAAAGGAAAAAAAGGAATACAATGATAGCAAAGGTGTGATTCCTTATCATAAAATTGTAGGAAGTGAAGGAAAACATGTTAACATAGATTGTTTATAAATTACATCTAGAAAAAGAAGCAAAAGCTAACATCTAAATAACAAGGATCATAAAGAACATGAAAATAAAGGTAATTTTATGAGGAGGGATAGGTTTTATCCATGCTCTTACCAAGTAACTCAAAAAAGGAAAACCCAAGGGGTGACAATAAGAAAAAAGTGAGGGAGCCTTTGTATAAATCACCTCACAAAGAAAGACCCAAAGGATGCCAAAACAACATTGGCAAGTAGCAAAAGAATGAAAAGGAAGAAATGAGAAATAAAAAGAATGGTAATTTTATGAGGAGGGTTAGGTTTTATCCATGGTCTTACCAAATAACTCATAAAATAAAAGCCCAAGAGGATGCCAAAATAACATTGGCAAGCAAAAGGAGAATGAAACGATAAGTGATGAAGACTATGGTACATCTAGAAACCAAAAGACCAAAAGGGAGGACTAAAAGTTTGAAAAGAAAGGAAATGAAGACTATGGTACATCAAAAAACCAAAAGGCTAAAAAGGAAGATTAAAGGTTTGAAAAGGAAGGAAACTACTGCATAGGGAGAGACCTATGGTAAAGTAACCTCCAAAATGATATTAGATAGATATATAGAGCAATCATGAAAAGAATGGAAATGATGAAGCAAAGTATTTCCTAAGGCATTGGTGGTCTCTTTGAAAATATGGCCTTTATTAGTTTGAAGGTGATAAGTACTTAGACCAAGAACCTTTTTACCTAAGGGCCCCACCATTTTTGGGCATACTTACCTTATTTATCATAGGTGTAATCTAATTTAAGGATAAGATCACCAACATTAAATGTGTGGTTTTTAACATGTTTGTTATGTTGTTTGGCAATGCGAGCCTTATATTGGTGATTGTGATGTAAGGCGAAAAGATGATGTTCATCAAGAAAATCAAGGGTATGAAGGCAGACCTCACACAATTCTTCATCAAGAATGATTCCATGAAGAGATATGTGAAGAGAAGGAAGCTCAAATTCAAGAGGAAAAATTGACTCCAAACCATAGACTAGAGGGAATGGAATTGCCCCAGTGGCAGTATGAATACTAGTATAATAGGCCCAAAGTGTAGGATAAAGATGAAGATGCCAATCCATGTGGATTTCATGAATTGTCTTTTGAAGAATTTTATTGAGAATTTTGTTGGTGGCCTCAGCTTGACCATTACATTGTGGATGATAAAGACTGGAAAACTTGTGATTGATTTTAAATTTGGTGCAAAGTTTTTTAACATGTTTATTTTTTTAATTACCACCATTGTCAAAAATCATGTGAGGAACACCAAAGAAGAAAATAATTTGGTTGAGAATGAATTTAGATATAGTATGATAGTAAAATTAACAAGGGTCATGGTTTAAACCCATTTGGTAAATTAATCAATGGTAGTGATGATGAAGACATGCCCATCTTGGGACTGAGGAAGCTTGCCAATGAGATTGAATCCCCATGTAGAAAATGGCCAAGGAGATTTGATAACCTGAAGTTTAGCTTCTAGAAAATGAATGATGTCATCATGAATTTGACAAGGATTACACTTTTTAGCATATTCAATAGCATCATTTTCTAGAGTAGGATGATAGTAACTCATACATAGGCATTTGTGAGTTGTAGCATGTCTGCTATAGTGACCATTACAAATACCCCCATGTGCTTGCTCAAGTAGAGGAGTAACCTCATCTTGCATAACACAATAGATCAAAGTACCTTTGGCATTATGATAATAAAATATGTTATGTTTAAATATGTACTTGAAATTTTGTTTGCAAGACACATTTTTTCATGGGAATCCAAGTTAGGAGGATAAGTGTTCTAAGAATTGGATGATGTCTTGATACCATGGGCATTATTGGATGGTGGTAGCCTTGATGTGGAAGATAATGGGAATCTAGAGGGTGAGTAGATGATAGATATTTTATTATTTATATGATAAAATAAGGATCATAAAGAACTTGATGTGGATGAAAGAGAGAAATTGAAGAGGAAAGAGAATCAACAACGGATTTTTAGTCTCTAGGAATAGGTTCAATTGTAAAAGAGGCAAAATCCTTAGCAAGAGTGGTTGCAATTTGATGATAGGTAGTAATATTTTCACTTTTACATTGATAGGCATCACTAACTTAACAAAAAATGAGTTGAGAATCACCAAAAGAATGAAGCTATTGTATGTCTAGATCAAGATCAACTCTCATATCTAAGTTAAGAGCTTCATACTTAGCCATATTATTGGTGACATCAAATGTAAAATAGAAAGCTAAAGGAATTATTTTACCTAGAGGACTATTGAGAATGCAACCTGCCCCGACTCCTTGAAGGTATTTAGCACCATCAAAGTGAAGGGTCCAAGTATCCTCATGCAAGTCAATATTAAGTTAAGGTAGCTCCTCAATAACTACTTTTGGTTTGGTAGTATCAGAGGGAGTGGAAGGTTCATTAGATTGATTGGCTTCAAGATCGGTAGTAAAGATATGAAAATAATATTTAAGAGAAATTTTTTTTATTAGGACCTTCAATATAAAGAATATTTTCATCAGGATGGTCATCTTGAATTAAAGAAGTGGCTAGAATAGGAGTTGTGGTAAGTTGGTTAGCTATGACTTATCCTTTGATAGCTTTTTGCATGACGATGTGAAGATCAAAATCCATAAGTAAAACCATCCACTTTTCAATTCTATCTCCTAGAATAAATTCCTTAGATAATAAGTGACGAAGGGGGTCAGAATGAAAAATGGCATAGGTGGTTTGGTAAATCATGTAGTGATGAAGCTTTTTAGCTACAAAATAGATGGTGAGGCAATCATTTTCAACTTTGGTATAACATATTTCATAATCGATGAGGCCTCAGCTAATGTAATAGATGCCATACTCCTTACTTGTATCATCTTATTGGGAAAGCATTATTCCAACTGAAATAGGTGTGGAAGAAGTGTAAATAATCAAGGGTCAATCATTAGAAGGAGGACAAAGTGTAGGTGGATGAAGCAATGACTCTTTCATGTTGTCAAATGATTTTTGGCATGGATCTATCCATTCCAAAGTTGTACCTTTCTTGAAAATGGAATTGACAGACTGAATTCAATAATCCATCTTAGGAACAAATCATCTAATTTGCCCAAGCTTGCCTAAATAGGTACAAATATCAATAATAGAATGAGGGATAGGCATGTTGATAATAGCTTTAATATTGGATGGATCAACATCAATTCCATGGAGAGAGACTAAGAATCCTAAAAATTTGCCAAATGTAACTCTAAAGACACATTTTAAAGGATAAATTCTAACTTTGTATTTGATGAGATAATCAAGGATGATTGCAAGATCAGAAAGATGATTTATGCGATGCTTGGATTTAGCAATAAGATCATCCATATATGTTTCAATAATTTTATGGATTAGATCATGAAAGATATGAGTCATAGCACACTGGTAATTATCTCTAGCATTTTTGAGACTGAAGGGCATTTTAACATAATAATAGGTTCCCCTTATGTTGGTCCTTGGGAGCTATATGAATCTAATTGTATCTCAAAAATCCATCCATAAGAGGTAACATTTCATATCTAGCTATGGAATAAATAATGGCATCTACTGAATCTAAAGGAAAGTTATCTCTAGGACAATCAAGATTAAGATTGTGGAAATCAATGTAAATATGAATGACCATGGTGACCTTCTTTTGAACAAGAACAATATTGGAAACCCATTTAGAATAATCCATAGGTTTAATAATTTAGCATCTAGAAGTTTGATTATTTCTTTATGGATTAAGTTGGTAACTTTGGGATGAAACTTGCTTTGCTTCTAACACATAGGTTTGGCATCGAGATAAGTAATGATGTTATAGACCACTATGCTAGGGTCAAGCTAGGCATATCTTGGTAAGACCATGCGAATGTCTCTTGATACTTATCGAAAAATAGGCTGAAATTATCATGTTTAAAAGGTGAGAGTTCTTTGGAAATTATGATTGGTTGAGGATAAGATGGAGTACCATAGTTGGTATGAGTTGTTTATTCAATAAGCATGGCATTACCATCTTGAAAGTGGTATGGTGCATTGGGTAAAGATGAAATTGGATTAGATTTAGGATCAATGCTAGCGACAAAGTCATTGACGTGAGGAGTTTTATTTTTAAAATTTTTAATTTTATGATGTTGACATGGGATTTCTATTTCTCGAGCATAAATAAACTCTAAAAAAGCTTCATCACTAGGAAAGGTAAGAAGAGGACCATAATATTCCACATCTACTTCTAGATATAAAATTTGATTTCCATGTTGATCATATTTAAAATGTATTTGATAGACATTGGTTGCCTTGGCATCAAGTGTGATTTTAAGAGTATAAAAAATAGATGGAGTAGAAGAGTTTGATGGAGAGCTAATGGGAGAATAATTAGATTTAATTAGAGAATATAAAGCAGGTAAAGAAGATGAAATCACTTCTGGAGGTTCAAAAGGTGTGATTTGCTCTACCACCCAAGGAGAATCAATAAGAGGAGGATTGATATGAGGTACATAACCCTTAGGTTCTAAGTTATGACCTACAGAAATGGTATGTACATCTTAGTTAAAAGCATGAATTTGATCTAAGGTCTTTTGATAATTTAAGACATCCAAGTCTCTAGATTGAGCTTAGGCCATGATATAGTTGTCATCATATGTGGGAGAAATCGTGCATGCTTGGGATTTGAGAGGATTTTTAGATTGTGAAATCCCAAGATTATTGAATGTTAAAAGAGTCATAATGAGAGGATCTTGAAATATCTTAGCCACTCCAAATTCATTGCAAGCAAAAGCATCTTTAGGTAAGTATGTGTTTTGAGAAGTGCATGGAGTGGGAAAATTAGTAATCTCATCCATGAGAGGAATGGTATGATTTAGGGGTAAGAGGGAAGGTGGAATCCATTCCAAAATATATGAAAGCAATTTCTTAGTATTACAAGTGTGTTGTAATTCATTGGGCTCATAATCATCAAAATTTGCAAGAGTAACTTGTAAATCAGGATTCATATTGATGAACTCAGGCAGAGGAGGACTATTAATTTTAGGAATTATGGGAATATGATATTGTGATTTAGGATTAGGTAATTAGATACTTCATAGGTTGAGATCAGCTTCATGCTTATAATGTTTTCCATTGTTTATAAATTTAATGCATTAACTATTGGAATAAGTAATGGCCCTCATTCGATGAGTCTGTGGATGGCTGAGGAGTATGTTATAGGATAAAGTAAGATCAAGAACCATGAGTTTAGTTCACATGATCTTCGGACTAATGGTTAAGGGAAGCCATATACAACCAAGTGTATTTTGATTAGTCTTATCAAAACCACAACAAGTAAGATGGGTTTGTTCAAGATGAATTTTTTTATAACCAAGATGTTGTAAAAGCCATAAAGAAGTCACATTAATACTAGAACCTTCATTAACTAGAAATTTTTGACTAAGGGTGGTATTAATGGCTATCTTGATGAAAAGAGGTGGATCATCAGTGAAAAAGAGGATTTCATAATTAATCATGTCCTCTTTAAGGAATTTAATGGAAGGTTTGGAAGGAAACATAGATTCAATGGTATTAATGTTTGTTGGTTGAGAATCAATAGAAGGTGGTTCTTAATCTAAAGAAGATGGATCTTTAATCTCTTAGAGTTGTTACATAAGGAATTTATGATGATAAGGTGAAGCGTGAACCAACTCCATGAGAGGAAATTTACATGGCATAGAGTTAAGTTCTTTTAGGAAATTTTAATGAGATTTAAAAGAGGAGCCACAAGGTTTAGAAAAACATAAATTAGACTTTGGAGGGATAGATGTGGTTGGAGGATCAGAAGGAGGAATTTGTTTCTCAGTTGCTTCTAAATCAATATTGATAGTGGTATTATCTTTAATCAATTGTTCTTCTAAAGAAGGTTTCTTAGGGTTGGTCATAGGATCTTTATGTGTTGTCTTCCTATGATAATTAACCTTAGTTGTATTGACATATTAAGAGTTGTTATGGTATTGATCATAATCAGCATCAATTGCACAAACATCCTTAGAATTTGATTGGTTATGGGAAGAAGATTTTTTATTATTATTAAATGTAGAGGCTTTAGAGGGTTTTGATTTTTTAAAAGCATTAGTTTATTACTGATGATGGTGCTTAATCATGGATTCATGGTCAAATGAATCACCAATCATGTATGAAATAGCACATTTAGCAAGCCCTCTATAAGATCATGAGAATGTCCAACATTGGCATGAAACCAACCAAAGAGATTGGGATCATGCCATTTAGGAGAAGCATTAGGATATATGAAAGGTTTAGAAAGAGGTAAAAATTATCTCATTTGATGAATTGAAAGAGGCACGTGAGACAATGAAAGAACATCATTTTTAGTAACACCAGGTTTGGTTTGAGAAGTGTTACTAGTGATAGCATTGAATGTTTGGAAAGATCATTTAAGGATTTTATAATTAGGTTTGAATTACTTCATAATAAAATCTTGTCGTTTAGCTTGGTCAAGAGCTTCATTAAGAGTTTGAGGAGCAAAGGTTTGAACTTTATATTAAAGAGTAGGGGTTAAAGTTGTGATAAAGAGTTTGAATAGGCTATCATCAAACATATTATGATTGGCTTTATGAGCTAAGGATTTCCATCTTTTAATAAATTCATCAGCCGAATCATTAGGAAATTGTTTGGCATTTATGAAATGGCTAAGATAGTTTTCAAGAAGATCATTATGTTGAAACTCTTTAACTAAAGGATTGACCAAATCTTCAAGTTGCCAAATAGAATGTTGAGGTAATTGATTATACCATTATAATACATCACTAGTGAAGGTTTTGACTAAGATTTTAGTAGTGGCAAATGTATTAGTTTGGATCCACTCTTTGTAGAGATTACCAAAGGCTTTAAGAAATGAGGTGGGGTCTTTAGTCCCATCATATTTAATAATTGGTGATATGTTACCAATGTTAATAGATACAATGAAGGGAGATAAAGGCTCATTTTGGATAGTTTGAAGCATTTTGTTATTCATTATTGGTTGAGGAATAATGTTACCTAAGGCATCTCTAAGAGGTGGAGGAATGTAATTAGGATTAGCTTGAGGATTCATGATTGGAGATTGATTAGCCACATTGATCAAATGTTGTTGAAGTTTCATCATTTCATTGGTATTAGAGTTTTGCATAATGTTCATTTATTAAATCACTTAGGCTAATAATTGATTTCTATTAGGTGGTGGGTTGGTGTTAGAATAAACATTTCCCACATTAGTGTTGGATGGAATATTAGAAGAAAAGTTATTAGTGGGATTATTAAATAAATTTGATTCAATCACTCGCACATTAGTTTGAAGGTTTTGAGAAGGTTCTTGATAGGTGCAAAAAATATTGGACCCATCAACCTCATATTGAGGTGTTATTTGCACCATGTTGCAATTTGTAGATGGAGGAGAAGAGGTGCCCCAAGAGTGATAGTGCTCTTGGGAGGTAAAGAAAGGTAGAAATGAACACCCCATATAGGATCTAAATGAATTAAGACTATCCAAAAAGATTCTGATAGGGGACCTCATTTTAATCAAAGAGAAATGAATAGGATGCATATTGGAAAGGATGAATAACCAAGCTAAAAAGTAGGGGAAGCAAAAAACAAAGATAGGTTGACCAGGTTGACCTAGTGGAAAAACTAAACCTATAGATTGTGCTAGGTTGACCAAGTTGACCTAGTGTAGTGAATAGAAGCAACAAAAAAAGTTTGAGACAGTACAGAGTCAAGATGGTCAACAGAGCATAGTAGATAGGGAAAGGGAAAGGATTACTAATAAGATGAGAAATGAAATAAGGTATGCTTGTAGCTATTCTATAAAATTAGATATTGAAATGAAATAAATAGTCAATTAGATTAACATTGGCCAATCTAATTGATGCACATAAATAGATTGAAATTTCAAAATAAAATTATAGAACAATGTGAAATAGAGAAAATAAGAACCAATCTTGGTGTTTTAGAGATGAAAATAGAATAGATAACTGACCTATAACCTTGGAGAGAATTGATCCAGTCTACAGAGCTAGCTGAAGTTGGTTGATCAAGTGAGATAAGAACCTATTGTAAAAATTAAAAAAAGTGTGCTAAGTAGACTTGGTCGACTTAGTAGACTAAACTAGATGTCTATAAATGTGTTAAGTTGAGTTGGTCGACCTAGTTGATTGGATTGTATAAGTCTAGAATCTAAAACCTGCACTATGAACCCTGAATAAGAACCTACTACAAAGTGGCTCTAAAAATGCTAGGTTGATCTAATAGGCTAAACAAAAAGTCTGCAAAGTACTAAAAACCTATGTTGGGTTGAGCTGGTCGATCTAGTTGACTATTCTTACACACAAATAAAAATAGCTAGGTCAACAAAATTGAGCTAGAAAGTCAAAACATATGATAAAAAAATATCACAAATAGAATAAAATAAGTGAAAGAAACCCTATAAGGGTTTGATTTCATGTCAAGGTCACTAGAATATATGCAATCAGAATTGCATGATACACATGAATCAATCATGGATTGGATAAGATAGATCACACCTACACTTTTGAGTAGGGCACACACTTGTTAAGTAAGAGCATGACCAATGTGAGGATCTGCTAGACCTAATTAGGGGATCACTTGTATCATCTATCCTAACACATCATGCTAGGTAGGGTTCCAAAGCCTACAGTCTAACATAATCACAAAACCACCTTAAAAGAGTCCTATGGTTTCTATATTCACTTATGAAAGTAAACTAATCT
>JARHVA010000950.1:915000-1077500 GCA_037957365.1 Torreya grandis
CAAAGTGGTCTACCCTATGTTATTTTTGCATTGATCTATTTAGCCTTGAGGGTAAGGTCGATGATTTAGGGATCAAATTACTTGATTCTTGAGCCATGGATGATTCATCTAGCAGATGATCAATGTTTAGAAATGTTGAGCTTGGTGAGCATGCTTTCAATCCACTTGAAGAGGTATGAGGTATTGTAGTGAACTGATTTTGATGACAATCAAGAGATTCCATCCTCCTACATGCTCCACATTACCATCTCTAATGGGTCCAACCATCTTGTGACCTACCGTCTTGAAAAGTGAATCAAAGGATATCATACACCCCATTGACCTCAGTTGTGTATTAGAAGCCTACATACATTTACATCAATTCACTGGTAGACCTCAGATCCATAACCCATCGACCTATATGTCATTGGGTTATATGCACATTGAATCTATTTTATAGACCCATATTTTTGGGTTTGTTCTATGTATACAAGTGAGTTATTCCACATAGTCCATGAATTTAACATTGGTATGGTATGATTTAATTAAGGTATTGAATTTTATTGGAAACCACCTTCGATGTTGTACATACCTCCACATGAATTGACATGTCAAGAGTTATCTATAGCTCTTATGATGGTGTAGTGTTACCAAGCTATCCATTTCCCATTGGCACAACCTGTCTCCACTTGAATGATCATGAAGTCATAACCGACGGTCTTTTTTCTATGTCCTCTCCAATTTGTATCTAGTTTTATTTATCATCGACCATTATACCCTCATGTGGAAACCACTACCCAAGTTTGTTCACCATACCACTGGTCACTATTTCCTTTTTTGGTGAGCTCTCCATAGCAGTCTATACTACCTCTCAACATCTTTAAACATGTTTCAATTTTCTAAAAAAAACCATTGGTTTTTTTTTTTTTAAATATTACTTGGTAACAACATGAGGTGATTTATTAAAGTGGTGACATTATTTTTTAAGTGGGGGTCAAAACACTTAAAGTGTGGTGTTTTTATGTTTAGTGGGCAAATAAATTTAAGTGGAGGGGCCATCACTTTTATGTGGCATTATTGTAAAAGTAAAGGATTTTTTTTAGGTAGATTTACTTGGGTGGAGGTGATTATTACCCCATTCAATTTTTTTAAAAGTTTTTTAACTAAGTGGTAGACTTGGTAAGACATTGTAAAATGGGGTTAATCCTTCCTCATGGATTTCATCATTGGAGGATTTTTTTTTTTTTTCATAAAACAATATTTTAAAATAGATTTTAATGATTGCTTATCTTTTTTTCCAATATTGAGTGTCAAAGACCAGAGGGTGAGGCCCAGTTTGGCAGGCAACCAAACCCGCTCACAAGAAAATAAACTCTTTTTTTCTAATTATTTTCCCATATTGTATGGCTTTCACCCTCTCTCTTGTACTTATGGACATTTTTTTAGCTACAACTGATGTCCCATTTTGATTGTGCATTATTTTTTGTGCCACTTATTTATACTCATAGACATATTTTTGGCAATGTTTGATGTCCTACATTATTGAGTATAATTTTGTGTCACAAAATGCTCCCTTATTTTAGGATCAACTCTATTGTTCTTGATGGCATCTTCTATAGATTGATCACATTTTAGGTCTTATGTATCTTCTATTGTTTTTTGTTGTATGGGATCTTTATTTGTGGTCACACTGAGACTCATGGAGTATTTTTATTCATGTTTGTATGCTCCATGTTGAACACTTACTCTTCATTTTTTGATTATCCCATCACCACTAGGGAAATTTTCTTGAGAGATATTTATTATGTATCTTTGACACTTTTTTGATAGTTAACGGTCTTCTTCATATTTTTTGTGGATCTTGGTCCTCTTTTGAAGAGTATCTATTCTAATGAATACAATGTTACCATGTTAATGTTTAAGTACTGGATTTAGTCCACTCATACAGACTTTTTTGCATCACTCTACCCAATCAGCAATATGGGGGGTATGGTGCAGATATTTTTTCTTCAATTGTCATGTTCCTTTCTAACCCTTAGTACACTAAATATTTTAATTGTAGATCAAATTTGAACCATTTTTCACTATCGACACCTCTGATAGTCTCATTTCCTAAGAGTTATTCTAGTGAATTCCAATGTCAGTTTTTTTTTGTGATCAAGTAGTGGATCCAGACCACTCATACAGAGTTGAGTTCTATTGAGACTTTCAAGTCCACCAAGTGCATTTGTATTTGATGGTCTTCATTCCATCCAGTGTACCTCTTCAGCATTATGTTTGAGTATTGAGTCATTTTCTTTCTTAGGACACCTTACAACATATATTTTTTGCTCTCTTGACTTTAGCTATTGTTACTGGTTTTTGGGTACCTTGAGATGATATATTTCATCTTTGGTGACTATTTTTCCTAGAGTTTTTAGATCAATGTTTTTTACAAATTTAACCTCATATATAATACCAATTCCTATTTGAGTTGATAGTTATAGTGATTCATCATCCATGTAGTCTAGTAAGATGGATCGGTTACCATAGGGACACTTTGTATTTCACTATGATTTGTACATGGGTACCTGATCAGGTCTAATTGCCAAGACCCATTAGTCTCTTTTATTTCTCTTTTCTTACTCCCTATTTTACACTTAAGGGAGGGTGTTGAAGTGAGTGTTCACACTCGCTTATGAGTTAAGCTTTACTAGGAGTTGGTTAATTATTTGTTGTGTCAAATATTTGCACACCTATTTTATGTGTGCAAATATTCCATAATAACTCAAATTTATTTCACACAACAAATTATTTATTGTGTGAAACAAACTATTATTCTTATTTAGTAGGCACTTCCTATGCTTCTCCTAGACCGATGGAAGAGATAAACTATGTGGGTTGTATTATTCTTTGAGATAATAATAGATAATGGTGCATAATTAGTATTTGTGTATAATTTTAGAGATGTTTTTTATGCTAATGGTTTGTAGGAGAGGTCATATGGAATTATGAATTCATTCTAAACTCCAATAATATATAATAGTCTAGTTTTAATCAACTAATACAAAGCATAATACTTATATATCCATCAGAATAATCCTCAAATATTGAATAAAGTTTTTTTAATCACTAGAGATGAGTATAATATAGCTATTTAAAAACCCAAAAATAACCATAGCCAACTCAACGACTGTACCCCATCTCCCAGTTTACCATGGTTTGAATGTGAGGTTCTGTGCAGGCCAAGCCTTCCAAAGGGCTCCACATACATCCCAGTTTATCTAATAAATCAAACAATAAAATTAGTATCCATAAACATTTAGATAAATTCATTCATTATTTTAATTATAAATTTAATTATAAAACCCACCTCGTAAACATAGGAATGTTATAGAAATCTAGGCCAAAATCTTTTTTCTCTACACTTGTTCACCTCTTCTCCCTTCTATCTTCTCCTCTTAAAATGTCTTTAGCTATGTACCATTCACAGCCTCACTATCCTCTTTTATTTATTTTCCATCCTCTATTTTCTTCCACTCCTCCATCATTAATGACTGATAAAACTCATTCAAATTTTGCATGCCTAGATAGCTTAACTAAATTCCAATCCATCTCCATGCAAAACATAGTGAACCCCATCATTTTTCCCAACATTGCTTAACTAAAGTCAACAAATGATTAGTTACCAAATCAATCTTGATGTTTCTCTACTAAATCCCTATTTAGACATATTATATTCCTTTAACAAATATTCATGGCAATGATCAATCCATCATCGATTACCTTAATTTCATAAGTCACAAACTTATGTTATATTCCATGCAAGACTATCAACTAGTCATGGACTAATGTATTTCCCCATGTAATGACCAACACAATAAAATCATATAACTTTGGAAATGTAACTACATATAAAAAGACTTAGAGTTTTTATGTTGAAATATTATAAATTACAATGATTTCTAAAATCATTAAACAATTAACATTAATATATCCATTTATATGTATGAATATAAATCCTTGAATCAAATAGTTAATTAAATATAAAGCATTATTATTACCTATTGAGATTATAATGTAATTATCATAACACTAATCTTTAATTATTATTATCTATATTTTATATCTCAATTAATGATTATGGAATCCATCTCAACATCATAATGTTTTACTATACAGCCACACATAATAAGGTAGTGAGCTAAATAAACATAAACAAATTCACTTTTTAAGCCAAACAAGATGAGCTACATAAGATCACAAAATTAGTTAAATAACTCAAACAATTAACATGATCATAATCAATAGTAATCAAGATTATATTAGAAAGCATATTTAACAGCCATCTAAATGAAAAGTACACAAAACATGTTACACTATCTAAACAATCAATTATGAAACAAGATATACTAAGTGGTGTGTGCAAAGATTTTTGGATCCATTCTCTATCAACCCCAAATGTCTCCATCTAACCACCCTCTTTGATGATACTCTCCCTCCATCATACTCTGAGGTAAGAATTTGTGTTGCATCAACCTCATAATAATGAAGGTAGTTAGACAAAAACATCATAAAATAATGTTATATAAACATGATCATAATGTATAGAATATAAAAGTATTTCTAACTCATAGTAAACTTAATCATGTAAATTAAAAAACACAAATTATTCCATAATCAGTATATGTCATCAAGCTTAATCAAATATTAGTTAATCAACTAATCAACCATAATACTCTATGGATCAAACAAGTTATTCAGCTTAGAGATAAATTAGGATGTGACAAAAATCCATGGAGATAGTATCCCATTTCCATTCTTAATGAGGATTTAAAAATAATATTGAATGTTGATGCTCAACCTTAACCCTATGGCATTTCAAGCAATGAGCTATAAAATCAACAATGTCACGTCTCGAACCAACATAATGATATAATTATCTTAACTCAGCATGCATCTTCTTAACTCTAGGGTGTGTTTGGTAAAGAGATCTATGAGATTCAAATAAAATTATCTCATGCAAGCCACTTACTGATGAAATAGAGATATGCCTTTTATGGTGTAAAAGGCCATTTAGCTCAAGATAATGTTAGGTATTACATGAGCTTCATGTGAAGATAGGTCTAAACATTTAGAGAGAATTACCCAAAATAATAGTAACTAGCATATATTATATTATACATATCAAAAAAATAATACATTGTATATTATATAGCTAAGGAAATATCCAAAATAACTTCCTAATAAATATAAAGGTAAAATAACCAATAACTTGATAATGGGTTTTATAAGTGTAACAGACTAATGACTAACCTAGTTAATACAACAAATTAGTAAGTGTTATATACCACATGGTAAGTAATCAACCAATATAAATAGTATTTTACCTAATGTAAATACTAATCCTCAACATTCTCCCCCTTAATGTTTACATCGTAAAACATATCTCATTCTTTGATTATAGAGTGTCATCTCTGTGTGCTCATGATAAACTCTTTAAGTATGTAGCATCAAGCTTGCATGAAATTTTAAACACACTTTATTATTACAAGTTACTTTCATGGATGGATACAAACACCATTCAGGCATGAACAAAAAACTACTCTTCTATTCATTCTCCACACTTGTCCTCTGATAGTTTTACTTAGCTCTGACTAACAACCTTACCAAATTGGTTTTATGGGTGTACCAATAACCTTTCATAAATGGTTTCATAGGTTTACCACAAACCTTACACAATTGGTTTTTTAGGTTCACCAAAACCCTTACACAAATATTTTTTCACAAGTTTACCAATAACCTTTACATCATGATTGCTACAATACATTTTAATAAACAATCTACAATGTTTCTACAAAATGTGTTACATGGTAAATACTCACAAGTGAATAGGAATGAGCCTTTGTTCTTATTGTAAAACACACTAAAAAATAAATTTATCTACCACACCTTACAACTAAAAAACACATACCACTAAAGCAGAAGTGGCCCCATTTCTAGTGGATAATGAGAGGTTTGAATGGCCTTCATCCTCCAATGCCTCCAACTCCTTCAAGTCATTGCTTACTCAGTCGATTAAGATTTGAAGCTCAATAGTTTCCACATTGAGTTTATTTTCCCCCTCAATGTGAAACAATACATTTCATAGGATGTCAAGGTTACCCCAAAATATGTCCTTTTATTTAACTCTACACTTAAAAATAACTCTTTTAACATTTATAAATATTTTGATGACCAAATATTGACTTTGATGACATACATTACCCTGGTCTCAATGACAAAATGACTCAACATAAAAAATGACTCATTATTCTTTTGATGACCAACAAATTAAGACTCAATAAGAGTTACACATATAAAATCCATTTTTATGAAACCAAAACTAAAGCTAAAGTGTTTTATCTCTAATTTTGATGACATAAGAAAACCTCGATACTACACTTATAAAAAGTACTACAAACATTACTTTTTACAAGAAGACTAAATAAATAACTATTGAATCAAAAACTAAACTAACAAACATTAGGAGACTAAAATTAAAGACTCGTCAACTAACAACTATTGGCTATCTACATACTATAAGCTAATATAAACTTAAAAGATAAGCATGCATGTTCCAAAGCATCGAACCTTGGTAGAAAATAATCTGACTTCCTTCAATAGATAATTCTCCATGACATGATACTTGGCATGATAAACCTATAGATAGCATGCATATGGTGATTATTACATGGTGAATCACATATATAGAAGATAGCATGTTGCAATGTGAAGGCAACAACTAAGATTCAGACCATTTTATAAACATTTGTCAAAGTTTATGAAATTTGCATGCATCTATTTAACATCTATGGATGTGAAACCATGTGTCGATTCCACAAGGAGGGCAAGCATGCCTTCATCAAGAAGAGATCTATTAGGCATCAACTAGGTCAAATTAAGATAGAATATCTTTTATAAATATCTAGCTTGGCTCATATAAGATAGATATTTGACATCATTCGAAATAGATTGAATATGGCATTGGATTTAGAAAAATGCATGTGTATAGGACATCAATTTGATAATGCTCACATTTGTAGAAATGTGTCTAGTATTGAGAGATGAACTAAATCTATGCATTAACCTTGAAACTCATTGTTCAAAATTAACTCTTGGATTTACAATCTAATGCTATGATAGTTGTGTAGGAAAGTGATATATATAAAACTAAGATTAGAATCAAAGATACTCCTACATATGGTGCTTAGATGTGACAGTCATAGATGCAAATTCATGCATGAATAAATCTAAAACTATAATGAAGAACACCTCATTTGTCCTACACTTTTCTAAAATAAATTCGAAATAGTAAAAGATATAACTTTTATATATTTTCATAGGTTTGTAATGGAGACATTAAATAAATAGATGCAATGAATTATGCTCATTCTCCAGGCTCTTATCACTGGTCTCAACCACCTTCCTTATTTATTTATGCACTCAGAGCAAGATCTAAACTTGATATAGACAATGAGAATGTAAGTAAACCAATTTAAATTTGGTTAAATGTGCATTCAAGATATAATAGTTGATTTCAATATGAATATAATCCAAGCTCTAGTTGGTTGGGCCCTTAACTAAATAAGCCTCCACTAAAATAATCTATGTACAGAATGGCATGAGCTAAATTCTTATTCTAAAAAATTAAGATAAAACACATTATGTTGAAAACTTTTTCTCCCATCAATGGGGTAACCAATAATTATGTCTCTACCCCTATAAACATTCAAAATCCCATCCCTAATCTGATACCACTATTAGGTATTATAGGAGTTTTATATAAAGATAGGTTTGAACATTTAGAAAGAATTTCACAGAATAATAATAACTAGCATATATTATATTTTACATATCAAATAAACAATACATTGGCTATCATATAGCCAAGGAAATAGCCAAAAAAAACCTCCTAATAAATAGGAAAATAAAATAACCAATAACCCAATAATAGATTTTATGGGTATATAGACTAACCACTAACCTAGGTAATAATGAGTCTAGTTCAGTTCTTCATATACTAAACATAGAGATAATAATATTGAACACAAAAATAATAATATATTCTTCACACTGTACATATTTTTTATTACATATTTATTTGGGACATTACATCTTTTTAGGAAATTCATTCCTAGAATCATGGAGATCATCTCTCCATCAATATCTCAACTATATCCCTATGAATACACAATCTAACAAATAACCTATATTTGTAATATTATTGTAAAAATATTATGACAACCAAATATATTCTCATAATAACTAATGTTTATACTAATATTTCCTAACATTATTCCCCTTAGTATGAACATGGGGAGCAACACCATCCTCTATCTAAGCAGCATACACATGTCTTGACCTTCCTATGTGATACTTTCTTACACTTTTATTATGGGAACTAATCAACCAAGAAATGAGAACACTATCAACAAATCATGAGAACCTCTTCCAAGGTGGTAACATGTATCAACCACCAACCATGCAAAGGGAACTATATCAACCAAATCTGAGAACTCAACTGAACCAATCAAAAAGTAGTGGGAACACTCCTACCAACTATTTTTATCAAGAACATCTCTTGCTTTATTATTGATAGTCTAGATCTCCTATATTATCACACTTTTAGAGGATTACATTTGAAAATTACATGAACAAAGATACACTTTGTTTATTATTTCACACTATAAATAACAAGCTAAAAATAGAAAGTACCACTATTAGAAAATGGTACCCCATCATCAGTGGCTAATGAGAGGTACAATTGTCCTCCATCCTCCTTTTCCTCCAGCCTCTAGTATCTCATTGCTTACTCAGTCGATAAAGTCTTGAAGTGTTCCAATGGTTATGACAAGTTCTCTATTAGTTTTTTCCATAGAAAATAGAACCCCTTCTTGATATGAAACATGACATAGGATATGATTTTCTATCAATAATGCATCCGTAAGGAATAGTATTTTTTTTTTACAATTTTGACTCTTTTTTAAAAACATTGAATTCAAACTCAACATAAAAAGACTTCAAATCTTTTTTTTTGGGGATATTGACACTCCTTAACACTTTTGATTTTGAACACTTTTACATGAAAAAATTATAATGAATAATAGGCCTAAAATAATGAAAGACTTTGACCACATATATAGTGGAAACTTTTCATTATATGGACTAAGTTTTAATATAAACTAAAACCTATATTATTTACATGACTCAAAAATAAATACTTTTGACTAAAGCAAATAACCAAGCCTAAAATATTATAAATGATGATTTACCAAATAAATCTAAACCAAAAGACTTTAAATAGGTAGAAAGGATGAAAGATAGACTTAAATTATCAAGATTAAAACCAAACCTAGAATGATAAAAAAGACTTTTAAAACTAAATACCACATGTTATTTGTTGCATAACTTCACTATTTTGTTGTTTGCAAAAGATGATGATGGAAGATTTATTTGGTTGAAGTTGAGGACAAGATCAACGTGAATAGAACCAAGTCTATTGTGATGATTTGGTAGTTTAATGTAGGTCAGGTACATCATATGCAAGAGAGACAAGGTGTATCATTTGGTCTTAGATGCATGCAGATCTTAACAATAGATTTGCATAAAATGGCCACATGTATCAGATGTGTGTTTAATGTCATGAATGTGAGCTACAAAATATGATAGATCATATTAAGGAGTCAAATAATATGAAGTGTACAAGTGGGATTAAAATGAAGGAATGTGGAAAAATGCACATTGTGTACAGACTTGGATTGAAATATGTTGAATCCTTTACAAATATATATCTTCACCTTTTTGGAATATGATAATGTGTGGCAGAACCAAATACAATCTATATAAACAAAATATTTTTAAACTTTTATTGATTACTATCACTTTGTATCATGTAGGAACCTATCGAGTGTCAATCTCTTTGAGTGCATACCTTAAGGGGTGCATCAAGAAAGTGGTGGGTAGACCATCAGTGCTTCATAAGATTAGTGTCCCTTTTGCCACTTGCCATCTACACACTCATTTATTAAAACCATTAACCCTGAGCTTATTTTTCTTAGTTCTACCCGTTCTAATCATTTTCCTCTTTCCATCCTCCTTTTCTTACCTTAATTCCCTTTTGGATTGTTGGTTGTACTAGGTTGACCATGGCCGACCCTATACAATTTAGGGTTTTTTTCACTTTTTGGGTATCTTAGATTTTCAACCGACCTAGCTCAGACCTAATGAATTATCCCCAAAAACATACAAGGTCGACCATGGCCGACCCTATATAGTTGATGTTTTTAGGAGGATTTAGGGAAAGATCTACCTATATATATATATATATATATATATATATATATATATATATATATATATATATATATAAGTTCATTTCCAACCATTTGTAGAGAAGATAAGTGAATAATAATAAGTGTGAATAAACATCTACTTATTAACTATTATACTTGAGGAATAAAGCTTAGGGTTCCATAATTTCTTTAGATATATGAATCTTATCTTATGGAGAAGTCTTTTGGATGCATAGATAGGTTATGTAACCTAGAGCTGATTTGTCTTTTTTATCCTTACATACTACAATAGTCTCTTGTGAAGTACCTTGGCCAAGGGACATATTGAGTCTCAACAAGTTAATATTCAAGGTAATTATTCCTAACTTTATTTTTCCTTTGTGATAGTGGATAGATAACGTTAATTTGCTTCTCTCTTGCATCCATTAGGATTATGTATGCATTGACATGAGTATATATCTTCTATGTATGTTTAGTTTAGTTATTTATTTTGTTTCTAACCCCCACTTTATGCCACAAGCTTTGGTGTACATTATATTAGATTTACTTTTTTTGTTTATTATCATAGGTGAAATATTAAACCTAGGACTCTTTTAGGGTTGTTGCATGCTTATGTTAGACTATAGCCTTTAAAACCCTACCTCACATGGTGTATTATGACAAGTGATCCCATAATTGGGTCTAGAAGATCTCCATATTGGTCATTCTCCCACTTAACAAATGTATCCCCAATCAGAAGTGTAGGTATGCTCTATCTTCTCTGAGATAGGATTGATTTATAGACATGATGCATTTTTGATTGCATACATTCTAGTGAACCCAATGTGAAACTAACCCATGAAGGATTTATTTCACTTTATTTCATTCTTTTTAGCATTATTTTTATCATATATCTATCATATTAGATCGATTATGTCGACCTAATTCTAATCTCTATGTGAAAATTTTTAGGAACAGGGACTTGGATCAACTCAAATAACCTAGTACAGGTTTCCAAAATTCTAGACTTCTAGTTCAGACTATTAGGTTGACCCAATTGACCCTGCACACTTTTAGGTATCCATCAAACATACTTGGTCAACCCTATACATTTTTAGGCTTCTACAATAGGTCTATGAATAGTTTGATCGACCCAGTTAGTAGGTTTTAATAGCATTATTCAAGGTTCTTGATCAATAATCTTCATTATTTGCATCTCTGATCCACTAAGGTTACTTTTTATCTCTCTTTATTTTACTATCTTTCTTTTCATAGTTTGCAGTCTTCAAAACTACCCCTGCACAATCAATTGGATTGACCATGTCGATCCAATTCTATGTTCTATGTGTTATCTAAATAAGTAGGTCAATCCTAGCTAACCCTATTCATTTTTAGACCTTGCTTCCATATTACAGGTTCAACCTTGTTGACCTTGTTCTATATTTTATGCATATAGTGTCAACACTATACCTTGTTTCAAGTTGGAATTAATATCTATATGCTAATAATTAATTCACACCTTTCTTTTCTTGTTGTTTGCATGCATAGAATAGTTCACATAGTCTAATAAGGGGGTTTTTAATTAATCATTTAGTTTCACTATTTATATTTTATGCACACATGAACAAATCACATAATCTAAACAAGCACTTTAACATCTGTCTACCCAAGGCCAACCTACTTGGATTTCATCACCAAGGGGGAAGCTAACATGATACTCTAGTCAAGTATAAATCATGATTAATGGTATAGTCTAGATAATTACCTGACACCTTTATTGTTGCAGTGTGTGAAGTCAAGGGGTAAGCCCTAATACCAAACTTGTATCATTGCCACTATATTCCCTTTCATCCCAAACTACTTGAAACCATCCTTAGATTGTTATCTAGTTCCTTGATTTACAGCCAACTTCCCATAACATTTTAAATCATTTCTTAATAATCTAATAAACATCTTAGTGACCAATTAGTTAGCTCTTTACTTTTAAAGTTGATTGCTTATTTTTTGCTCAATTGTGTGTGCAAAAAATTGCATTAGCCAGCGTTAGTGCAAGGTTTTGTATTATGTACTTAAATTGGATTGGCTAGCATTAATCTAATTGACTATTTTTTTCCCTTCAATTCTTACTTTAGTATATTAACTACAAAAATTATCTTGTTTCACTTCACAACTTGTTACAAACTTTCTTGTCTCTCATGTTTACTATACTAGGTCAACCCGGTCGACCCTATACCTTTTTCTAGCCCCTATGCACTATACAAGATCAACCCAGTCAACCTTGTACTATCTACAATGCCTTTTACCTCTTTTTCTAGTCTTTGTGCACTACATTGGATCGACCTAGTTGACCCTGACAGTTTTGTAGTCCTTATTTTTATGCGAGGTTGACACAATCAACCCTGTACTATTTCAACCATTTCCTAGTTCTTTGTTTTATCATCTCCCTTCCTTGCACTTCATCATCAACTTTTTATTTGATAATGATACTAATTTATAGTTAATATACATAATGAATCTTACAAATCCTCATAGGGTCTCCCATAGATAAAGTAGGGATCCCCTCTTGAATGCTAGTAACATTCATATTACCACTCGCATAATGAACTATGGGACCCCTCCTAATACCTTTTCATAACATAATCCTTTTTTCTCACTATAATATCAATCCAAATCAGATTATACTCCTAAAATTATCTTCTTTATCTCTGAATTTACTGAACATCAAGGAAAAGATCCTTCTACCATTTACAATCTTATGATTATTGGTCAAGTTGAAGAACCTCATCCACCTACTCCTACATTATAAATTGGATTTGGTGGTACCACTTTCTTTGATTCTCATCCTCTTCCTTCGATTATGACCCCTTATCATACCATGACCTCTTCTTCTCTAACATTTTCTACCTCCATGCCTAGTATATCCACCAACATGGTAGGTTATATATCTAGTGGGCCTCTCTTAAGATCCATTATCCTTAATCCATCTACTAGTTCTTCATTTGCTACCCAAGGAAATCATGTTTCTAGTGTTTCTTCCTCTCAACCATTCATGATTCCATGTTTTGTTACAAAAGTAAATTTTACCACTAGTGCATCTCACTCTCATAATTCCTATCAAGCTCCTATCAACTCCAATAGTGGTACCCAACCCACTAATACTAACACTAATGCCAACCCTAATGCTTATAATAATGCTAATCAAACACATCAACTTTTGTTGTAAACTCTCAATCAAATGAATACCTTTCAAGCTCATAACACAAATCAAATGATGAGAATGCAAAACCATCTTCAATCTCATCCTCAACCAATGGCTTGGGGAAAACAGAACTAGAATGTTCCCCCTCATCCTATTTGAGATTATCAAGGAAATCTTATTCCTCAACCTATTTTAATCAACAAAACCATCAAGAATCTTCAAAATGAACCTCTTACTACTCAAATTACCAGCATTGACATAGGAGATATAACACCTACAATTTCTTATAATGGATCAACCGATCCCACTCTTCATCTTAATACATTTGGAAATCTTTATCAGGATTGGGTCATATTAAACACCTTTATTGTTACCAAGATCCTTACCAAAACTCTCATAGGTGATGCCTTGGATTGGTACAATCAACTTAGACCTCATTCCATTATTAGATTAGAGGATTTAGTGAATGTTTTAGTGTAATAAATCCAAACTAGTGATCTTCCCAAAAACACTTTGGCCCATTACATAAATTACAAACAAAATAAAAATGAAACCACTCAAGCCTTTGTTAAAAGATGGAATACTTTATCAAATAAATGTGAACATAACATGGATGATGACAATCTTTCCATCTCTTTACGAATGCCCTCTTCCCTAAATTACAATACTAAGTTTGCACTCTATCTCCATGTACATTAGAGGAGGCTATTGACCAAGATAAATAACAAGACTTCCTTTTATTCATAAATTCAAGCCACCCCAACCTTTTATGAGTCCTCATCTCTTATGAAAGAATAAAAACTAAAATATTACCAATGATGGTGTTACTGATTCTTATGACACCATTCACAATGTTCAAGCTATCATTCCTAACCGATCTTTGAAACCAACTCCCCCTTCTCAACAATATACTAATCCTCATTTCTCTTCACCAAACAACATCAATGTTCACAAACCTTTATCTTCAATTGAATTGCTTAAGTGTCTACCCAGGCCTCTTCCATGAGAGCTTGACCCTACTCATCTTATGAAATCCTAATATGATCCTAATAAGTTTTTTTGGTTTCACGCTAGTTTGGGTCATTCTCATGAGACCTGTAGACAACTTCATAATTTAGCTATGGACTTTATTCTTAGACCTAATTTTGATCATGATTCCATCATTAGAAAGTGTCAACAAGCTTATGAAATTACTTTCAAGGACTATAAATCATATGACAAAACTCAAGCCTTGAATCAAGAAAATGCTCATTTAGCTATCTATAAAGACCTTATTCCTAATCACCAACCAATTCAAGACACCCAAGACAAGCCCACCCCTTCCACCAATAATGTAGAAAGTCTTATTAAACTAAATTTTGAAGAGAATGTGGTTAGCATGATTAATATGTGAAGGGTGGTGGGTTTCATTGATTCACAACCAATCTATACTTCTCCTTCATCTAGAACATATCGTGTTATCCAAGATTCTTCTCTAACTCATTTAAATGAGTTAGAGCAAGATGACATTATTACCTTTGATGATCTAATTTATGATTCTCCTTTGGATAACATTTCCCATTCTATTTCTACCACTCTTCCATCATCTTCTAAAACTAATGATAACCAATCTTATACTAACTCTTTTTATCCCATTTATCAAAATCATCTTGAACCAACTACTTCATCATCTCAACATGACTTACAACCTAGTTCCAAATCTTCTTCTCATTCTTATCAACAAAAATTCCAATGCACTTTGGCTCCTCCTTCTAAGGACCTCCTTAACCATTATGCACCTATATCTAATAACCTTCTTATGGGATATGATGAGTGGGATCCCATTGCAAAGCTCACTAATATCCCATCCCATATTTCATTCCTTGAGCTTATGAGGACTTCATCCTATCATAAAAACCATCTTATGCAACTATTATTCAATATGAATGTCCCTCATCTTCCTCTAGCAGGATAGGAGGTATCCTTATTTAGATTCAAAGATATTTTATTACAACAATGTGAAGAGATGTATATCAATGTTGATGAAACTATAGACTCTTCTCTTTTCTTAAAATTTCACATAGCTTCTATGATTCTCGATGATATTTTTCTTCATGCAAATGATCCTCCCTTATTCATTGGCATCCAAATAGTCAATATCCAAGTCAAGCATACATTGATTGATGAGGGTTCTGGCACTTGTGTTTCTTCTCTCAATTTCATTAAGACTCTTTAATATTCTGAATACAATCTCAAGTTTACATGAAACACATGCCAAGGATATGATAGAAGGCAAATGTTTCCTCTATGTTGTGTGTGGCTTCCCATTACTATCCCACCTGTCATTGTCCATGTGAAGGTGATGATCTTTAACTTCCCTCTTTCTTATAACATCTTGTTTGGTAGGTTGTGGACTCATCACATATGAGATATTACTTCTTCCACCTACCAATGTGTTAAATTCCCTCATAATTGAGCAATTTATAAGATTCAAGGTGACACTAATCCTTAGAATAACAAACAATTCCAAGATCATGGTGTCTTCAAGACTCTTACTCTTGAGCCTTTGCCTAGCATTTCATTTGATGAGTCACAACATCTCAACTTTCTTGTTAATTCAACCTGAGGTTACAATGGGCATCTCAAGCTCATTGGTAACATTCTTCCTAACCTTTTAGACTTCAATGACACTAAGCTTGATGAGATTAACTTAAAGATAAAAATTTTTGATCTCTCACCTCATATCATCTTATAGCTTCTTACTTCCTTGCCTTGCGATGACATTCTTGTATTCTTGACCAAGATTAGGCATTTTATTCATCATACTTCCTTGAATGATAAGGTCATCCCTACTTACATCATTGACCTTCACACCCTGGATTATGATGATGGCTATTCTTTAGATGATCCATTATTATGAAGTCTTGTACAAGCCTATAATGCCAAGATTGTCCATTGTTCTTATTTTTTACTTGAGTATTTTCGTGCATCTCATCATTTTCCTTCACTTAATTTTTGTATTTTTCCCCTTTATCATAGGGTAGATATGGTGTCGACACCTCCATTTTCTGAGTATCCACATAGGACTACGTTTATGGATCATGTGATGATTGGGCATTACCATTTTTCTAGGTACCTTGACCCTCATAGATGGTTTACCCCTAAGGTTAGTGTAGCTCTCCTTAGACCTTATGTAGATCCCACTCCTCCCTTAGTAGAGACGACTATAGTTGATCCTATTTCTACTCCTACTATTGTTGAGCCTACCCCTATTTCTGATTCAATTACTCCTTTTATTGAGCCTAGTTCCATTCCTTCCTCATCATCACCCTCACTTGGTGATGGTTTATTTCCCTTGCCTAAGATGGCTCATTTTCCCACCAAATGGACCAATGAGTGTTCTTCAACTTATTCTACTCCTATTTCACATCCTTCCATGAGTATTTATACTAAAACCACTCACTTGTGTATCTATTACTTCCATGGAATAGGTAATCATTCTTTCACCCATTGTTGTAAGTTGAAATAATATATTGATACCTTACATCCTTCTTCCCCATCATCAAACAAATCCATACCTCTCCTAAAGGTACTTATTGAATATATA
Organism: Torreya grandis; assembly: GCA_037957365.1. Lineage (NCBI taxonomy): Eukaryota > Viridiplantae > Streptophyta > Pinopsida > Cupressales > Taxaceae > Torreya > Torreya grandis. The sequence continues at coordinate 932,057 of JARHVA010000950.1, forward strand.
CCCATGTATGGTGAGGTATATTATCTATGGCATCTATACGGCACCCATCATATCAATCATTACCACATCTTTCAATAACATATTAAGAATCACCTTATAGACATTCCTGGACCTTCTACCACTCCTCCCATAGGTCATTCCGACAAGAAGTTTCCTCTTTATTCTCCCATGGCTCTACCTCTAGTGGTTATATTGCCTCTTATGGTCCCTTCACCACCTTTTTTACCTCCACCTATGATTCTTTAACCTGTGGACCTTCCTTCACACATGGATCCTTTTCCACTGGTGATTCCTGCATCTCCCATAGAGCCTACTCCCATGCATTCTCCTGACCATCCCTTGCCTAATTTGCCTCCTCATCACAATACTTTGATCATTCATTAAATATTGATGAGACATTAGTAGTAGTTTATTTCCAGCTTCATAGATATTTATCCAATGTCTTGGATAATGTGTGTGGATAGATATATTAGCATTTATGAGCACATGCATGGTGCTTTCATATTTTCATTTGGGTTAGATGTGTGCTCTAATCTTATCTTTATTTATTTATCTATTATATCATTCGACATTGTGTCAAATTTTCCTTATCATTTATGGTGATTTATTACTTATACTATATCTTGTTTATCTTATCATTTATATTTTGCATATGATTGTCTTTCTTTATCATTGCTTTCTCTATATTGCTCGAGTTTTTCTCAAAACTCTTCTCTTTCTTCTTCATGATTGTTTGCTCTTTTATCTCCATTTTTCATAGCTAGTTATCATTGTGACTTGGTTATACAAACCTTATTTTCTTTGGTCATTACTTCCCTTTTACCATGTGATCAATTAGCAAACAATTCTAATCATTACTAGCTCCTTACATCGGTCCTCTTTTTGGATCTCTTTTTTCCCTTATTCCTTTTCTACAAACTAAGCATACACAAGGTTGAGACCTGAGATCACATGCTAGTTCATTGTCAATACTAAGCTTCTTAGTGAGTCTTTGTCTTTGGTTACTTAGCTTTATTTAGCCTTATCTTACATCTCATTCATGTGTATCATTATATCTCTCATGATTGGTCATTCCAAATCTGTATGGAGGAGGAATATTAAAAAGCCATAAAAAGTTAAAAGCCAGATCATTTAAACAAAAGGCAATGATATCAAAAGGCAAAATTATTCTTAAAAGTTGAATCACACTAAAAGACATGATTCAAAGCACATCTTCTGATTCTAGTCGAAGCTCAAACTCCACAGTTGGTCTCATGGTAGAGTCAAGGTCCTTTGGGATGTGATAGGCTATTAGATTAGAATACGAGAATAAAAAAATATTTTAGTGCTACCTACTTTCTCACGTAAGTACCTAATCTTGACAATAGACTGATGGCTCTATAAGGGGTCCTGAAGAATAGGGAACACATCGTGGGAAGGTAAGTCTATTTTGTTTTCCTTGTACCAATCTATCTTCATGAGTTGATCTTAGTAGCACATCTATATGCCTATAAATAATTGTGCCTATAGTGAATATGTTTCCTTTGTACATAGACGACCACTAGTCACTTAGTGTCTTCTCATGTCCTTAGTATACCTCCTATCTCCTAAGGTATTCTCATAAGATGCCTAAGTCTTGCTTTTTATACTCCCTTTTTAATTCCCTATATTTCTCATATTTCCTCTTGAGAAATATTATTTTGTCCACTGATCACCCCCCTTATGATTTCATTTGTGAGTTGCATTATAAGACCACGGATAAGACCCAACCATCCTCACAAATTACCATCTTTTCCTTTTTATTACCCACATCCTTGATTACCTGATTTTTTATATTTATTCCACCCTAGTGGTTTTCTCTTTGTGAGTTACAATGTAAGACCATGGATAAGACCCGACATTCCTCACAAAATTTTCCAATACCTAAATCACAATCCAAAATTACATGTGTCAAATATGAGATAAGATTCAATTGATTATGAAGTTAAACATCATTGACATGCTTTCCAACTTGATTTAGTATGTTTTATGCTTACTTCATTTCTCTTTCACCTTTTTTATCTTCATTTTTTTTGAGTGCATGTAAAAATGCAACCATTTCTTAATTTTTTCATACTTCCCAACTTGAATTAGTATGATCAATTTAAAACCAATATTTTGCCAATTTTGTTTTTATTTTATACTTCCTAGCATGATTTAATATAATTGATTGATTTAATTCATTTTTTTATGCCATTTACACCCTTTTACATACCTTCCATTTTATTACATTGTTTTCATACTTCCCATTGCGAATTAGTATGATTTAATTGTTTTAATTTGGTGCAAAAATATTTCACTTTGGTTTAAAAACAAATCTCCTTTTACCATTTTGTTTTACCATTTCTTAGTTCTTTATACTTAGTTATTTTCTTGTTATTACACATTTTCCAACTTGAAATAGTGTGTAGTACATTTTCTTGATTGATTATATTTTTCCAATTCCTTTTTACATATTTTTTTAATCATGCATGTATTTTTCATAATGTTAGAAAAGAAACCACATCTCGTATATTTCCTATAGCATATACAACAAAGCTAAATACATGTGCCAGAAATAAATATATCTGAAGCATCCACAACCTCAACCATAATAAACAACCCTAATTAACCATAATGATAACCTACAACAATATGCCAAAATGATCCAATATATATATCTCATAAGTTTTGATACAACCATATACAATGTTCCAATTCTATGGTTGGGTCCCCTCTTGTATATCTTGTGTCCTAACCACACTATCTGCTATGGCCTCAATTTGACTCCTCCAAATAGTACATTGTAAGGAGGCCATATAGGATCTTAGTCCCTCTACATGTCCTGTAGGTGTGCTACCTACACCTATGACTCTATCAGTTGGGTTTGGATATCTATCATCTACATCACTATGGCCAAATGTGCATCTCTCTCCTCAACCAAGGCCTACCATGCCTACATCTCACCTACACCCATCTCTATTGGTGGTTGCATCCTCACTCTATGTGTTCATATTTGTCTTGTTACCTCCCTAGCTAGTCTAACCTAGCTCACCTAATTTGAGGTAGATGGTACGTTGGGATCCTCCAATGTAGTCAAGGCTTATGACTATAGAGTCTCATCCAGAACATCATGGAGTGTTCCCCTCACCAAGGGCCCCCATCTCTCCTATACATCCTTAGTTACATCTATAAAATCACACCAAGATGGATATTAGATCACTACTATATCTCAAAATATCTATCTCTACTTCTAAATAAGAACTTAAAGTAATAATTTAACAATCTTTTCTTACCTATCTATGTCTTAACTACTATGGTTTCACCATCCACACAACCACTTAGAACTATCTCTCCATCTACATGGCCTTCCAATCCCTCCTATGTAGGTTTCCTCCTCATCTCAAATCCCTCTATCATGGCTTGCATCTATCTCAACCTGAGCCTACATGGTCTCTCTATCATTCATCCCTCCTTTGGCTCCTCTACTGGCTCATCAGGGATGACATCAATCTCTACTATCTCCTACTACTTCCATTGCCATTGTGTCCTTGGTGGTCACATCTCCTCCTACTATGGAGCCACTATTAGTATATCTGGTATCTTTGCCTCTACCTCCCTATCCTCTTGCTCTACTCCCCATCATGCTTGACCAATCCATGGTCACTCATGATGTGGTCTAAGTGTCAGTCTCACTTATTTTGGTCTTAGTCCTCTCCTCCCCCATGGCTCCCTCACATGTTGAGCCCACTATTAGGGCATCAGTATCAGTGTCACTAAATGAGGCAAGTCCATATTTCATGGCACCTATGTCATTAATTAGGGCTCTCTCGACTATGTTTAGTGTCTAATAACCTTTGTCCTCTTTATCATTGGTGCAACTATGTGCTAGCTTACCCATGTAGTCATTATGTCTCCATATGGATACCATATTATGTATATACATCTAATTAACTATAACATTGGCATATGGGGCATAGCCTATACTACTTGGTCCTCCCTTCATCTTTGTACCCGAGGAAACCTATCATCGACCGCATGGGCCAACCCAACCAATTGATATATAGGAAACCTCTCATATATCTAAGCTATCAATAATATGATCAATCTCACAGTCTTCTACCCTTTGACCAACATCTCATACAGATCATATATGAGTTAGACCTAGATGACAGATCCTAGATCATATAAAACTCACTCCTCTAGCATCATCCTACTCAAGGCTACCATAAACAATGGTACCTTATTGTCTGACTTATGACATAGCACCCATTGTGTCATAAGTCCTATCATAGATTTTTAGATATCCAAAATCTATGATGTATATACATCATCCATATTGATTATCCATCATCCCAAAATCATCTCTAAGTTTGTAACCCACATAGCTAAGGCTCTCCTCTCCTCTATGTTGTTTAGTATCCATATGGTCACCAATGATCCTAGTATGGTCAGCCCAAGGATGGCATGGACATCCTCTAGTGTGATGACCATCTCTATCACATCCCCATCCACCTCCCATCTAAAATTGTTAGTCAGTCATTCCTAGTAACTGAGGAATGTGACTAACATATCTAAACTCATGGGGATCCTACATATATCAGCTATGCCTCCTAGACCTATAGATACTAGTATAGCTCTATATCTATTTGACAATCACTCCAATAATTTTGGTAACCAGACCACATTCACTAATCTCCATAACCTCTACCATATCTATAATGAAGAAATAATAAAGGATGTATTAGTTATTTCATGTCATGTATAGTCACAATACATTCTTTTTACATTTTTACATCAAAAATAAGCCTAATTGCTTTTAAACTTATTCATTTTACCCTATTTCTAGCCTACTCAGTCATTCTTGCCCTCCTTTGGTCATTTTGGGCCATTCTATCCCTCTTTCAACCTTTTGCATGATTTTTCATAATTATTATGGTTCTTTGGTCAACCTAGTTTGACCAAAATTTCTAATTTTTGCCTTAGTTGACTCCAAAATCTTAGTCAACCCTCTTATTTTTTCCTTCCTAGTGTTGCATTGTCATTCTAAACCTTTTGAATCAGTTAGAAAATTGCATTAGGGTTTTAACCTAAAGAATGTATAGGATTGACCCATACCTACTCGATTGGCACTATGGATTTTGCCTAGTTTTGGCCTACTACGTTGATTGGGTCAACCTAGTTCATTTTACCTACCAACCCCTTGCATTTTCCTTAAAAGTGCATTTTTTGATTTCTTCCTAATTCCTCTAAACCCATTTCTTGTCTTGATATTTTCTACCCCTAAAATCTATTTTTATCTCATTTTGATATCTAGAAATGCTTAAAATTTAAAATTACTCAAAATATACGTAATTTAATACAAATTTCAAAAATTGGTTTGAGATTCATAATTACATACTTGTAGTCCACCCTTTGTTGCCTTTGGAGCCTCTCCCTGTCTATCCTATCATCTCCTCACCATCCTAATTTTTTTGTCTCCAGAGATATTTTTTCTCTCTTTCAAAAGTCAAAATAACAAATGACTTGCCTTTCCCCTATTTAAAACCACCTTTTCAAAATTTAAATTCTTCAATTATTTACCTGTAGATTCCTTGTTTTCTCTATATCTTTGTTTTTACTCATCCAATTTCAAAACCATAAAATACGTTAGATTCATGATGGCGTAGAGATTATTTTCCACTATCATATGCCTTTTTTCAAAAATTTCATTTTTTGGCTACTTTTTGCACTAACTTCTACATGTTTGCCTAGTGTTCTTCATATTAGACACCTTCACCTTTCTCTTGCAGTCTACTTCTTTATCTACAGCACTAAGGTAAGTAAAGGTATGTGTTTTTCAATTCTATCCTTTCCTTTATCTTATTTGTTTCGTACTACACTTTACTTAGCATCAACATTGTGTGTTATCATGTTTTATTTCTGAAAACACCATCCTGTGTTGTACTTACATAATACATGATGAGGTTTTAGTGGGACATATGTATACACATAATATTTTTAAACTTTTATTGATTACTAACACTTTGTATATTGGTTGAACCTGTTGAGTCTCAATCTCTCTGAGTGTATGCCTTAAGAGGTGTATTGAAAAAGGGGTGGGCAGACTATCGATGCTTAATAAAATTGTTATCCCTTTTTCCACTTGCCATCTATACACTCATCTCTTAAACCATTAACCCTAAGCTTATTCTTCTCATTTTTACCCATTCTAGTCATTTTCATCTTTCTATCCTCCTTTTCTTACCTTAATTCACTTTTAGATTGTCGATTGTACTACATCGACCATGGCCGACCTTGTATAGTTTAGGGTATTTTTCATTTTTTGATTTTGTTAGCCTCTCAATTGACATGCTCAGACCTAGTAAATTATCCCCAAAAACACACATGATCGACCATGGTTGACCCTGTACAACCAATGTTTCCAAGAGGATTTAGGGCAAGATCCACCTATATATATGAGTTCATTTCCAACCATCTGTAGAGAAGATAAATGAAGAAGAATAAGTGTGAATGAACATCTATTTATTAACTATTCTACTTTAGGAATAAAGCTTAGGTTTTCATACTTTCTTTAGAGATATGGATCTTATCTTGTGGAGAAGTCTTTTAGATGTATAAATAGGTTGTGTATCCTAGAGTTGATTTGTCTTTGTTATCCTTACATACCACAATAATCTCTTGCAAATCACTTTAGCCAAGGGAGACATTGAGGCTCAATATGTTCATATTCAAGATAAGTATTCCTCACTTTATTTCTCCTTTGTAAGAGTAGATAGATAACGTAGATGTGTTTTTCTCTTCCATGTATTATGATTTTGTATACTTTGACATGAATATATGTCTTTTATGCATGTTTAATTTATTTTTTTGTTTCTAACCCCCACTTTATGTCATAAACTTTGGTGTGTACTAGATTAGATTTACTTTTCTTATTTATTAGCATAGGTCAAATATTATACCTAGGACTATTTTAGTGTTGTTGCATGATTATGTTTGACTGTAGGCTTTGTAACCCTACCTCACATGGTGTATTATGATAAGTGGTACCTTAATTAGATCTAGTGGATGCCCATATTGATCATGCTCCTATTTGACAAATGTATTCCCAATCAGAAGTGTACGTATGTTTTATCTTCTCCTAACCAAGATTGATTTATAGACATGATGCATTTTTAATTTCAAACACAATCTTTATTGAAAAATCATTGTAGAACTAAATAAGATGATTCAAAATTGGCACATGCACATCTCAAAGACATGGTTAGTGAAGAAATGGAGGGTGAATGGCATGGCAGAACTCTATTATGCATGGGTGATGTGGTTCTTGATATAGATATGGTTGCATTAATAATGCATGAACTAGTATGTAATTTGTACCCAATAAATCAATGCAAAACATTGTGTGTCAATTTGGGAAACTTTTAAATTTTGACGTGATACAGATTTGAGTATGTAGGCTGGATGTCACTTGAAGATGCAAGCTGAACATCTTCCTTAAAAAATGTCTATCTCATAGCATGTATTTTGAACAATAAAATTTGAACAGTATAAAGTGGATGAAAATGCAAAATAAAAAACATGTCAAATTCTAACTTTGACATTGAATACAACACAAAGCTAAGTCGAAAAATATTAAAAGGTTGATGTTGAAATAAACCCTGAGGTGAGATATTTTGTCAGGTACATAAATAATATGAAATATTTTCAATCTGTTGGGGAATTAGCATAATCATGATGCCCCTTTATGAATTTCAAGACTGTATAGGGATTTTATAGATCTTGAAGCACCTGCTCTGATACCAGATAATGAGTTTGATTCAGTTCTTCATAAACTAAACATAGATATAATAAGACTAACTACAAAAATAATAATATATTATTCACACTGTAAATATTTTATATTACATATTCATTCGAGACATTACATCTTTATAGGAAAGTCATTCCTATAATCATGGAGATCATTTCTCCATCAATATCTCAATCATATCCCTATGAATACATAATCTAATAAATAAACTATAATCATAATATTATTATGACAACCAAATATATTCTCATAATAACTAATGTTCATACTAATATTTTCTAACACGTAATACAACAAACTCGTCAGTGTTATTTACCACATGGTAAAAAATCAACCAATGTAAATAATATTTACCTAATGTAAATATTAATCCTTAATAAATAGTAACTCTCAAATTTTCCATTCAAATTCAAACCAAAATCTAACAATTGTTGCACTTTCTTGTAGAGGCTATCCTCTGAAAGGTGCTCCAAAATTTGACTTCTCAAATCAGTTCATAAACTCATTACTACTAACTCATGGTGCCTCATACTCAAGGCTTCATCAACCATGCTTTATTATATATATATATATATATATATATATATATATATATATATATATATATATATATATATATATATATATATATATATATATATATATATATAAAATTCATAATCATATTCACATAGAAACTCCATCTAATGTCTTTGACATGCATTGAGATTAGGTTAATTGAATATATGTTGCAAACTTAAGTGGTATGTCTTTAGGACAAAGTGATGACCAAGCAAGAAGTGTTGCCACCTTAGGCAATCATGAATGATTTCAAATTATAAATCATGTGTGAAATAAATTAACTTATAATCTTTGAGTTTCTGAGACTTGTATGTTATCACTTTGCCATCCTGCATGAGTATAGCTCCCAACCTTACTTTTGATGCATCAGTATAAATGAAGAATTCCCCTGTAGGATTAGGTATAGAAAAAAAAGAAGCACTAGTGAGTCATTCCTTCAATAATTAAAAGTATTCCTCACACTCAATTGTCCAAAAAAATTGATTTCCCTTCCTCTAAAGTGAAGTTATTGGATTCACAATGCGAGAAAATTTCTCCATAAAGCATCTATAATATCCTACAAAACCCTTGAAGTTACGAATCTTCGTAATGTTCGTAGGTGTTGACCATTCCATAATGGCATGAATCTTGGATGGGTCTACTTGTTAGAACATTTGATGACTAAGTGGTGCTTTATTCACCCTTAGCTTACCTTGAGAGTTAAATAAATAATAATAATTTATTATTTATTTACATGAGGTGAAAACCTCATAAAAAAAAATAATTAAATTATATATATTTAATAATTACCATTGTAATTAAATGTTTATTATGGAAAAGATAGGATCGTTTGTTACAATGGTCACCTCCTCTCATGCATATTATAGTAAAGGTTTACCCCTATTGTAAATTCATATATTGAACACACGGTGATTATTATTCACACAAGCTTTTGTGAAGAAATTATGAAGAGTGAGATCAAGAAGATTTTATGCATTGAGGTTATAATTGGTTTTTCAATTATTGAATATCATCTATGGATTTTTTTTACCTCCTTGAAAGTTTTCCATTTTAAATCCTTATGTACTATAATAATTTATTTGTGTTCATTTATATCATTTACTTATCATTATTCACTCTAGATCTATCATGTGTATGTATATTGTTATTGTTTTATCAATTTTGTCATGGTATGAGAGTGTTATTGCTTTATATGTTATTTTAATTGATGTAAATAAAGCAGTGTATAAAGCAATAACATTTTTATCATGATTGTTATTATGATTAGGGTTTTGATTTTTTTACTTATTTTAATTAGATTTTTTTGGTTATTTTTAGAAGATGGATTGTTAACTTTATCTTTATTTTTATAACATATTTCCCTTCTATAACCAAATTTATTACAAAAATTATAATTTTTATTAAACTTAAGTTTATGATTCTTATTGCCAAATCTCTTATTCCTACTTTTACCTTTAGTATAATTAGGGTTAGGTTTTTAGTTTCTATTGTTCTCAGAAATAATGTTAAGAGCAAGAAGTCCTTGAGTGGCATTCTCTTTAGAATCAAAGTTAGATATTACTTGCTCTTCTTGAATCAGAAGAGTTGATAGAGTAGTGAGGCCTGTAATATCTTGCTTTGTTTAGTACTTAGATTTCAGAATAGAAACAAAATTATAAAAGAATTCATGAATGTTAAACTAAATAATAAAATAAAGTAATTGATCCTGAATCAAATTACAATTACAACCATCTAATTGAGTTTTAATATTCTTAATTTTAGTAAGAAAATTAACAATATTTTCTTCACCTAAAGTGTCATAACCACCTAAAAATATTTAGTTTGATTTGTGTAGTTTGAAATAATATTTTAAAAATAATTTAATTTTTAGTTCAAATATTTCCATGCAAACGACCCCTAGGTCTGACATTGTAAAATTCCAATATTAATCTAAAAAGTAAAAAAGTAATTTTGATTTATTTTTAAAACTACACGCATGTATTTATATTTATATATATTTTTATTTAAAAAAATTAGATAAAAAAGGTATAAATATTATTTTGTGCATATAAATTTCTAACTAAGCTCTTTGAAGGGTTGGTGGCTTTCATTTTGGTAAAAACTTGTAACTAGGGTGGTCCAATGTTCAAAACCCCTTAAAATAACTCTTTTAATCTTTTTTTGACTGTCAAGTTAATTTTTTTAATTTAATTATTTTTGAATTATATTTTTTTTTGCATGCTAACTTCTTTGTGTTTAAAACCCTAGTTGACCTATTGACCTTGTTTCAGCATTCAACTTAGTGAATATTTGGTCAAACATAGTCATGTAACCCGTAAATTCTTATGTTTTAGCACATTATAGATGCATTTATGTGGCATATTTTTATTTTAAAACCTTATATTATAGTTTTTATAACTTTTTAATAATAATGTCTATGTGGTTGTTTTGAGTGCGACTCTTTCGACACCTGGTTTAGTATAATTTTAGTTAAATTTTTTGTATTATTTTGTATATAATTAGATCCTTATTTTGATGTGAAATTTTAATTTAATTTATTTTACAAAATATTATAAAAACTTATTAAAAGGGTATTATTTTTTAATAATTATTCTTACATTAGTATTTTTTGTGACACCCTATTTTATAACAATTTTCTTGCTTTGTCTAACATTGAATTGAACAATTATTGTGTTTACATTTTCAATATGTTTTTACTATCAAATAAAATTTAAATTCATATTATAAAAGATTCATTTAAAATATTTATTTTATGTCATTCTTAAAGGGAAGTTATGACTTCGCCTAATTTTATTTTAGATAAATCTCAAATACTTAATAGAAATAATTATAATATTTATAAAATATTCATTAAATTAGAATTCATGGCCTAAAATTTAAGGATTATTGTCATTAGAATAAAAAAATGTCCATTTGGATGACATGCTACTACTAAATTTTTAAATGCATTTCAACAAAAATTGTAAGAAGCCATATTGATTATTTTACGGAGTGTTAAGAATGAATTCATATTTCACATTGGTAATCAAGAGTCTCCTATAAATGCTTAGAAAATCCTTGTATCCATGCACGAAGTCACTCATCTCTCAAAGATTATTAAATTAATTCTTGTATTATTAACTACACCTATGAAAGGTGATAAAAAGATTGTTAATTTTTTTAATTAAAATTAAGAATATTAAATATTAATTAGATGATTATAATTTTAATTTGATTCAAGATCAATTACTTTATTTTATTATTTAGCTTAATATTTATGAACAATTTTATAATTTTATTTCTATTCTAAATTTTAATTACTAAACAGAGAAAGATATCTCAGACCTCACTACTTTATTAGCACTTCTGATTCAAGAAGATCAAGTGATGTTTAACTTTGACTCTAAGGATAATGCCACTCAAGCACTTCTCACTCTTGATCCTATTTTTTAAAATAATAAAAACTATAAATTTAATCATAATTTTGCTAAAGGAAAACATGGGAATAAAAGATCTAGCAATAAGAATTATAAACTTAAGTTTAATGAGAATTGTAATATATGTGGTAAATTTGATCATAAAAGGTAAATGTATTATAAAAACAAGGATAGAGTTAGGGATAAATATTTTAAAAATAACAAAGGTAAAAAATCCAATTGAAACAAATAAAAGAATCAAAACCTAATCATAATAACAATTAGGATTAGAATAGTATTGTTTTATATGTCGCATTATTTGTTTCAAATAAAAATAAGTATATTTTAAATAGCGATGAATCACACCATATGATTTTTTTATTTAATGTTTTATGTGATTCTAGATATATCTTTAAAAATATTTACTCGAGTGATAATTCATTTTTAGAAACAACTAAACAAAGAAAGACAAAAAAATTAAATATTGTTATTAAAGATGTTTTCTATGTATCTAAGTTTTAAAAAAACTTGCTATCTTATTCATAACTTACTAATAATGATTTCATTGTAAATTTACTTAATGATAACTGGCCTATTAGAAATTAATTTGGGTCTCTAATTATTAAACGGGTTCAAAATAATGGTTTATACATTTTATCTTCTTCTTCTGCATATTTTATTTCATTGTATATTAGGAATAAATCTCAATTATGACATGAAAGATTAGGTCATATTAATATCAAAAGTTTTCACGAGATGTCTTCTCAAAATTATTTTGTTGAAATTCCTTCTATAACTTCTCATCATGAAACTTGTGAGTGTTGCTTATGTGGTAAGCAACATACTAATCCCTTTCACAAGAATCATGATATGAATTCTTCATATCCTTTACAATTAATTCATAGTGATATTATAGGCCCCCTTGAAGGTGTATCTCTTAATAGTTCTTTGTATATTGTCACTTTATTGATGATTATAGTAAAATTATTTGGTCATATTTCATTAAAAATAAATTTGATGTATTGTTTAAATTTAAAGAATTTAAAACTTTCATTGAAAATACATCTAATTTTTTTATTAAGAGATTAAGAACTGATAATGGTATTGGTGAATATATTAATAAAGAGTTTAATTATTTTTATATTATTTGTGGTATTCAAATGGAATTAATAACTCTCTATTTCCCTCAGCAAAATGGTATTGTTAAAAGAAAAAATTATACTATTATTGGGATGGCTAGAATAATGTTGCATTCTACAAATATTCCTCATAGTTCTTATGGGTCAAAGCCATGAATATTGCATATTCTAAATAGAATCCATGTTTATTTTTTGCATTTTTTTACATTAAAAATACATGTATGCTCATAACAATCCATTTACTTTAATAAAAATATTTTGTTTTTTACTTTAGAGATATTGACTATATTGATAGTGTCTCATTTACATTATATTTTTTAGTAAAATGATTTAGTCTGACTCTTGAAAGATGTTTATTAAGATTATATTATAATAAATATATTTGTATTAGATGAAAAAGTAAATTATATATATATATATATATATATATATATATATATATATATATATATATATATATATATATATATATATATATATATATATAATTTTCAATTCATGTGAGTTAGCATGTAAATACATTATATGCATAACATCATGCTTAATTTGACATAATGATCATGTTCAGTTATTGCATTTTGGTAAAAATATCATGCTCAGTAAGTTCAGATCTTTTGTGTTTTAATTATTAAGATGCTTTCTTTTGATTAGTAGGGAAATTCCATGTTAATATGCTTAGATACTCTCATTTGATCATTTATGATAACATTCTTATATACTTCATTTGATAACAAGATGTGGTATGAAATGCAAAGTGTAAATGGAGTTTTAATTATTGACACTTCATCATTTACTTTATTAAGCATCATGTTCATACATATCTAAACCGATTTATTTCAGTCTCATATCTATTTGATCGGATGATTATATATCATTCTAAAATTATTCATATTTGATGTATGAAAGGTTATACCTCAAAAATTTGTTGAAGCGTATTAAACTTATAAATTTTGATAAGATTAAAATTATTGAATAAGTTATTTTTAATAGTATATCTAATGTTTGGATAATTTTAGTATCATATTATTAGTAAATTATTCTATGTGCATCACATGGCAAATGGGGATGATCATCTTGTTAATATTGAAGACATGCAATAATGAATTACATACAATAATTTATATTTTTTTCACTAACTTTGTAATCAAAGTAGTGAACTTGTTTGCCTAAAATATAACTTGGTTTTTTTTTAGATGTGTTTTATCATAACAAACATATGTCAAGTTTGTATGTATTCAGTTATTGTGATGCTAACCATACTATGATATCATGAATTTATTTTTGGTATGTATTTAATTGTTGTGTATGTGTGCAAAACCAAAAACTTAAGCATATTAAATATCATGTGCATTTTATCTGAGAAAAATCCCTTAATAGTGATATAGATCTATAGTTCTGTCCTACAGATAAACTAGTGGTAGATATCTTCACAAAACCACTTAGTGCTACTATGTTTTGGTAGTTTCATACAATGTTTGACCTCTCAAATTTTTCATTGAGTGTGAGTTTACATGATAATGTCACTTCCTAACGGCCATTTTTTTTTTTCTTCTCTATACTTCTTTTCAATTATAAAATATTGTAAACTTCATGTGGAAGTTATGTAATTTAAGTAAACTTCATATATAAATTTTACTGTTGTACCACACTACATTAAAAGCATATTTTGTAATGGAGGTTTTTATGTTATAAAAGGTTCCAATATGCTTAGTGATTACTCATGATAAATTTTGAGATGTAGTCTCACGATCATGCTAGCCTAAATTGACTCTCAAGTAGTATATAGATTATAATTATTTTTATTTCAAAAGGTGATATTTGGCATGATAAAGATTTTTAAAATCCTTCAATTATGTGCATAGTATAATTCATTTTTAAAGTGATTATGACATTGATCCTCACTTAGTATTAAGGAGGAGTGTTAGAGCATTTAATGACTAAGTGGTGCTTTGTTTACCTTTAACTTATCTTGAGAGTTAAATAAATTATTATTATTTATTGTTTATTGACATGAGGTGAAAACCTTGTGAAAATAGATAATTAAATTATATTTATTTAATAATTATCATTGTAACTAAATGTTCATCAGAGAAAAGATGGGATCATTGGTTATAACTATCACCTCCCCTCATGAATATTATAAATAGGGTTTACCCCTATTGTAAATTCATATCTTGAATTCATGGTGATTATTATTCACACAAGTTTTTGTGAAAAAATTATGAGTGAGATCAAGAAGTTTTATGTATTGGGGTTATAATTGGTTTCTCAATTATTGAATGGTACTCGTGGGTTTTTTACGTCTTAGAAGATTTTCCACTTTAAATCTTTGGGTATTGTGTCAATTCATCTATGTTCATTTATATGATTTTCTTATCATTATTCACTCTATTTCTATCATGTGTATGTATATTTATATTGCTTTATCAATTTTGTCACTACTAAAATTTCTTCTCCTAAGCTGATGTGCTTGAGGTATTGAACCTCAGACTGTACAAAATCACGCTTCTCCAAGTTTCCAAATAACTAGTTTTCTCTCAAAACCTACAAGACTTGTCTCAAGTGGTCCTCATGTTCTTCCTCATTTTGTGAATAGATAAATATATCATCAAGAAAAATTAACAAAAAATGGTCCAAGTGAGTGATAAACACTCTGTTCATAAGACTCGTGAACATTTTGGGGGCATTGGTCAACTTAAATGGTAAAATTATAAATTCATAATGCCTATATCACATATAAAACATAGTCTTGCAAATATCAAGCTCTATGATAGGTAATTGATGGTATTTAAATTTTAAGTCTATCATGAAAAGCACCTAGCTCCCTACATCTGATCAAAGAAATCATCAATTTTAGGCAAGGGATAATGATTCTTGATCGTTACCTTATTCAATTGGTGGTTATCCATGCACAATAGAAGGGATATATCCTTATTTATGAAGATGATTGGTGTTCCCCACAGGGTCACACTAGGATGGATTAAACCTTTCTCTAAAAGTTTCTCAAGCTACATCTTGAGTCACACAATTCAGGTATGTTCATCCAATATGGTCCTTTCAAGATGGGTTCAACCCTTGGTATTAAATTAATCTAAAAATCAAATCTCTCTAATTAGGGCATACCTAGAAATCTATTTGAAAATACATCAAAAAAATTCTAAAGAATGGGATGGTCATCCAGATAAGCCTTATCTGAATCATCTAACCTATCACTCACCAAAATAGCAAAAAAATGACAACCCTTTCACATGTTCTTCTTGATCTTCATCACAAAAATAATGCAAAGGGAAACAAGTTTATGAGTCTAGATATCACCATAGGAGACCTAAGGTCATCTACACACTTGATAACCTTGTCATGGCAATCCAACTTGGATTTATGAGCCATAATCCAATCTATTCCCAAGACAACCCCATATGTTCCTAAGGGTATAATGTGTAAGTCTATTGTGATGGAAAAGACACCAAGGTATAAAACACAACTACTCACCAATGAGATAACAAATATCCTGGTTCATGTGGCCAAATCTACTGCCCAACTTTTTAATTGCCTAATAGCCACCAGCCCATAATGGTCCATAATAGAAGGATAAATAAAGGGGTTTGAGGCTCTTGAGTCAAACAAAAATGTTATAAAATATCCATTAATTATACATGTGGTCTCAATGACCATTACCTGGTGTTCATCTTGGTGGTCATCCACCATTGTATAAATTCTATGGCCTTGACCCATGTTGCCCACAATCTACTCTGACATTGGGAATTTTACCTATTGGTAACTAATAATCCAAGAGGACAATCATGATCATAGTGATCAAAGGACCCACACATAAAACACACATCTCTTTGTGGGTCTCACCCAAAGGGAACTCTAGTTAATCTTTGATCAATTGATGTTGTCGATTATGGTGGTCTCACATATGTTGATTGTTGAGTCTATGCAAGTCCAATTTACTAACAATATTGAGGTCTAATATCATCTCACCTTTGGTGGTATCTTTGAAATCAGTCTATGTTCTAGTTATGGCTAGAAAGGGTACTCTTTCTACTATTGAAGGGGTTTAGAGTTGGATTGAGTTATTCTCCAACCTCCCCTACATGCAAGTTGTGCACCTTGTAACCTCAAGTCACACTAAGATTTCATTTTGCCTTTAAACTTCTCTCAAGCATCTTAAGTCTTTCCTCAAGACTCCTCATCCAAGAAAGCCTTTTCAACTACTATTGTCAAGGTTATGGGAGCTAAAATGTGAACTACACTAGCCAACACTAAATTTAAACAACTAATGAACATGTTCACTTGGATTGTTTCATCTGTATAACCTTGAACATACTTGATAAAATCCATAAAAGAATACTCAGTTATGCCACTATACCACTCCCCTACTGAAGGTCATGAAACTTGTCTACCTTCTTCTAAACATATCAAGGGGATAGGTAACAGGCTCTAAAATGCTCTTCAAATAATTCCCAAGTGAGGGAAGCTAGTGTCAAGTGGAGCTTCTACTCCTCTCCTTCCCACCACATCTTAATTACATCTCTAAGAAGGTGGGTTCCCAAATAGGTATTCCCATTGGTATCACAATAATATAAAGTGAAACATCCTCTCATGCCTTCCAATAAAGCCTCTACTATAAATCCTTCCTATGTACCATCAAAATTAGGAGGATGCAGTCTAATGAAATCCTTTACTAAGTATCTAGGTATAGGTCTGGGAGGATGGTCTAAGTCTTCTCTATTATGACACTCACCATCATGATGTAATTCACCTCTATCACCCTTTAAATGGTGATGTGAATGACTTCAAGACCTTTCTCTCTCAACTAATCTATGATCATCTTGGGAGTGCTATGGAGATTGCCTCTCAACCTCATGTTATGTTATCAATAATCTCTCTTGTAAAAAATCTCTTATTTATTGAATCACTAAGAGGAGTTAGGGTTATATTTCATTCAGTCTTAGTGGATTGGAAGGCTCATTCTCAACATTATCATTACTACATTGGTGTGTTTGATTTTATCTCCTCATTTTGCACATCAACAAGATAGACATTAGAGTCCATTAGAAATCTAGAAAGCCATAGTGAAACTCTAAATGCCCATAGCTCCTAGTGTAGTAACTTGAGCTCTGATACCAAAATGTCATGCCCATTTTTTCATAAAAATAGACACGACACAACTACTTCTTATATAACTAAACAATAAACATGAGCAAGCAATAGAATTTAAATTCAATAAATGATATAAATAAGTTCCTTCTAATTTCCATTATTTGGACAACAAGTGCATACCACAAGGTGTGAAGTAAAAATATTTATTCATTTGACCACATGTTAAAGATCTCATTCGAGGGATCACACCCATATTCATATCATTATGACATTGAGATAGGCATCAAAATTAAACTAAGCCACTACTGACATAGTTTGCTCCACACATCCACTTTAGCAAGCTTAGGTTTAGCCCACTAAGGTTCATGGTCATGCCATGTGCCATGATTATAGGACCCTTAGGTCTAACTTAAATCATCCAGCCACCCAAGCTTTTGAGCTCTGGGAAACTACCACTTAGCAACTCCTTGAACCTTTGGTGCTTCAAAAGCATTGGGGGATTAGTCCCAATGGCTTAATCCATTTAGGTTACTGAGCTTTGAAATGATACCACTTTATAGCTCCTCGAGACCTCAGAGTTATTAGAGGATAAAATCACCTTGTTAATTCTCCAGGCCATCATAATGATGCCATGCATCATCATTCGACCAACTTTATAAAAAGCTTAAAAATTAACTAATGTAAAACACATGGACCAGTCAATATATAAATTTGACTAAGGCATGGATGGCTCCCAATGATCTACTTACTGGACATCAACTATATAATCATTAAAGATAATGTTACCCCTGGGTTAGTAGAATGGTGACACATGGATAGATATTGGTGATCTATTTTCCTAGTATCGATCGTATAATAGAATTTACTAACGTCGCCCTTGAATTAGCTATATGGTGATACATGGATGGCTCCTGATGATCTGTTTATCTAGAATCAACTATACAATAGAACCAATTATATTCAACACATCCCACCTTTAATTATTTATGGACAAGTGGGGACCCCTTTATTTTTTAGAAGGCTTGTTCATTGTAGGGTTGTGCATGCATGTTTAGCCTATTATATTATCTATGGAAATTTATGGTTTTTTGGCATTAAATCACCTTTCTTGCATCTATTTTCCTCTTTTAACCCAGTTTTCATTGGAATGACATATTTGAACTAATTTATTAATAGAAATTTTGGGAATCTTATGTATGATAGGTCTTCAGAATTATCATCATTTTGGTCTTTGGAAACTTTTCTTTCAGTAAATTTAGTCAGAATATTTTCTTCGTGATTTTTTATTCAATAAATTTATTGTCAGTAAATTATTATTCAAATCTTCTTATTCAAAAACTTTCATTTGGTAACTTTAATTTGGGAACTTTTGTTTAGGATTTTGGTCTCCAACAAATTTCATCTTTGGTAATTTTCTCTAACAAATCTTCCTGAACAACAATTTAGCCTTTGGGAAAAGTGTTTGGAATTTTAGCTTTCAGAAAAATTTACACGAATCTCCCTAAAGAACATTTTGGTCTTAATGGTCTTTCATTCAAAACTCTTGGCTCAAAAAATCAAATGATTCATCCCATATGCAAGTAATGATGCCTGACTAAACCATACATTGGTAGGTGTCAAAAGGAAGCAACATTGTGGCACTCCTCCAAATGTATAATCATCTTATATGACATGTCCACTAAACTAAGGTGGTCAAGTTCAAATTAAATGAACATGACACTCTAGGAGACGTTGGTGATTAATGGCACATGAACTAAACTTGAATGCTAAAAGTTTATAACATAGAGTTGGTAACCAACTTATATCCATTGATTATTAACAAACTCAAGTGAATATTTTCCTTTGATAAGTCAATCCTAGTTATGTTCAATCAAGTTTTACTTTATATAAGAGAGTGTTAAACCACCATTACAAGGAGCTTGAATTATGTCATCACTAAGAACTAAAAATTCCATCTTTATCCAGAGTGTACAGGGAAGCCAAGGCACCATCCATATTTTATATCAAAGATTCAATGGAGTACATAGATATAATTTTTGATACTCCATATTCGATGGTACCTGCACTAACTACTCAACTCTATGGGAAGCTGTAGAAAGCATTAATACATTCACCTACCAAGAATATGTCTCTCTAAAAGAATGAAAATTAGTAGTTGACCTACTTACCTTCAAGTGCCAATTTCTTCACTATATTATTAAACCTGAGGTCATGTCATGCATTGACCTATTACATGACTTATTCTTCAAACCAAGGATTGTAGATGGTGGTTTCTTCCACTACATCAATAAAAACACCATCATCACTTACATATCAAGGGAAGAATTTCAAATTTATTTATGCTTGTCATTCCCAAATGCCACATTTGATTTACATAGTGTATCCCTTTTGAGGAAAAGTAATAATATAGAAAAGATAGTGAGCAAATGACTTCTCCTTAGAGAAACCTCTTTGCTCAAGGACAAGAATCATGTGCCTATGACCAAATTTTGAATGGGACTTTTCATTAGTATGGCACTGTTGAACCTCTTGTATGGTCACCCAATCATCTACTTCCTTCACTTGGAATGGATACCATTGCTCGACCTGTTGATCACCTCAAAATGCACCTTCATATTGGGGGAGATTATTAGTTCCTAGTTACATGAACTAATACTAATTAAAGATAAGAGGCCCCAAGGAGGTAATTTTTACATGATTTCCTACCTTCTTGATGTTATCATGGGTACCTTATACAGACACAATGGGTCTCTCTGGGACCCAAATCTTGAATATATTAAAAATAGGATCCATGATGTCTATTCATTTGTTCATATTTATTCATATATAGTAAATATATTGAGGATTGTAGAAGACATGTATCCTTAGGTTTTGAGGGAAATTCATGAGGAACATATGCGCAGAATATCTTTAAAAAAATCCAATTCACTCATGTCTTTGGATGACTACTAGTTATATCTAGATTACACCATAATAATGGTCATTGGGCATAGGATCAATCCTCTATGCCTCCCAAAATACATCCTTGACAAGATGGCTGAACAAGAAATTACTTATCAATTATGGAAGGGGATTGATGAAGATTTGATCAAAAGTAAGAAAAGCACCTTGCCCCATAAAGATTGGGACCCCCATGGTAGAGTATAGTAATGTGTTCATAATATGGGTATTCATTATAAGCATGATCCTTATGACCATGATTTCTTATTTCTCAATGTAAAAGATGATGCCAAGGTCTTGGAAAGGGCTAGGACAACTAGAATAAATGAAGACTTACTCAAGGTAATTCAATCAAATCCTTCCATCATAATCGAGCAAGAACAATACAAAATCTCACCACCTAGAGGATGGACCTATTTATATTTTTGGAACCATGGACATCCCTAGCAAACATAAGATCAAAGTCAAGACCCAAAAATCCACCCACCATGATGATGGTTGTAGAGCAAGAGCAAGGTGAAGGGAAAACTCTAGTTGCTATAACACAAATACAAGAGTAAACTCCTCAAGTTCAAGCACCCAAAGTTGAGTTGAGAAAAATGAATTAGGAAATATAATTCATCTAGAGGAGAGCTCTATTGGGAAGGAAGAGGAGCCAATTTGTATAGACTCCTTTCACTTAGAAGACCTCACACCCACTGTGAAAACTTTGGCAACCATAATATCTAATGTGGAGGTCCTTCTTTCCACCCAAAAAGTTCCTAATCCTCTGACTGAGAAGGTAACTATATGCTATAAGATAAAATCCAAGGTAGGAAGGCCTCAAGTGCAGTCCATAGAGGGACCAAGTGAGAAAACACTACACTCGACTAAAGATCAGCTAGTGGATAAAATAGATAAAGAAGAACTACAGAAAGATAAATTGTTGAGCTTGCAAGGACTTAAAGGAAAGTTACCACTTAGGAGTGACCAATCAGATAAGGGTTTACTACCTATTCTTCCCTTGGGTCACTCTCCTATTATCACATTACCATGTGTCACTTTTGTTCCTATTGTATCCCTACCATCATATGGACCTATCTCCACATCCATTTCTATAACCATTCATTTGGTTGACACCTCTATTGTTATCACTACTAGCCATCCCATCACTCAATTTCCAATATCATCTACTCAGTTGAGTTCACCCATGACTTCCTCATGACCAATTCAGACCATGAAAATGGTATCCACGAAGAAAAATCCAAGGAATAATTTTGTCTAAATTATCCACCCAATGCCATATTTAAGGAATGTAGACTGGTCAAAATAATATGGATTTCCATTCCAAACCTAACTCCTAAGACTAAGCCTTCAAAAGATACCAAAATAGAGGCACAACTAGTAAACCCACCAAACTTGACACTTCCAAATTGGGTCATGGAACTAGGAGCATCAACTTCTAAGAGGATAGACTTAAAGATAACTGAGATACCCACTGTGAGTTAATTATTTTATAAGTCTACTAGCTTTGTGCAAAGGGTGAGAAAAAGAAAGGTAGAGGATAATATTGGGTGAAGCTTAATTTTTTAATAAATAGAAGAAGTATATTCTCTTTCCAAGAGATAAGATAGAAGAATGGGTCAGCCCCCTTTCATTGAGGACTTTAAGTCCTATATAGAGACCCATTTTGGAGCCTTGATAGCAATCCATGAGGGTACTAAGTAGGTGAGGAAAGAGCCAGAGAAATAATTAGAGAACATCAAATAATAATAATAGGTCATTCGTGTTCCCTCTGAGATTAAGCAAGATGTCTAAAATGTATCCTTAAAGCTATATGATATATTGTACATTATTAGCTTTTTGAGGACACAATTTTCCCCTCAAGCAACTCTAATGACCAAATTGTTCAAATCTCTCAAAGAAGGTGAGACCAAGCTGAATTTTTTGGTTTTATATAGCCCACAAGGATTTTAGCTATCTAGACTTGATGTCACCCTTGGAAGTGGTAAATGCATTAAATTTAGTGGTCATCTAGAACCAAGAAGCAAGGGAGTGGATAATATTTATTGACACTTTAGTCTCAAAGATAACTAAACAGGAGAAATAAGAAGTGTAAATTTTGAATGAATTAGAGTTGACAAATGAATGGGATGGCACTAAAAATTTGGTGGTGAGGTCTATTTTTTATCAAAAACTAAATCAAGCCTCAATCAACCTCAAAAAAAGTCTACAGGGATTAACTTTGGAAGAAATTTAGGCTAAGTTGAGCTTTGTGAGGAAGGTAATAGAAGTAAAGATATTTCGGATAGGCTTTAGAACTACAAGAGTTGAGCATGTAAGGTTAATAACACTCGTTAACAAGGTGAATAGACCATCTCTTTTGGATATGAATATAATAAGGGCACAACATGTTTTCAAATATAAACACTATCAATAGTTGGAGGCCAAGAAGAAGTCTAGTTCCACTCCATATACTAGTTCAGCCAATGTGTATGTTTCAACACTACCTCTATTTACCAGTTCAATAGCCCAAACTACCAAACTATAGTTATTTTGATATCAATAATGTATGTAATGTTTCATGTAGTATTTATTAAAACTAACTATAACTAGTTATGCTTCATTTCATTCATGTTATAGTTAACTGAAATATTTTTTTCCAGCATGCACACCTTATATAATTGTTGCAATCTATAAGTTGTAACATGTAGTTTTACATTGAACTAGAACTTAAGTTTTGTTTATTTTGAAATGTAATCTGAAATTTTAATATACTTGGAGGATGAGGTGACCCCTTCCCCAAGTCTTTAAATACATGTAAAACCCTCTTTCAAAGGGTTGGAGTTTTGGATCAATATAGGAAGAAATCAAGTCATTGATTGTCATGAAATTGTGTTGGTTCTTTCTTTTCCCTTCTCTATGTTAAGAGTTTAGCTTCTTTGTCAGTGTCAATTTAGTAATTTTGAAGTGTACAAAATCTATGGATAACCTGATTGTTGTCATTAATATATATACTATTCATAGATGTGCAAAATCTATTGAAAGTTAGTAAATTTCATTGAATTTAATTAATTAATTTAGACCGTGTTAATATTCTAAGGTGTGCATGAGTATTTTCTTTCGGTATAGTCTTTTAAGTGTGTGTTGTGGATATTCTAGATACATTCCTAGTCTGAGTTGTGATCTCTCAACTAAGAGTGTGCAATAACAAATTTAAAGAGAGAAACCTTTAGCTGAGATCACTAATTTTTATATACCTACTTCCCCAGAATGTTTAACCATGTTAATTATTGAGTGTGAAGAAACTACAAATGGCAAACATTGGTTTTTGAGATACTCATCTACTAAATAAATAGCCTTGAAAGCCCCCCTTTAAGAACATAATAATTTCTTTTTTTCCTTACCTCTCTCTCCTTTTTTGAGTTTATTTTGAGATCTACCCATCATAGAGTAATTCTCCACCCATTCAACTCACTTAAGTATTTTATTTCTTTTAAATTTCACACATCCATCCATATACATGGTTAAATGACCTACAAGTTCAACCTACTATTCTGCTAACTAATTATTTTAATCACATACCAGCAACTTGTGCCCTATAGTATAACTTCATTTCCATAGAGATGATAAAATGTTATAGGCTACCTTATTCAATTTATGTGGTGTGCATAAAACTCGTATCAATAGAAATAAAAGTTAGTGCTAGAAGGAGGGCACACTTGTGTGTTTTCTAAATAGTAGAGGTTAGTCACTATGAAGAGTTATACTAGAGATGCTTAGAAGAGTAACAAGGTCTAGGGCCCAAGCTAGCCTTTTGATTTTGCCTTTATCAAATCATGGGGGGCCTAGAATAGTACCGATCCTCCTTGAGGTACACTGATCCAGGACACCTTCTCTAGTGAGAAACATCTCATTTATCAACCATCCTATAGCTCAACCTTAGTTTTCAGATGTGTTATTTCCATCCCTAAAGATAAAAATAATTTACCAAGGAATCTAGAGAAATACTTGCCTACATTTTTTCCCTCAAGTGGGAGAATGATAGAGGAGGATATTAAATATTTTGAGGTTGTTCTAATATTAATAAATGTCGTAAATAAGGGTGTTACATGCAAACCTTTTACATTCAATCTATAGGATTTTTCTTATGATTGGTATCTTAACTTTCAAGAAACTTCCATCACCTCATGGAATGCATGTCAAAATACATTCCTTGCATAATTTTGGCAAGTTACGAATCCAAGTTTGGTGTATCAACATTTAACAAGCATGAAAAGGAAGCCCAATGAGTCAATATGGGCCTTTAATACAATATTTCAGAAGATGTACACGTAGCTGAATATTGCATATAAATTGAAAGTAGATCTAGTACTCAAGATGTATAAGATCATTTTGGATCCTATCAGTATAGTATTTTTGAGGAGAGCTGTCACCACCAATAATTTAGCCTTGGTGTATGAATAAGCTATCAACATTGATAAGCAACTCAATCTGCATCTTAGACATCAAGGGGCCAAATGTTCAATAATGGTTTTCTATCTTTTAATCTAATTTTGCATGCTAATCAAAATTTCCTTACATTTAATCAAAATTAGTTATACACTCTTCCTACCATGACACAACAAGCAACAAATCAAAATTCTAGTTTCTTGAACAATCAGGCATAAATGACTTGCCATTAGTAGAACTAATAAAAGCAACATCTAATTCATTCTAACATAGCAATCGCTCAGGGTGTATAATTTGCCAAAATTGAATTGGATTCTATACAAATAATTTTCCAAAAGTTGATAAATGACTTATTGAATATGTAGAAAAGGATGGGAAATACCACCAATCATAACTATAACCAAAATTATGGATTCTTAAGATATAATAGACCTTTCAACAGACCCACCAATAATACAAAACAATGATAGTCTAGTAATCTGCTAAAAATCAATATCATGGAGACAGCTTTGTCTAATTTTTTTAGAGTTCATAACACATCTCAGCATGGGGAGTTTGACTATATGGAGTTTTGTGCATCATTTGAAATTTTCCAAAGATGAATAGTCAGACAAGATCAAATAATGAATCCCCCAAACCTCCCTCATGAATTTGTCACCTCAAGTTCAACTATGGGCTTTGAAACTTACAATTTTAACTTCCCTGGTGAAGATAACAACATTCCAAAGTATAATTACGATGAACTACAAGCATTTCAATAGTTCAATAGGAATAGTTACAATCTAAGGAATAAATAGCCTCTCACCACTTCTACTCTTAATAATATAGTTATTCCCCCAAATCCTAAAGCTGATAATAATCCTCCTCCCCCAAAATGGAATGATCAACCTCAGCATAGATAAGAATAAGTAAGGGGGATCTAATATTGTTAAGGATACAAAAAATATCAAGGCCAATATTTCTCTCCATGAACTAGCACAAATTACTGAATAGAAGGAACTCTTATGGAAGTCTATCATAGGGAAGTCTATTATAGGAAAGTCCAAAATAATGAACAGAAATGTCATATATAAAATCAAGCCTAATTTTCCCCTTTCTTGATAACTATATGTGCATTTAATAAAAATATACACAACTGTTTGGTGGATTATAGAGCTTCAGCTACTATGATGCCAACCTTTATTTGCCAAAAGTTTGGTTTAACCCCAAGTCCATCCAAAAGGATTGTTTTGTAGCTACATAAAATAATGGTACCCATGATATGAGAACTTAATGATGTATGCATATAGGTTGCATCATAACCTTGTGTATAGATAACTATCAACATACCGGTAGTGATATTCTTGAAGGGTATGGGCTACTATTGAGTAGAGATTAGTCAAAAATGCTCAATGGATATCTTTTCATAGAATTCTCTCATATTTAGCTACCATGGAGAGGAATTTCCAACCAAATTAGAATATATTAGGAGCCAAAGATGAAGCACCCTATTATAGAGTACAATACTACCAATGAAGAAGTGAGTTACAAATCTCCTAGTCTTAGAATATATAAATTTATTACAAAATATGGTGTAGGAAGAAGTGTAGGGCCCTTCCCAATTATGGACCCTTAATTTCAATAAAGTAAGATCTAAGCAAGGATCAGGTGTTGGTATTAAATTAGTCAATCCAAAAAATAAGAAGCACCTAGTAGTATATAAGCTCCAATTTATATGCACCAATAGCAAAGTAAAGTACGAAGCCTAATTTTAGGATTGTAGTTTACTCTCAAGAACAATGTCAAAGAACTAATGATATATGGAGACTTATAAATGGTAATCAACTAGGTCAAAAATAAGTATCAATTCAAGCTTTCATACTTAAATAAATATATACATAGGGCCTAGGATTTAATTGACTCATTTAAGGCTTTCAACATAGTGGTCACTCCAAGTGAACAAAATCAAGATGCTAACTCACCGGTTGCTTTAGCAGCAAATTTGTCACCCCTATAGGAGTCAAAAGTGTAGAATTTATCTATAAAATTAGTACCTTATCCATTAGTACCAAAAAATATTTAAAAATTTTAGGTGTTTGTTGATGATCAGTAGATCATCTAATTTTTGACCAATTTAGGACATTTCGAGTCCCAAAAAATTGATGATGAGTAAATAAACCATTTGTACCATGAAGAATTAGATGAAGAAGATATCATCCAACTAAATGAAAATCATTTCCCACTAGGGATGGTTACCTTGTAAAGATCCTTTGACATAGATCCCCAAGCCCAATAATAAAGGCATCTTAAGGTTAATGAGTTTGAGTTCAGCTCAAAGAATTTGGGAAATGAAGGAGACTTACATCTTGTCAATATTGGTTTAAGTTACAATCTATATGAGAGATAAAATTTCAAGAACTTAATAATTATATATAAGAATGTAACTACATGTATGTATGATGATTTGATCATTTTTAATCATAGGGTCATCACCCATACAATCCCACTCAAGCTAGATCATAATCCATTCAAGCAGAAAAGAGACCGGTTAATCCTATCCTTGAACCTTTGATCTAGAAGGAAGTACAAAAGTTGATAAGTCCCAGGATAGTCTTTCCCATCAAGCATTAAACTTGGGTAGCTAATCTAATTCCAGTTAGAAAAAAAATGGAAAAATTAGGCTATGTGTTGATTTCAAGAATCTTAACAAAGCTTCTAAGAAAGATGACTATCCTTTGCCCTCATTAGATGAGGTGATCTCAACTATGAGCGACTCTAGAATGATGTCTTTATTAAATGGATTTTTAGGATATAATCAAGTGTTGGTTGAATTAGAGGATAAAATAAAAATTGTATTTACCATAAAGTGGGGAACTTATGCGTATAATTAGATGTCATTTGGCATGATCAATGCAGGAGCTACTTTTTAAATATCCATAGATCATGCATTCCAAGGTCTAATAGGTAAATTCATAATCATATACATGGATGATCTCACTATTCTCTCAAAAAATAGGGTTGATCATGTAGACCATCTTCA
Organism: Torreya grandis; assembly: GCA_037957365.1. Classification (NCBI taxonomy): domain Eukaryota; kingdom Viridiplantae; phylum Streptophyta; class Pinopsida; order Cupressales; family Taxaceae; genus Torreya; species Torreya grandis. The sequence continues at coordinate 960,458 of JARHVA010000950.1, forward strand.
GTCCATCTTTGAAAGATATAGGAAATTTGGTATCTCATTGAACCCCAAAAAGAGCATATTAGGCATTACTAAAGGTAAGTTGTTGGGCCATATTATCACCAAATATGAGATCACCATTGACCCAAAAATAATTTAAGGAATTTATAAAATAATATTCCCAAACAAAAAAAAGAGCTTAAGTCCTTTGTGAAGATTAATTTCATAATAAAATTTATATTAGGATATGCAAAAATTGTCAAACTTCTGAACATAGTGCTTAAATAAGACACCAAAGTAGAATGGGCATCTGAAGCCAAGAAGTCTTTCCAAGACATAAAAAAGGTTATATCACAATCCCTATCATTGATAATCCTAGATTTCACTAAGGACTTCTTATAGTACTCATTTGCATTGAAACAGACAATCACTATTGTACTCATGCAAAAGGAGGAAAGTGAACATCTTATTATTTTCATGAGCATGAACTTAAAATACAAAGACCTTAAATATTCCTTGATTGGTAAGAAAATATTTTCCCTTATCAAATTAGTAAAGAAGTTTTGACACTACATTCTCAGGAACAAACAATACCATTACTATTGTACCAGATCCTATTGTCAATATTACGTTAGTATAGAATGAGTTCAGAGAGTGTAGGGGTAAATGGATGGTGAAATTTCAAGAGGTTGACATTGAGATTAAACATATCAAGATCATCAAAGGATAAGGTATTTTTTATTTGATGATTGAACTAGACCCACGTATCACCATCGAAGAAGTCTGATAAACACAAGTTTCCCAAAAATAATGTTATTCAAATATCACTCAATTTCTACTCACTAGAACATGTCCCAAAGAACTCAAAAGAGAGATTTAAGGATCAAAGTTGATCATTATATGATCAGGAAGGGAATTATCTATAGGAAGAATTATGAAGGCATCTATTTGAGATTTGTATTACATGATGAAGCCTAGGATATTCTAGATAACCTACATAAAAATATTGGCAGTAGTCATCCATCTAGTAATTTTACAACCTATAGAATCTTTAGAATGGGTTATTATTTGCCAAAAATATTCAAGAATGTTCACTCCCATGTAAGGGTGTGTTATGAATGCTAGGTTTTGGAAAAAAAAGAGGTACACACAATAATGCCATTATAATCCATAATTGAGGGCAGGTCATTTACATAGTGGGGATTATATTTAATTGGTGTTATCAACTCAAACTCTTTATTTGGGCATAAATTTATGCTCACCACTACAAACTATTGCATCAGATGGATTGAAAAAATAGCCACTAATAATTCAAGAGCATAAGATGTGATCAATTTATTTGAGGAGTATATCATGACTAGGTTTGGTACTCCTATTTCATCGATTTGTGACAATGGGCTAGCATTCCAATCAACTAAATTTATAGAATGGGCCCGTGATAATCAAATCACCGTTAGATCACCCTCTAATCACACCCTAAAAGGGAATGGATTGGATGAATCAACTAACATGAAACTCATTGATGTTATCAATAAATTGATTGTGGATAAACCCAAAAAGTGGCATCACTTATTAAAATATGCACTTTGAACATATCAAAATTGGTACAAGTAGGCTCTTAAAGTCTCACCATATTTGCTAGTCTATGGAAAGCAATCAGTATTCCCAATCATGCTTAAGTTTCCAACATATCAGTTTATGTAGGAATGCATGAAACCCAATGAGAGGATAAAATCTAGATTGCTAAATATCATAGAAATGGAAGACTATAGAATTGTAGCCCTGCATAATTTTAGTAGGCATCAAGATATAGTCAAAGTATGATTTGATAAAAGAGAAAAATTTAAAGCATTCAAGATATCTGACCTAGTGATATTATGGGATAAAGTCCATGAAAATAAAGGACAACATGACAAGTTTACCCTACTATCAGATCTCCAAGATCTTGGGTAATAATGTTTTCCATTTTAGGGACCTCCAAGGTAACAAATTGATATATCTAATCAATGGACAGTTTTTAAGACATTACTTCATAGTTGCCCCATTCAAAGATGTCTTTTAGTAGCCACTCTTGTTCTGGTAGAGGTAGAGGTAGGTTAGATTTACTTAATTAGTTAGTTTCCTACTTTCAATCATTTTTTTTATTAGAGTTGCTTTCGCTTTCTAGATTAAACATTCTTACTTTCTGCATGTTGTTTTGGTTAATCTAGTCTCTCATTTTTTTGGTAGTTTCCCACTTTCTAGGATAGTTTTCATTTTTATTTTGTGGCAATCTAACTGATTACTCTTTGTATAACCAAGCAACATCCTATTCAAATGGTGTCTTAAATCTATGTTTTTTATTCAACTTGAATTAGTGAACATTACACCTTGAGCATCAAAATTATTAATCCAAGTAAGTAGTAAGAGAATTAACCATGACAATGTTATAAAGTGAATGATTCTATTAAGTATATAAAATTTTCTCCCATATCTCCATGTAAATTTAAAAAGCCTTTCTCATCTCCTTGGATCAAATTCACATCAAATACTAATACTTTTTTGAGATAACAATCATTGATATGGGTGAAATTGACAAGAACATTCTAATGAACCAAACCTTACCTACACCAGCTCATGGTGGTTACCTTTTCCTTTCTTTCATTCATACAAAAAATAAGAAGAGAAAATAAAATATAATCCAAAAATCTAATAGAAAACCAAAGGGGATTAAAAAACCTACATGATGAAATAAGATCAATGTATCACACATCATGAAAGAATACAAAGGAATGAAGGAAGGGTCATCAAAGATATCTTTGTAGGGGATATGGATGCCTAGCTAGTAGCAGAGCAATGCTTGAGCTCCCCAAATTTCTACTGACTTAATGCATATTTAGAATGAAACTTATAGCTCATCACATGTCTTTGTTAAAAATCCTTTGACAAGGAGTAAAGAATATCACTTTGACAAACAATGGTCCAAGGTATGGGTAAAGTAATTATGTTGTATGAATTTGTGAAGAGTCCCTTTCATATTTATTATCTAATCATTTATTTTAGAGCATGGTTCATGGTTGATATTGAGATTATGAAATCATGGATTCTGGGTTCTTGAAAACCCAAGGGTATTCACCCTTGTGAATCACCATTTGTTGTATTCAACACACCCCACCTTGTATTATTGATGGATAAGTGGGGAACCCTTTATTTTTTTAATGATTTTTCTTTATAGGGTTATACATGCATGTTTAGTATATTATATCATCTATGAAAATTCATAGGTTTTTAGCATTAACTCACCTTTGTTGCATCTATTTTCCTCTTGTAACCTAGTTTTCATTAGAATGACTTATTTGAACTAATCTATTAATGAAAATTTTAGGAAGATTATTATGTATGTCAGGTCTTCAAAATTATTAGTATTTAGATTACTTATTCAGAATTATTGGCATTTTAGTCTTTGGAAATTTTCATTCAATATTTTGGTCTTCAAGAACTTTTCATTTGGCAACTTTAGCTAGAATCTTTTCTTTGAGATTTTTTGTTCGAGAACTTTCTTGTCGGTAAATTATTCTTTGGATATTATTATTCAGCAGATTTCATTCAATAGCTTTCATTCATGATTTTGGTCTCCAAAAACTTTCATCTCCAACAACATTCATCTTTGGCAACTTTCTCTTCAGCAAGTTTTCATTCAGAACTTTTATATTCGATAATTTTCTTCAAAAAATCATTCTAAATGATAATTTATTCTTCGGGAAAAGTGTGTCACATTTTAACTTTCAAGAAAAGTTTCATGAATCTCCTCGAAGAATATTTTGGCCTTTAGGGTATTTCATTTGGATCCCTTGGCTCATAAAATCAAATGATTTAGCTTGAACACAAGCGTTGATGCCAAACTAAACCACACATTGATAGGCATAAAAAAGAAGCAGAACCATCATACCCCTCTAAATGAGTAAGCATCCTATATGACATGTCCACTAGGCCAAGGTGGTCAAGTTTAAATTAAATGAGCATGACAAGCTTGGAGATGTTGGTGATTAATGGTACATAAATTGAACTTGAATACTAAAAGGCTATAGCATAGAGTTGGTAACCAACTTTACATCTATTGATTATGAACGAGCTCAAGTGAATATTTCCCTCTAATAATTCAAGCCCTAGCTATGTTTAATCAATATGTAATTTGCATAAAAGAGTGCCAAACCACTATTACAAGGATCTCAAATTTGGTCAGCACTAAGAACTAACAATGGCATCTTCATCCAAAGTATACAGAGGAGCCCATGTACCATCCATATTTTCTATCAAAGATTCAATAGAGTATATAGATACAATTTTTGATGCCTCGGTATTCAATGGTACCTTTGCTAACTACTCGGCTTTGTGGGAAGTTGTAGAAAATATCGATACATTCACCTATGAGAAAGATATCTCTCTAAAATAATGATAGGTATCAATTAAAATAATTCCCTTCAAGTGAGAATCACTTCACTATGTTGTTTCTAAACCTGAGGTCATGCCATGCATTGACTTGTTACATGACTTGTTCTTTGAAGGAAGAATTGTAGATGGTAGTTTCCTATACTAAGTCAATAGCAACACCATCATTGCCTACATATCAAGAGAAGTGTTTCAAAGGTATTTACACTTGCCAATCTTAGATGCCACATTTTATTTACAAGTGTAGCCCTTTGGAGTAAAAGCAATAATATAGAAAAGATAGTGATCAAATGGATTCTCCCTGGATAAACCTTTTCATTCAAGGAAAAAAATCATGTGCCTATCACCAAATTTTGAAGGGAAATTCACATTGGTATGGCACTATTGAGCTTCCTATATTGTCACTTGAGCATCCACTTCCTTCACTTGGAATGGGTATTGTTGCTAGACCTATTGATCACCTCAAAATTCACCTTTGCATTGGGGAGATTATCAGTGCCTCATTATATGAACTAATATTGCATAAATACAAGAGACCCCAAGTGGGTAATTTTTACATGATACAAACACAATGGGTCTCTCTGGGACCCAGATCTTAAATATATCAAAAATAGGATATGTGATGTTTATTCATTTGTTCATAGTTATGCATATACAAGGAATATATTTAGGATTATAGAAAACTTGTATTCCCAAGTTTGAAGGGAAATTCATGAGGAACTTATGCCTAGAATATCTAAAAATATCACCAATTCACTCATGTCTTTAGGTAAACGCTGGTTATATCCAGATTTCATCGTGAAAATGGTCATTGGGTATAAGGTTGATCCTTTATGCCTCCCAAAATATGTCACTGATAAGATGGTTGAGAAAAAAATATTTATCAATTATGGAAGAGGATCAATGAATATTTAAATAGAATCAAGAAGAGCACATTTCATGAATCTCAACTCATAATTGGGAAGATGTATTACACCTTCTATAGGTATTTTGGGGAAGTTAGAAATGTCAAGAAATCCTATGTCTTGGATACCTTACCCCATAGAGATTGGGACCCCCATGGTAGAGTACAGCAATGTGCTCATAATATGGGTTTTCACTATAAGCATGAGCCCTATGACCATGATTTCTTATTTCTTAATGTAAAATATGATGTCGAGGTCTTGAAAAGGGTTAGGATAGTTGAAATAAATAAAGGCTTACTCAAGGTAATTCAAGCATATCCTTCCATCACAATCTAGCAAGCACAATACATAATCCCACCACTCGGAGGATGGACCTCTTCAAATATTTATAACAATAGACCTTTCCAGCAATTGCAAGATCAAATTCAAGACCCCTAAAATCCACCCACCATGATGATGGTTATAGATCAAGAGCAAGGTGAAGGGGAAACTTTAGTTGCTTCAACATAGATAGAAGAGGAAACTCCTCAAGTTAAATCACCCATAGTTGAATTGAGGGAAAAAAAGTAGAGACATATAGAAGAGATGGTTCATGTAGAGGAGAGATATATTAGGAAGGGAGAGGAGCCCATCTGTATAGACGCCTCTAACTCAAAAGATCTCACACCCACTATGGCAGCTTTGACAACCACAATATCTAATGTGGAGGTCCCTCTTTCCACCCAATAAGTGTTTTTTCCTCTGATTGATAAGGAATCTATATGTTATAAGATAAAATCTAAGGTAGGAAGGCCTTAGGTGCAGTCCACAAAAGGACCAAGTGAGGAGACACTACCTTCAACTAAAGATCAAATAGAGGATGAAGTAGATGAAGAACTATATCAAGCCAAAGTTTTGAGATTTCAAGGACTTAAAGGAAAGGCACCCCTCAGAAGTGACCAATCAGGTAAGGGTTTGCTACTTATTTTTCCCTTAGGCCACTCTCATGTTATCACATTAACATGTGTCACTTATATTTGTATTGTGTCCCTACCATCATATGGACCTATCTCCACATCCATTGTTATAACCATTCCTTTGGTTACCACTTATGTTTTTATCACTACCATCCATCCCAACACTCAATTTCCAATATCCTCTACTCAGTTAAGTTCACCCATGCCTTCCTCAGGAGAAATTTAGACCATGGCAATGGTAACCACTAAGAAAACTCTATAAAAGAAGATTGTCTACATTGTACACCCAATGCCACATTTGGGGAATGTAGACTGGTCAAAAATAATATGGCATTTCATGCTAAACCTAGCTCCTGAGACTAAACCTTCAAAGGATACCCAGTAGAGGCACAACCAGTAGACCCATCAAAATTGACACTTCTAGATTGGGCCAAGGAACTAGTAGCATCAAATTCTAAGAGGTCAAACCTGAAGATAACTAAGTTACCCACTATGAGTTCATTATTTGATAAGTCTAATAGCTTTTTTCAAAAGGTGAGGAAAAGAAAGGTAGAAGACAACATTGGGAGAAGTTTGATTTTAGAATAAAGAGAAGTTTTTTCTCTATCTAGGAGATAGTACATAAAAATAGGTCAGTACCCTTTCATTTAGGATTTTAAGTCCTATATGGAGACCCATATGGGATCTTTGATATCAATCTAAGAAGGTACTAATCATGTGAGGAAATATCTAGAAAATAAATTGGAGAACATCAAATAAAAATAGCAAGTCATTCATGTTCCCTTTGAGTTTGAGGAAGATGTCCAAAATAGAGCGTTAAGGTTGTATGAGATACTAGATAGTATTGGCTCCTTGAGGACATAATTAGACCCTCAAGCAACTCTAATGACCAAATTATTCAAAACTCTTAAAGAAGATGATACCAAGTTGATGTTTTTGATTTTATATACCCCAACAAAGGTTTTAAGCCATCTAGATTTCATGTCACCCTTAGAAGTAGAAAATTCATTAAATTTAGTGGTCATCTAGACCCAAGAAGTAAGGGATTGGATAACGTATACTAACTCTTTAGTCTCAAATATAACTAAATAGGAGAAACAAGAAGTACAAATTTTGAATGAATTAGAGTTGATGAATGCATGGGATGGAACTGAAAAGTTGATGGTGAGGTATATTTTTGATCAAATGTTACAAGCCTCAGTCAACTTCAAGTAGAGTCTATAGGGGTTAACTTCATAATAAATTGAGGCTAATTTAAGGTTTTTAGGAAGAATATTACATAAGTAGAGCTCTTTTAGATAGACTTTATAGATAAAAAAGCTAAGCGTGCAAGGTTAATATCACTAGTTAGCAGGGTGAATAGACCCTCTCTTTTAGATATGAAGATAATAAGGGTGTAACATGATGTTAGATATAAACACTATCAAGAGCTAGAGGCCAAGAAGTCTAGCTCCACTCCATCTACCAATTCAGCAACTCAGACTCCCGCTGTGACCAAATCGTAGACATTTTGATATCAATCATGTATGTAATTTGGTATGTAGGATTTATTCAAATAGCTACAGCTAGTTATGTTTCAAAGCATTCATACTATAATTAACTAAAATATTTTTTTCCATCATGCACACATTGCATGACTACTATAATCTATAAGTTGTAACGTGTAGTTTTGCATTGAACTAAAACTTAAGTTTTGTTTATTATGAAATGTAATCTAAAGCTTTACTACACTTGGAGGATGAGGTGGCCCTTTCCCCAAGTCTTTAAATACATGTAAAACCCTCTTTCAAAGGGTTAAAATTTTGGATCAATACAATAAAAAATTAATTCATTGATTTTCATACAACTGCATCAGTTATTTTTTTTCTTTTTCTGTGTTAAGAGTTTAGCTTCTTTGTCTATGTTGATTCAGTAATTTTGAAGTGTGAAAAAGCTATAGATTATCTTGATTATTTTCATTGATATATATAATAATCATAGATGTGTAAAAACTATTGAAAGTTAATAAATTTCCTTAAATTTAAGCAATCAGTTTAGACTACATTGATATTCTAAGGTGTGCAGGAGTATTTTCTTTCGGTATAGTCTTCTAGTTGTGTGATGTGTCTACTCTAGATACCTTCTTAGTCTGATGTTACATCTTGATTTCTTGCCAAGCTAACTATATAATTATCTATGGATATTTAGAATTGACAAATTTGAATTTAATCATTTTTAATTAAGTTTTGACATATATGTTGTTATGGGATAGTAGGATATTGCTTAGGTTACATGATTTCATTGCTATGAGTTAGTTGTAGTGTATATGTTTACATTAGCAACATGTTGATTTGTTATTCTAGTTACATTTTATAATAAATGTATATCATAATGTTATGATCTAACTACCTACTTGTTGTGAGGTTGATGCAAGAGAACTCATCCCTCAAAACATGATGGAAGGAGAGTATTATTGAAGAGGGTGATGTAGATGGAGATGTCAAAGGATGACAGAGAAACTGGCTAAGAACCCTACACACACTACATTATTTAGCACATGTTAGAATGCATAATAAAATAGTTATCATATAGTGTTTAATGTTGATTGCATTAGATAGTTGTTTGTTCATGATTTGCTAGCATAGTTTAATGGTTATTTTAAATTTATCTTGTGTGATTTGTGTAATTAGTGTAAATTCAAGGTTAATGATTAACAGATTTATCATTAAACCATTTTGACATTTAAAGTGCTAAATTAATTAGCAAATATATTATTTGATGTAATGAGAGATAAATAAATAAAATATGATATTTTAAGAGAAATAAAAAAAATTAAATTTTAAAAAAAGGGCCTCATAAAGAAAAGAAAATAAAGATTATGGAAAGTAATTGAATTTTATATTAGAAAAACATAAAAATAGAAAAACAAATAAAGTTGTTTTAAAAACAAAGAGAATAAAAGAAAATCATGCTAAAAAGAGAAGAAAAGGTGAACAACGAGTCATTAAAAGGGAGAGTGAAGCATAGCTTGAAAGAGGAACATTCAAGAAGGATGTAGAGCGTAAAAGAAAAAAGGAAGAAAATGGGCAGGTCACAGAGGAAGGATATTTTATCATATTGTTTCAGTTAAGAAGACCTTGTACAGTAGGTGAATTATACACTTTTGAATCTCATATTTGATTGTAGTAATTAAAGTGTATACATTGATCTGTATGCTATTTCCATGATGTATTTTATTTGTAAGCCATTGATTTCCATAGAATAGTATATTAATTAAAATACATCTCTAGAGTACAGGGGATACACCTATAGCAATTCGTTATGCATATATAACTAATCCTATTATCCGTAAGTATTATATATTTAACTGCATAGTTGTATAACTTAATTAAAGGCATACATAGGCTCGATGGCATGTATATCCTTGTTCCAATAATGAACTGTTGCCAGAGTATGGAAAACAATGATCTATTTAAATACACATATAATTGCACTTATTATAATATGTATATATATTAGTATAACTAGTGAATTCTACCCTATGGACTCAAAATAGTGACTTGTTATAAACTAAGTCTGCTTTATAACCAGCGACAAGTCAACTATTATATTGTGGCTTATTATTAATCATTAAATTATAAATTTTATGGTAAATAGATTCATGCGGATTTGGATGATATCCTAAATATAACATATTAAGGCGAAATAGCATATCTATATGACAATTAAATGTATATTTGAGATCTACCTATTATATTGTCAACTCTTCTATGTAGTATGTTTAAACCATTCATGGATATTAGCATATGTGATATTATGGATAACTATATGTGATAACCACAATTAGAGATAACCATATGCGTATATATAATAGTTTTAGGGTAATACATAGTTTATTAATTCATAACAGACCTGTAATTTTGATACTCCATGTGGTTTAAGATGAATATTAAGGTTTAAATGTATTTCTCTATATTCACCCAGCATAGTATATTAAAGAACATATTACAACTTAATATTGCACTTAATATATAGATTCATAAGTCAAATAAGTCTACTTTATTATAAACCAAGCCAACTATTATTTATATAGCTACAAGTACTGATTTATATTGTGACTTATGTTAGCTAACTACATATCACTATTTTATATACTGTTTTTCCTTTTTCCACTATATGTTATGTATACTTGTGGTGTAATTGTTGAGGTATAGTTATAGAGATTCCATGTGGTGCATAATTAGTTATACATCCATACTTTTGGGTTATGGTCTTGTAATAACTCACTTGGTAATATGTAACTAATTGTAATGGGTTATGTGGTATTTCTATATATCGAATTAGTTTTTATAATAAGTCATTGGACATTCCCATGTGGTCACCTTACATGATTTATAATCATGTTCTAATTAGAATTAGTTATGTGGTATTTTGATATGATAACCTATTTTATAAACATATAGAATGCAATGTATAAGCATGGATGAATGGTAGTATGTTTTAAGAGGATATAAAAAATCCTAGTTTTATATATATATATATATATATATATATATATATATGCCATTGGTTCAAGTTAATATGTAATTATGGCTTCTTGTTTATATCATATTCTCGTGGACTTTCGATTGTCATATTTGATTTATTTGGATATACTTATCTATGTAAATATATATGGAAGGTAAGATTGCTAAAACATGTTAGAAATACATTCTAATGACTCATGTAGATTAGAGTTTTCACAAATGATTATTTACATTATAAAAATACTATAATAGCCTTGACTATGATAATTGGTTGTTGATAGATCGGAAATATATTATCTCAGAATTTGGTCATCATGATATTGTGTCTAATGATTATTGGAACCCTTGATTATCTTTGACTTAGATTATAAATGGCAATTGGCATTATATACAATGGTATACATTTGGAGGTTTTATGTATAGTATATGTGTTACAAAAATATAAATATATATAGTAATAAGTTGCCAATAAGTTATATTGTCCAAGAATCTGGCTGAGAACTATAAAATACTTTAGACAAATTTTAACTTATATCTTTATATATTGTTGACTAAATTAATGTAGGAAATTATTGGCCAAATTTGGCCTACATACTAAAATTTGCCTAATCTAGACTAAGAAGCTGAGCAAGGTCCTAATTGAAGAGTGATCCAATGTCACAAGGAGAAAATAGGCTATAGGAGAAGATCAAGTCACTTACAAAGCTTTTGAAACACTTTAAGCAAGCTTAAAGTGTAAATTTGTCAAACTCAAGGTACTGGACTATCATGGCACATCATGTAAGAATGAGCAAAGAAATTTGGTCTTGCATTTAATAATTACACTTTAGGAGTCTCCCAGAGCTAAAGAATTGCATGACATGATGATTTTGTTCCCATTAACATCCTATGCAATTTTTGTATCTTGATGAGTTCTTTATTTCAAGATATAAGCTTCCAAAGTTGAACTTGCAAACTGGGACATATGCGTAGATGTCAAGTTAAAGCCTCAAGAAATAATTGTTGGGTTTCAAATATTTCAAAGGATCTCTAGGGTGAATGCACACGTGACAAGTGGCATAATCTAGGGAAAAAAATCTAGATCTAATGGCATTCAAATGAAGCTCGAGTTAGTGGGTCTAGGTAGATCAACAAAGTGCATTCACTCATACAAATTAGATCTGAAAATGAGTTGTGAGTCAAAATTTCAATGGATCTTAAGAGAAAATTCATAGGTGATAGGTGTCTTAAGTCCATTAAACTAGCAGAAGATCTATGGCTCATGTTAATTCATACAAAGGGAGATCAATGTTGTGCATAAGGTCAAGAAATCAATGAGCTCAGAAGGAATGCAATAACACCATGTGGTGAAAGCATAAGAATAGGATGGAACTGACTGTAAGACCCATGGCATAAGTGAGGAGCTAAAAAATGTCATAATCAGGGATCCCAAATTAAGATCAGTAGCTAAAATTAAAATTCAAGAGCTAAGGGACTTCAATAGAGAGCAAATATGACCTAAGGTCAAACCAGAGCAAATATTTCAAGGGGATGTCATGAAGGTAGACACATTGGAAAAAGGATTTTCCCACCTTGGGCAGGTAGAATACATAAATGCAAGATCAAACATGATCTAAGTTACCAGGAGTAGACCTTGTAAAACCATCTAATGTCATTAAAGCCTTGTAAAACTTTTCAAGAGCTTTTAGACATAGGTTTTACATCTCATTCAGATTCAATAAACCCTAGCCTATGGATCTTCATTTGCAATCATGATTATATGAAAACCAATAGGGTGATTGGTGTTCATCCATAATAGATCTATATTCAATATTTAGAAGTAATGGCAGAATGGTGACTACACAAGAAATGTTAGAAAGAACATCAATGAGCAAGCTCAAGTAACTGCCTGATAACGTGAAGAACATCAAATATGATTGAGGAAAATAGTGGGGCATTTAGTGTTTCAAGAACCTTAGGGAATTTTTCCTATCTTTGACTTAGATTATAAATGGCAATTGGCATTATATACAATGGTATACGTTTGGAGGTTTTATGTATAGTATATGTGTTACAAAAATATAAATATATATAGTAATAAGTTGCCAATAAGTTATATTGTCCAAGAATCTAGCTGACAACTATAAAATACTTTAGACAAATTTTAACTTATATCTTTATATATTGTTGACTAAATTAATGTAGGAAATTATTGGCCAAATTTGGCCTACATACTAAAATTTGCCTAATCTAGAATAAGAAGCTGAGCAAGGTCCTAATTGAAGAGTGATCCAATGTCACAAGGAGCAAATAGGCTATGGGAGAAGATCAAGTCACTTACAAAGCTTTTGAAACACTTTAAGCAAGCTTAAAGTGTAAATTTGTCAAACTCAAGGTACCGGACTATCATGGCACATCATGTAAGAATGAGCAAAGAAATTTGGTCTTGCATTTAATAATTACACTTTAGGAGTCTCCCAGAGCTAAAGAATTGCATGACATGATGATTTTGTTCCCATTAACATCCTATGCAATTTTTGTATCTTGATGAGTTCTTTATTTCAAGATATAAGCTTCCAAAGTTGAACTTGCAAACTGGGACATATGCGTAGATGTCAAGTTAAAGCCTCAAGAAATAATTGTTGGGTTTCAAATATTTCAAAGGATCTCTAGGGTGAATGCACACATGAAAAGTGGCATAATCTAGGGAGAAAAATCTAGATCTAATGGCATTCAAATGAAGCTCGAGTTAGTGGGTCTAGGTAGATCAACAAAGTGCATTCACTCATACAAATTAGATCTGAAAATGAGTTGTGAGTCAAAATTTCAATGGATCTTAAGAGAAAATTCATAGGTGATAGGTGTCTTAAGTTCATTAAACTAGCAGAAGATCTATGGCTCATGTTAATTCATACAAAGGGAGATCAATGTTGTGCATAAGGTCAAGAAATCAATGAGCTCAGAAGGAATGCAATAACACCATGTGGTGAAAGCATAAGAATAGGATGGAACTGACTGTAAGACCCATGGCATAAGTGAGGAGCTAAAAAATGTCATAATCAGGGATCCCAAATTAAGATCAGTAGCTAAAATTAAAATTCAAGAGCTAAGGGACTTCAATAGAGAGCAAATATGACCTAAGGTCAAACCAAAGCAAATATTTCAAGGGGATGTCATGAAGGTAGACACATTGGAAAAAGGATTTTCCCACCTTGGGCAGGTAGAATACATAAATGCAAGATCAAACATGATCTAAGTTACCAGGAGTAGACCTTATAAAACCATCTAATGTCATTAAAGCCTTGTAAAACTTTTCAAGAGCTTTTAGACGTAGGTTTTACATCTCATTCAGATTCAATAAACCCTAGCCTATGGATCTTCATTTGCAATCATGATTATATGAAAACCAATAAGGTGATTGGTGTTCATCCATAATAGATCTATATTCAATATTTAGAAGTAATGGCAGAATGGTGACTACACAAGAAATGTTAGAAAGAACATCAATGAGCAAGCTCAAGTAACTGCCTAATAACGTGAAGAACATCAAATATGATTGAGGAAAATAGTGGGGCATTTAGTGTTTCAAGAACCTTAGGGAATTTTTCCTATCTTTGACTTAGATTATAAATGGCAATTGGCATTATATACAATGGTATACGTTTGGAGGTTTTATGTATAGTATATGTGTTACAAAAATATAAATATATATAGTAATAAGTTGCCAATAAGTTATATTGTCCAAGAATCTAGCTGACAACTATAAAATACTTTAGACAATTTTTAACTTATATCTTTATATATTGTTGACTAAATTAATGTAGGAAATTATTGGCCAAATTTGGCCTACATACTAAAATTTGCCTAATCTAGAATAAGAAGCTGAGCAAGGTCCTAATTGAAGAGTGATCCAATGTCACAAGGAGCAAATAGGCTATGGGAGAAGATCAAGTCACTTACAAAGCTTTTGAAACACTTTAAGCAAGCTTAAAGTGTAAATTTGTCAAACTCAAGGTACCGGACTATCATGGCACATCATGTAAGAATGAGCAAAGAAATTTGGTCTTGCATTTAATAATTACACTTTAGGAGTCTCCCAGAGCTAAAGAATTGCATGACATGATGATTTTGTTCCCATTAACATCCTATGCAATTTTTGTATCTTGATGAGTTCTTTATTTCAAGATATAAGCTTCCAAAGTTGAACTTGCAAACTGGGACATATGCGTAGATGTCAAGTTAAAGCCTCAAGAAATAATTGTTGGGTTTCAAATATTTCAAAGGATCTCTAGGGTGAATGCACACGTGAAAAGTGGCATAATCTAGGGAGAAAAATCTAGATCTAATGGCATTCAAATGAAGCTCGAGTTAGTGGGTCTAGGTAGATCAACAAAGTGCATTCACTCATACAAATTAGATCTGAAAATGAGTTGTGAGTCAAAATTTCAATGGATCTTAAGAGAAAATTCATAGGTGATAGGTGTCTTAAGTTCATTAAACTAGCAGAAGATCTATGGCTCATGTTAATTCATACAAAGGGAGATCAATGTTGTGCATAAGGTCAAGAAATCAATGAGCTCAGAAGGAATGCAATAACACCATGTGGTGAAAGCATAAGAATAGGATGGAACTGACTGTAAGACCCATGGCATAAGTGAGGAGCTAAAAAATGTCATAATCAGGGATCCCAAATTAAGATCAGTAGCTAAAATTAAAATTCAAGAGCTAAGGGACTTCAATAGAGAGCAAATATGACCTAAGGTCAAACCAGAGCAAATATTTCAAGGGGATGTCATGAAGGTAGACACGTTGGAAAAAGGATTTTCCCACCTTGGGCAGGTAGAATACATAAATGCAAGATCAAACATGATCTAAGTTACCAGGAGTAGACCTTGTAAAACCATCTAATGTCATTAAAGCCTTGTAAAACTTTTCAAGAGCTTTTAGACGTAGGTTTTACATCTCATTCAGATTCAATAAACCCTAGCCTATGGATCTTCATTTGCAATCATGATTATATGAAAACCAATAGGGTGATTGGTGTTCATCCATAATAGATCTATATTCAATATTTAGAAGTAATGGCAGAATGGTGACTACACAAGAAATGTTAGAAAGAACATCAATGAGCAAGCTCAAGTAACTGCCTGATAACGTGAAGAACATCAAATATGATTGAGGAAAATAGTGGGGCATTTAGTGTTTCAAGAACCTTAGGGAATTTTTCCTATCTTTGACTTAGATTATAAATGGCAATTGGCATTATATACAATGGTATACGTTTGGAGGTTTTATGTATAGTATATGTGTTACAAAAATATAAATATATATAGTAATAAGTTGCCAATAAGTTATATTGTCCAAGAATCTAGCTGACAACTATAAAATACTTTAGACAATTTTTAACTTATATCTTTATATATTGTTGACTAAATTAATGTAGGAAATTATTGGCCAAATTTGGCCTACATACTAAAATTTGCCTAATCTAGAATAAGAAGCTGAGCAAGGTCCTAATTGAAGAGTGATCCAATGTCACAAGGAGCAAATAGGCTATGGGAGAAGATCAAGTCACTTACAAAGCTTTTGAAACACTTTAAGCAAGCTTAAAGTGTAAATTTGTCAAACTCAAGGTACCGGACTATCATGGCACATCATGTAAGAATGAGCAAAGAAATTTGGTCTTGCATTTAATAATTACACTTTAGGAGTCTCCCAGAGCTAAAGAATTGCATGACATGATGATTTTGTTCCCATTAACATCCTATGCAATTTTTGTATCTTGATGAGTTCTTTATTTCAAGATATAAGCTTCCAAAGTTGAACTTGCAAACTGGGACATATGCGTAGATGTCAAGTTAAAGCCTCAAGAAATAATTGTTGGGTTTCAAATATTTCAAAGGATCTCTAGGGTGAATGCACACGTGAAAAGTGGCATAATCGAGGGAGAAAAATCTAGATCTAATGGCATTCAAATGAAGCTCGAGTTAGTGGGTCTAGGTAGATCAACAAAGTGCATTCACTCATACAAATTAGATCTGAAAATGAGTTGTGAGTCAAAATTTCAATGGATCTTAAGAGAAAATTCATAGGTGATAGGTGTCTTAAGTCCATTAAACTAGCAGAAGATCTATGGCTCATGTTAATTCATACAAAGGGAGATCAATGTTGTGCATAAGGTCAAGAAATCAATGAGCTCAGAAGGAATGCAATAACACCATGTGGTGAAAGCATAAGAATAGGATGGAACTGACTGTAAGACCCATGGCATAAGTGAGGAGCTAAAAAATGTCATAATCAGGGATCCCAAATTAAGATCAGTAGCTAAAATTAAAATTCAAGAGCTAAGGGACTTCAATAGAGAGCAAATATGACCTAAGGTCAAACCAGAGCAAATATTTCAAGGGGATGTCATGAAGGTAGACACGTTGGAAAAAGGATTTTCCCACCTTGGGCAGGTAGAATACATAAATGCAAGATCAAACATGATCTAAGTTACCAGGAGTAGACCTTGTAAAACCATCTAATGTCATTAAAGCCTTGTAAAACTTTTCAAGAGCTTTTAGACGTAGGTTTTACATCTCATTCAGATTCAATAAACCCTAGCCTATGGATCTTCATTTGCAATCATGATTATATGAAAACCAATAGGGTGATTGGTGTTCATCCATAATAGATCTATATTCAATATTTAGAAGTAATGGCAGAATGGTGACTACACAAGAAATGTTAGAAAGAACATCAATGAGCAAGCTCAAGTAACTGCCTGATAACGTGAAGAACATCAAATATGATTGAGGAAAATAGTGGGGCATTTAGTGTTTCAAGAACCTTAGGGAATTTTTCCTATCTTTGACTTAGATTATAAATGGCAATTGGCATTATATACAATGGTATACGTTTGGAGGTTTTATGTATAGTATATGTGTTACAAAAATATAAATATATATAGTAATAAGTTGCCAATAAGTTATATTGTCCAAGAATCTAGCTGACAACTATAAAATACTTTAGACAATTTTTAACTTATATCTTTATATATTGTTGACTAAATTAATGTAGGAAATTATTGGCCAAATTTGGCCTACATACTAAAATTTGCCTAATCTAGAATAAGAAGCTGAGCAAGGTCCTAATTGAAGAGTGATCCAATGTCACAAGGAGCAAATAGGCTATTGGAGAAGATCAAGTCACTTACAAAGCTTTTGAAACACTTTAAGCAAGCTTAAAGTGTAAATTTGTCAAACTCAAGGTACCGGACTATCATGGCACATCATGTAAGAATGAGCAAAGAAATTTGGTCTTGCATTTAATAATTACACTTTAGGAGTCTCCCAGAGCTAAAGAATTGCATGACATGATGATTTTGTTCCCATTAACATCCTATGCAATTTTTGTATCTTGATGAGTTCTTTATTTCAAGATATAAGCTTCCAAAGTTGAACTTGCAAACTGGGACATATGCGTAGATGTCAAGTTAAAGCCTCAAGAAATAATTGTTGGGTTTCAAATATTTCAAAGGATCTCTAGGGTGAATGCACACATGAAAAGTGGCATAATCTAGGGAGAAAAATCTAGATCTAATGGCATTCAAATGAAGCTCGAGTTAGTGGGTCTAGGTAGATCAACAAAGTGCATTCACTCATACAAATTAGATCTGAAAATGAGTTGTGAGTCAAAATTTCAATGGATCTTAAGAGAAAATTCATAGGTGATAGGTGTCTTAAGTCCATTAAACTAGCAGAAGATCTATGGCTCATGTTAATTCATACAAAGGGAGATCAATGTTGTGCATAAGGTCAAGAAATCAATGAGCTCAGAAGGAATGCAATAACACCATGTGGTGAAAGCATAAGAATAGGATGGAACTGACTGTAAGACCCATGGCATAAGTGAGGAGCTAAAAAATGTCATAATCAGGGATCCCAAATTAAGATCAGTAGCTAAAATTAAAATTCAAGAGCTAAGGGACTTCAATAGAGAGCAAATATGACCTAAGGTCAAACCAGAGCAAATATTTCAAGGGGATGTCATGAAGGTAGACACGTTGGAAAAAGGATTTTCCCACCTTGGGCAGGTAGAATACATAAATGCAAGATCAAACATGATCTAAGTTACCAGGAGTAGACCTTGTAAAACCATCTAATGTCATTAAAGCCTTGTAAAACTTTTCAAGAGCTTTTAGACGTAGGTTTTACATCTCATTCAGATTCAATAAACCCTAGCCTATGGATCTTCATTTGCAATCATGATTATATGAAAACCAATAGGGTGATTGGTGTTCATCCATAATAGATCTATATTCAATATTTAGAAGTAATGGCAGAATGGTGACTACACAAGAAATGTTAGAAAGAACATCAATGAGCAAGCTCAAGTAACTGCCTGATAACGTGAAGAACATCAAATATGATTGAGGAAAATAGTGGGGCATTTAGTGTTTCAAGAACCTTAGGGAATTTTTCCTATCTTTGACTTAGATTATAAATGGCAATTGGCATTATATACAATGGTATACGTTTGGAGGTTTTATGTATAGTATATGTGTTACAAAAATATAAATATATATAGTAATAAGTTGCCAATAAGTTATATTGTCCAAGAATCTAGCTGACAACTATAAAATACTTTAGACAAATTTTAACTTATATCTTTATATATTGTTGACTAAATTAATGTAGGAAATTATTGGCCAAATTTGGCCTACATACTAAAATTTGCCTAATCTAGAATAAGAAGCTGAGCAAGGTCCTAATTGAAGAGTGATCCAATGTCACAAGGAGCAAATAGGCTATGGGAGAAGATCAAGTCACTTACAAAGCTTTTGAAACACTTTAAGCAAGCTTAAAGTGTAAATTTGTCAAACTCAAGGTACCGGACTATCATGGCACATCATGTAAGAATGAGCAAAGAAATTTGGTCTTGCATTTAATAATTACACTTTAGGAGTCTCCCAGAGCTAAAGAATTGCATGACATGATGATTTCGTTCCCATTAACATCCTATGCAATTTTTGTATCTTGATGAGTTCTTTATTTCAAGATATAAGCTTCCAAAGTTGAACTTGCAAACTGGGACATATGCGTAGATGTCAAGTTAAAGCCTCAAGAAATAATTGTTGGGTTTCAAATATTTCAAAGGATCTCTAGGGTGAATGCACACGTGAAAAGTGGCATAATCTAGGGAGAAAAATCTAGATCTAATGGCATTCAAATGAAGCTCGAGTTAGTGGGTCTAGGTAGATCAACAAAGTGCATTCACTCATACAAATTAGATCTGAAAATGAGTTGTGAGTCAAAATTTCAATGGATCTTAAGAGAAAATTCATAGGTGATAGGTGTCTTAAGTCCATTAAACTAGCAGAAGATCTATGGCTCATGTTAATTCATACAAAGGGAGATCAATGTTGTGCATAAGGTCAAGAAATCAATGAGCTCAGAAGGAATGCAATAACACCATGTGGTGAAAGCATAAGAATAGGATGGAACTGACTGTAAGACCCATGGCATAAGTGAGGAGCTAAAAAATGTCATAATCAGGGATCCCAAATTAAGATCAGTAGCTAAAATTAAAATTCAAGAGCTAAGGGACTTCAATAGAGAGCAAATATGACCTAAGGTCAAACCAGAGCAAATATTTCAAGGGGATGTCATGAAGGTAGACACGTTGGAAAAAGGATTTTCCCACCTTGGGTAGGTAGAATACATAAATGCAAGATCAAACATGATCTAAGTTACCAGGAGTAGACCTTGTAAAACCATCTAATGTCATTAAAGCCTTGTAAAACTTTTCAAGAGCTTTTAGACGTAGGTTTTACATCTCATTCAGATTCAATAAACCCTAGCCTATGGATCTTCATTTGCAATCATGATTATATGAAAACCAATAGGGTGATTGGTGTTCATCCATAATAGATCTATATTCAATATTTAGAAGTAATGGCAGAATGGTGACTACACAAGAAATGTTAGAAAGAACATCAATGAGCAAGCTCAAGTAACTGCCTGATAACGTGAAGAACATCAAATATGATTGAGGAAAACAGTGGTGCATTTAGTGTTTCAAGAACCTTAGGGAATTTTTCCTATCTTTGACTTAGATTATAAATGGCAATTGGCATTATATACAATGGTATACGTTTGGAGGTTTTATGTATAGTATATGTGTTACAAAAATATAAATATATATAGTAATAAGTTGCCAATAAGTTATATTGTCCAAGAATCTAGCTGACAACTATAAAATACTTTAGACAAATTTTAACTTATATCTTTATATATTGTTGACTAAATTAATGTAGGAAATTATTGGCCAAATTTGGCCTACATACTAAAATTTGCCTAATCTAGAATAAGAAGCTGAGCAAGGTCCTAATTGAAGAGTGATCCAATGTCACAAGGGGAAAATAGGCTATGGGAGAAGATCAAGTCACTTACAAAGCTTTTGAAACACTTTAAGCAAGCTTAAAGTGTAAATTTGTCAAACTCAAGGTACCGGACTATCATGGCACATCATGTAAGAATGAGCAAAGAAATTTGGTCTTGCATTTAATAATTACACTTTAGGAGTCTCCCAGAGCTAAAGAATTGCATGACATGATGATTTTGTTCCCATTAACATCCTATGCAATTTTTGTATCTTGATGAGTTCTTTATTTCAAGATATAAGCTTCCAAAGTTGAACTTGCAAACTGGGACATATGCGTAGATGTCAAGTTAAAGCCTCAAGAAATAATTGTTGGGTTTCAAATATTTCAAAGGATCTCTAGGGTGAATGCACACGTGAAAAGTGGCATAATCTAGGGAGAAAAATCTAGATCTAATGGCATTCAAATGAAGCTCGAGTTAGTGGGTCTAGGTAGATCAACAAAGTGCATTCACTCATACAAATTAGATCTGAAAATGAGTTGTGAGTCAAAATTTCAATGGATCTTAAGAGAAAATTCATAGGTGATAGGTGTCTTAAGTCCATTAAACTAGCAGAAGATCTATGGCTCATGTTAATTCATACAAAGGGAGATCAATGTTGTGCATAAGGTCAAGAAATCAATGAGCTCAGAAGGAATGCAATAACACCATGTGGTGAAAGCATAAGAATAGGATGGAACTGACTGTAAGACCCATGGCATAAGTGAGGAGCTAAAAAATGTCATAATCAGGGATCCCAAATTAAGATCAGTAGCTAAAATTAAAATTCAAGAGCTAAGGGACTTCAATAGAGAGCAAATATGACCTAAGGTCAAACCAGAGCAAATATTTCAAGGGGATGTCATGAAGGTAGACACGTTGGAAAAAGGATTTTCCCACCTTGGGCAGGTAGAATACATAAATGCAAGATCAAACATGATCTAAGTTACCAGGAGTAGACCTTGTAAAACCATCTAATGTCATTAAAGCCTTGTAAAACTTTTCAAGAGCTTTTAGACGTAGGTTTTACATCTCATTCAGATTCAATAAACCCTAGCCTATGGATCTTCATTTGCAATCATGATTATATGAAAACCAATAGGGTGATTGGTGTTCATCCATAATAGATCTATATTCAATATTTAGAAGTAATGGCAGAATGGTGACTACACAAGAAATGTTAGAAAGAACATCAATGAGCAAGCTCAAGTAACTGCCTGATAACGTGAAGAACATCAAATATGATTGAGGAAAACAGTGGTGCATTTAGTGTTTCAAGAACCTTAGGGAATTTTTCCTATCTTTGACTTAGATTATAAATGGCAATTGGCATTATATACAATGGTATACGTTTGGAGGTTTTATGTATAGTATATGTGTTACAAAAATATAAATATATATAGTAATAAGTTGCCAATAAGTTATATTGTCCAAGAATCTAGCTGACAACTATAAAATACTTTAGACAAATTTTAACTTATATCTTTATATATTGTTGACTAAATTAATGTAGGAAATTATTGGCCAAATTTGGCCTACATACTAAAATTTGCCTAATCTAGAATAAGAAGCTGAGCAAGGTCCTAATTGAAGAGTGATCCAATGTCACAAGGAGCAAATAGGCTATGGGAGAAGATCAAGTCACTTACAAAGCTTTTGAAACACTTTAAGCAAGCTTAAAGTGTAAATTTGTCAAACTCAAGGTACCGGACTATCATGGCACATCATGTAAGAATGAGCAAAGAAATTTGGTCTTGCATTTAATAATTACACTTTAGGAGTCTCCCAGAGCTAAAGAATTGCATGACATGATGATTTTGTTCCCATTAACATCCTATGCAATTTTTGTATCTTGATGAGTTCTTTATTTCAAGATATAAGCTTCCAAAGTTGAACTTGCAAACTGGGACATATGCGTAGATGTCAAGTTAAAGCCTCAAGAAATAATTGTTGGGTTTCAAATATTTCAAAGGATCTCTAGGGTGAATGCACACGTGAAAAGTGGCATAATCTAGGGAGAAAAATCTAGATCTAATGGCATTCAAATGAAGCTCGAGTTAGTGGGTCTAGGTAGATCAACAAAGTGCATTCACTCATACAAATTAGATCTGAAAATGAGTTGTGAGTCAAAATTTCAATGGATCTTAATAGAAAATTCATAGGTGATAGGTGTCTTAAGTCCATTAAACTAGGAGAAGATCTATGGCTCATGTTAATTCATACAAAGGGAGATCAATATTGTGCATAAGGTCAAGAAATCAATGAGCTCAGAATGAATGCAATAACACCATGTGGTGAAAGCATAGGAATAGGATGGAACTGACTGTAAGACCCATTGCATAAGTGAGGAGCTAAAAAAGTCATAATCAGGGAGCCCAAATTAAGATCAGTAGCTAAAATTAAAATTCAAAAGCTAAGGAACTTCAATAGAGAGCAAATATGACCTAAGGTCAAACCAGAGCAAATATTTCAAGGGGATGTCATGAAGGTAGACACGTTGGAAAAAGGATTTTCCCACCTTGGGCAGGTAGAATACATAAATGCAAGATCAAACATGATCTAAGTTACCAGGAGTAGACCTTGTAAAACCATCTAATGTCATTA
Source organism: Torreya grandis (assembly GCA_037957365.1). Classification (NCBI taxonomy): domain Eukaryota; kingdom Viridiplantae; phylum Streptophyta; class Pinopsida; order Cupressales; family Taxaceae; genus Torreya; species Torreya grandis. Next base: position 984,217 of record JARHVA010000950.1, read on the forward strand.
AAGCCTTGTAAAACTTTTCAAGAGCTTTTAGACGTAGGTTTTACATCTCATTCAGATTCAATAAACCCTAGCCTATGGATCTTCGTTTGCAATCATGATTATATGAAAACCAATAGGGTGACTGGTGTTCATCCATAATAGATCTATATTCAATATTTAGAAGTAATGGCAGAATGGTGACTACACAAGAAATGTTAGAAAGAACATCAATGAGCAAGCTCAAGTAACTGCTTGATAACGTGAAGAACATCAAATATGATTGAGGAAAACAATGGTGCATTTAGTGTTTTAAGAACCTTAGGGAATTTTTCCTATTTGATGGATTATGACTCAATATCCTCGAATCGATGCTAATTGTTCAAAGGTGGTTGGGTCACATTTATTAAGGGTTATTTGTGCAGTTCCCTCTCTCTCCCCCCTTTCTTATATGTATTCCATTTTCTTTCCCATTGAAAAGGGCTAACTCTTAGATATTTTCTTACAGGTAGAGACTCTTATGATTTGGTTATGCCAAATTTGTACTGTAACACCTATTGATATAGAAAAGACTGAATTCTTCCATTTACAAGTTGAATTGAAGTGTGTCTTATGAGTTCATTGATGTAATTAAGTGAATCCATGCTTTCCTTTGCCTCTATCTGAATTCCCTCACCTTGATGAAGTGTTTGGTAGCTCCCACAGGTCATTCTAAGTGCATATATAGTTTTTTGATCAGTTTGGAAGTGGACAAATGCCCTCCCATGAAATATTAATAGCCAGTTCTTGTTTTTTAGTGAAACACTTATGTGGAAGATTTTCAAAGAGTGAATGAAGTGATGTTTATAAATCTCGAAAGTGTCCTCTAGTGTTTCTTGTGAAAGCATAAGTGTGAAAAACATTGGTGCATCACCTCTTTTTTACATGTTTTTATGCAATTAGTGTCTTTTTCTCTCCCTTTTCTGAGTTAGAGGTTAATGTAAGTGATAGATCCAATAGGAAGTTGGCCTTCTCCTGAGGCTCAACCTCACCATAAGATACCCACATCCTGAGGTCATTCCCATTTTTTAGCTTAGTTTGAGGGAGCTTGAATAACTCCTCTCGTGAGTGCAAATTAAGATCACAATATTTTATAGCACGTTGGATCAGACCCAAAGATATTCTATATAGCTAAAATTGGAGCTAAGGAGAAGTAGTTGCAATAGAGGAAGACATTAATCATTATTAGAAGCTAAAGGTTCTTTAAGTTTCAAAGCTCATATCATCATCCAAGCAACACTCTCATGCCAAAGGTTACTACAAGTTCAGCTAATAAAGGTATTCCCTTTGAATTCATTGAGTTGCCTTATATTTCATATAAAAGAGAAAGATTTAATAGGACAAGACCTTATCCTCAGAAGAAATATTCATCCCCTAGTCATCCTATTATTTTAAATGGTGCAACCCCCCTACGCAAATGGCCATCAAAAATCAATTATTTATTCCATTCAATAGAGGTAATTCATTAAACTTGGCCCAGTATGATGATATTCATGTATCTTCTCTTAAAACAATCTCATTTTCTTCTAGAGAAGATCAATTGACTGTTATTGAGCACATCCAAGATGTTGCCAACCTTTGTTCAGTTCATAATATTTTTCAAGATAATGTATTTATTAGACTACTTGTTACTTCCTTCAAAGAAAAAGCATTACAGTGGTATAAAAATATTCCAATAAATTCCATAGCTACATGGGATGAGTTAGGTGCAGCCTTAGTCAAGCAACTTGAAGACAAATCTGATCACCTATTCTTAATTGAATAGCTAACTACCATTCAAAAATACCCCCATGAGTTCATGTTTGATTTTAACCTCATATTTCAAAAGACATGGACCACAATACCTACATTAATTAAGCCATCCCTAGAATATGCTTTCTTGTATTATCTAAAAGCCCTCAATTTTGATATTAGTATGATGATACAATCAATGAGTGGTATTACCTTTTCATATGCCTATGAGGTTGTCATAAGGGCAAGGAATAGATTGATACAAGCTAGGCTCCCAATGCCTATATTCCTAGAATTAAATCCTATGTCATTCCCTAGAGTTCCTCAGATTCCATCGATATCCCCTATTCCATCCCCTAAAGAGTAAATTTTAGTCCTTCCTAGTCAAGCTAGTGAGATTGGAGAATTGAAAAGTATGTTACAAGATTTTAGAAATGAAATAGTTCAACTTAAGAGACAATAGTACCAAGGTAGGCCTTATCTTTAAAAAAAATAGAACACCTATTAGCCCTTCGGTAATCAAAGGCTTCCTTATCAAGGGTTTAGAGAAAATAGACCACCCCACCAATCACAAGGGGCCATAACTTATGTTAAACCTTATGCAGCCCTTGATCCTAATATACCCTTTAGTTCAAGAGTTATTATTCCCAAACCTCCTTAGAATAACTTAATGCAAGATGTAAGTTGGCAGCCATCTAATCCCCATCATGCTCAGAATTAAACCTTAGTATCACAAAATATTACTATGACACAAATGACACTTAAAGATTTTTCTCTTCAAGAAATTCAATACCAAGAGGCAAGCTTCACATCACAAGGTCAAACCCAACAAGTTCAAGGGTATCCTACTTCCATTAATGTAAATTGATAGATGGATGATCATGTAGCATTCAATCAAGTTGAGACCAGCAACCTAAATGGTTAAGTTACAGCTCTAACTAGAGCTAAAAGAAGAGCCATTAATGTGGTTTAAGATGTAAGTAATGCTTCAATTTCTCCTAATGTTTTCTCTCAATATAATATCAATGACTAACCTGCTACCCCTGTAACACAAAGAAATATGAATGTAGAGGTTAGAAAAGTTCTTCAGGTACCTATAGTCCGTAAACAACCAGTGATTCAAAAAGTACAACCAAAAGCCAGTGGAGCTCAATTTAGCATAATAGATCAAATAAAAAAATATAATGTCAACATTAGCATGTGGGATTCCCTAGTTATTCTAGGATAAAAGGATATGCTCATCCAAGAGATTTCTACTCTCAAAGTGTCTCTAGAACCATATGAGAAACAAGGTGTTGTCCTAAGTAATTCAAACTAGCTAGCTAAATGACAAGATCAGCACGCACGTAAGGTGGTAAGGGTGGAAAATGTTAAATTAAATTCAATTAAAACTCCTTCCTTCTACCTCTCTTTGATATTTGGTAACACTTTATCTCATAATTTTATGGTAGATAGTGGATTCAGTAGCACTGTCATGCCTAAGCAAATTGTAGATAAGCTTGGTCTTGTCTATGAGCCAAATATTAACGGTGTGTTGCAACTATATGGGTCACCAACAAAGACAGTGGGCATCATAAAAGATATTTAATTAACATTTCATGCTTGTCCCAATGTTACCATTTAGCAAGATGTAGTTGTAGTGGACTTACCTCCCTACTTTGCCATGTGTCTTTTAAGAGACTTGTTTCAAAGATTGGAGAATACTTATTAGTTGATTGGTCATATTTGATGTTCAGAAATAGGTATGTTACTAAGGTGATTATACATTATAAACATATTTCACACTTCCATTTAGAGCCATATATGACAAGTATGGTGAACACTAATTGTGTTATCTCAGATGAGGTGCTAGAAAATAGTGAAGTGAAAGTCAAGTCACCTTTAGATATAATTTTAGATCTATTTCTTAATGAATGGGCCTTTTATTTGCATGAATATGATCCTTATAATATAATTTAAGAAGAAGGACTCGGTGTTTATTGTCTCCATGAGAATGATGCACCAATTCCAACCTTGATGAAGGATGATGAATCGAGTGATGGCCTATGGAAATTATACTTTAATAGAGAAAAGAAAAAGAATGGTACTGGTACTAGAATGATGTTTATTTCTCCATCCAAGCAAAGGTATTTCTCTTCTCTAAATTTTTAGTTTATATGTTCAAACAACGTTACAAAATATGAGGCACTGGTTCATGGTTTGCAATGGGCTAGAAAGATGAAAGTCAACACCTTATGAGTCTTTAGTGATAGTGAATTTGTATTTCACCAAATAAGAGGTCTTAATGTATGCAATAATTCATTGCTTAAGTCTTATAATCATAGAGTATGGGACTTACTTAAAGACTTTCAAGATTTTAATATTCATGTTATATCAAGAAATGAGAATAAACATGCAGATAGATTGGTTACCATTGGGGCATAGTTTAGTATCCCAGCTGATATAAAAATTGAAAAGGTTTAGTCACACATTAAGGTGGTTATAAGACCTTATATTCTATACAACCATGAGAATTGGCAAGTGTTTGAAGATGACAATCAAATTATCAGGTTCTTGAAAGAGGCTGAGTTTTCTTCAAGGAATCAAGAGACGTTGCAAAAATATGGAGGTTAGATTGTGTAATTGAAGACAAATAGGTTTCCCAAGGGTTTTGTCACACTTGATAACATATTTAGTAGGGATGCTGAGTTGAAAAAATAGAAGGCATCTTTGTCAACCAAGGAGGAACACTATGTTAATGTGGAGATTACAACTGGTAAGAACTTAAATTTGGGTAAGGTATGCAGTCCTGCTAAGAGGGAAGCTTTCATTGATTTATGTAAAAGTTTTTCATATGTCTTTACATGTAGTATAGTGACATTAAAGGATTTGATCTGAGTCTAGCTCAACACACCACTAAGTTAGAAGATGAAACTAGACCAGTAAGACAGAGATAAAATACCTATCAATCCAAATCTTGAGCCTTTGATGAGAGTTGAGTTACATAAGCTCATTGAGTCAACTATAATATTTTCAATTAAACACACAACTTGAGTGGCAAACCTTGTTCCAGTATAGAAAAAGAATAGTGAGATCAGACTGTGTGTTGACTTTCATAATTTGAACAAGGCTTCCCTTAAAGATCACTATCATTTACCATCCATAGAACAAATATTTAAAATTAATTTCAAGTTTAGAAAGATTTTTTTTGTTGGATGGTTATAGTGGTTACATCATATTTTAGTCAATGAAGAAGACCAATTCAATACAGCCTTCACCACCAAGTGGGGGACATTTGCATATAGAAAGATGCCATTTGGTTTATTCAATGTTGGAGAAACTTTTTAGAGAGACATGGATATGGCATTCTATGGAATTATTAATAAGTTTATACCTGTTTATCTAGATAACATAATAGTGTTCTCAAAGAGTGCAGATGAGCACATGGCTCACCTCAAGCAAGTGTTTGAAAAGTGTAGGCAGTTTGGGATATCTCTAAATCTCAAAAAGTGTGTCTTCTTGATTCATGAAGATAAGTTTCTTGGACATGTGATCTCAAAGCATGGTATGATTATAGATCTTGATAGGATAGAGTTGATTCTTGCACTCTCACTACCCAAGCACAAGAAAGCTTTACAAAGCTTCTTAGAAAAAATCAATTTCATAAGGAGATATATTTCAAATTTTGCCACTTTAGCTAAGCCACTCATAGCTATGCTAAAGAAGAATTAGATATTTATCTAAACCAAAGAAGAAGTGAAGATTTTTGAAGAGATTAAGATACCCATAACCAGTGTTCCTACACTCCTAAACCTAGATTTCACAAAGGATTTCATCTTGTACACTTATGCTAGCATCGACACCATTTTAGACATCCTCATACAAAAAAATCAATAGGTTTTAGAGAAACCAATAGCCTTATTCAGTTAAGGCTTGGAAGAATATGCAATAAGGTACTCTTTTATCAAAAAGTACATACTTTTAGTTATAAGGTCTTTTAAGAAGTTTAGATACTTGTTATCTAATAATAAGATACATCTGATATTAACCCATCCAAGTATTAAAAAATTTCCCTTGAAAAAGGATATAAATGAGAGATGAGTTGGTTGGATAACCAAAATAATGGATTTTGATGTGGATATCAAGGTAACAAAGATAGTTAGAGGCAAGGGACTTTGTGAACATCTATCCCAAGACTTACAAGAGGCTAATGGGATGGTTATGGTGTTAAATGATGAGAAAGCTATAACTGATTACACCTCACCTTCCAACTAGTTCTAAGACATGGTAAGATACCTCCAAGATGTTATTTATCCTTCTCATCTAAGCCCTTCAAAAATAAGATATTTTATATTGTAGTATATTCCTTTTCTTATTGTTGATGGTATCTTGTTCAAGAAAGATATCAATAGAATGTTGTTAAGATGTATAGATCCAGGCCAAACACATAGATGGATTCAAAAGTTCCATGATGGACATGGTGGAATGCACTATTCTTCAAAAACCATAGCCCTTAAGATCATGAGAGTAGGCTATTGTTGGCCTAGCCTATTTAATGATTATCATGCATGGTCAAGAAATGCAAACAATGTGATATGTTTGTAGGAAAAGTCAAGCTTACATCTCTACCCCTCCAACCAATTGTAGTGGATTAACCCTTTGTCCAATGGAGACTAGACTTTATTAGTCTCATTAACCCCCCTTCAAGCTTAGGACACAAGTGGATCCTAATCACTATCAATTACTTCACTAGATGGACAGAAGCAATGGTATTGAAAGAAGTAAATGAGTCCAATGTTCTAGATTTCTATAAAGGTTTGCTTACTAGATTTGGAGTCCCTTAAATCATTATTTTTTCTAATGTTATGGCCTTTATGAGGTCTAGAATTAGTCAATTGGTAGTTCAACATAGTGTCTTTCTCAGTACTTCATCAAATTACTATCCACAAGGCAATGGCCTTGTTGAGTCCACTAATAAGAACTTGTTGAAGATCATAAGAAGGACTATTGAATATAATCAGAGGTTATGGCATCTCAAGTTGAAATTAGTTCTATGGGCTAATAGGATCACCTAAAAAATATCCATAGTCAACTCTCCATACAAGTTGGTGTATGGTAAGGAAGCGAGACTATCTATTTCTATTGAATTTGCTTTAGAACTAATACATCAACTCAAGTTGTTGGAGAATGAACCAATGTAAATTAGGTATGCTAAGCTTATATAGCTAGAAGAAGTCTGAAATCAATCCATGTTGACCATGGAGGCTCATCAAGCACAAGTGAAAAGATCCTTTGACAAAAGAGATTTTTTATGTAGTTTTAATGAAGGAGATTTGGTCCTCAAGTGGGATGAGGATAGAACTAAGACATGAAGGCATATAAAGTTTGACTCTCTCTGGAGTGGTCCATATACAATTTTCAACTACAAGTCCCACAATGTCTTCCAACTTGCAAAGATGGATGGCAAAGATCTTCATATCCCAGTTAATGAGATATATTTGAAACATTGTTATTAAGGAAGCTGAGTTCCTTGTACATAACTAGTTATCTTTTTTTTCTCCAAGTGTTGTTTTAGCACATTAGTTTGTTGTGTTTTGTCTCAAATAAGTTATTTGTTTTCAAAATTGCTTTATTTAATTAGTTTCCCTATTTTTTGTGTTTCCTTTTTTACCTTGGTGGGATTGTTATCTTCTTTCAATCAAATAGGTTTTTTGCAATCCAGGACTAGAATTGTGTTTTTTTATGAGTTCAAGAGTCCATGAATAATTTGATTTATCAATCATAACATACATGCTACCCAGTTGAGTCACCAAAGATGTTGGCCAAATTTGGCCTACATACTAAAGTTTGCCTCATCTAGAATAAGTTGAGTAGGGTCCTGATTGAAGAGTGATCTAATGTCACAAGGATCAAATAGGATAAAGGAGAAAATCAAGTCACTTGCAAAGCTTTTAAAACACTTTAATCAAGCTTAAAGTGTAAATTTGGCAATCTTCAGGGACCAAACCATCATAGCACATCATGTAGGAATGAGTGAAGCAAGTTGGTCATGCATTTAATAATTTCACTTGAAGAGTCTACCAGAGCTAAGGAATTACATGACATGATGATTTTAGTCTCATAAATATCCTCTATAAATTTTGTATCTTAATGAGTTCTCTATCTCAAGATATAAGCTTCCAAATTTGAACTTGCAAACTTGGACGTGCACGCAAACATTAAGTTAAAGCCTCGAGAAATAACCATTGGATTTCAAATATTTCAAAGGATCTCTAGGGTGAACACGCAAGTGAAAAGTGTAATCTTAGGATTAGAATCTAGATCCAATGGCATGCAAATGAAGCTCAAGTGAGTGGGTCTAGGGAGATCAACAAAGCACATTCACTCATACAAAGTAAATCTGATGATGAGTGGTGGGTCAAAAGGTCAATAGATCCTAAGCTAAAATACATGGGTGATAGGTGTCTTAAGCATATTAAACTGGTAATATATAGCTTACATTCATTTGTATAAAAGGAGATCAATAGTGTGCATAAGGTCAAGAAGTCAAAGAGCTTGGAATGAATGCAAGGCCACCATGTAGTGTAAGTAGAAGAACAAGATGGAAGTGACTGCAGGATCCAAAAAATGAATAAGGCATTGAAAAATATCATAATTAGGGAGACCAGATTAAGATCAATGGCTAAAATTAAAAGTTGAAAGCTAAGGGACTTCAATAGAGAGTAAATGTGACCTAAGGTTGAATTAGAGCAAATATTTCAAGGGGATGCCATGAAGGCATACATGTTGGACAAAGGATTTCACCAACTTGGGCGGGTAGAATACATAAATGCAAGATCAAACATGATCTAAGTTACCAAGATCAGACCTTGAAAAGATGTCTAACATCATTAAATCCCTATAAAAAAAAATTAAGAGCTTTTAAACGTAGGTTTTACATCTCATTCAGATTCAATAAATTCTAGTCTACAGATCTTTATTTGTAATCATGACTATTTGAAAACCAATAGGGTGATTGGTTTTCATCCATAATAGATCTATATTTAGGATTTAGAAGCAATGGCAGAATGGTGACTAGGCAAAGAATGTCAAAAAGAACATCAATGAGAAAGCTCAAGTAACTACCTGATAATATGAATAACACAAAGCATGATTGAGGAAGACGGTGGGACATTTAGTGTTTCAAGGTCTTTAGGGACTTGTTCTTGTTTGATGGATTATGACTCAACATCTTCAGATTGATGTTAATTGATCAAAGATGGTTGGATCACATTTATTAAGGGCTATATGTTTAGTTCCCTCTCTCTCTCTCCTTCCTTCAATATATTCCATTTTCTTTCCCATTGAAAAGCGTTGACTCTCATATATTCTATTAGAGGTAGAGACTCTTATGCTTTGGTTATGCCAAATATGTACTGTAACACTTATTTAATATAGTAGAGACTAAATTCATTTATTTTTAATCTAAATTGAAGTGTGTCTTATGAGTTCATTGATGTGATTAAGTGAATCCATGCTTTCTTTTGCCTCTGTCTGAATTCCCTTACATTCATGAAGTGTTTGGTAGCTCCCATGGGTCATTCTAAGTGCATATATAGTTTGTTGATCAGTTTGGAAGTGGATAATTGCCCTCCCATGATAGATTAATAGTTATTTTATATCTTTTAGTGAAACACTTATGTGGAAGCTTTACAAAGAGTGAATGAAGCGATGTTTAGTAGTCTCAAAAGTGTCTTCTAGTGTGTCTTGTGCAAGCATAAGTGTTTAAAACATTATTGCATCACCTCTTTTTTACATGTTTTCATAAAAATAGTGTCTTTTTCTCTCCATTTTTCAAGTCAGAGGTTAGTATAGGTGATAGATCCAATAGGAAGTTGACCTTCCACAAAATCTCAACCTCACCATAGGACACCCACTTTTTGAGGTTGTTCCCATTTTGTGGCTTAGTTGGAGGGACCTTTAATAACTCCTCCCATCGGTGAAAATTAAGACCACAATATAAATATATCTATCTAAGGATTTAGGAGTCATTTTATGAATATAATTTATATTGGGTATATCAGGTTGTATACCTCTAAGTTATTGACAAATATAAAACAATTAGTTATGAGACTTCGAGAGCTGAGAAACTAAGTCAACATGAATATAGACTCCTAACCAAACATAAAAATGTAAGATCATGTTCAAACAAGCACAACATAAGACTTTTTAACCAGGGCTAGAATGAAATATTTTATGTTTCATGAAAACTAAGACTTTTTTGTTATATCTTGTTGTTTGAATAGAAGCTTATGCTTTTATTGATTCATAGCTACTTAATTATGATTAGTTATGGTATTTAGTGGGTATGCTTAAGAACACTAGACTATGATAATATAAGTTAATATTGAGTGTAGTATACATGGAAAACCTATTTAGATAGGGATAAAGTCTTACGGAGTTATTGACTTAAGAATAACATGAATTATGAAAGTTAGTAGAAAGTATTGAATTGTGTCTCCTTATAGAAAATAGAGTGTGCATCATATATATATATATATATATATATATATATATATATATTCAAGAGGTAAAATTTGAATGTGTTGCTTATTATTTATATTATGGGATAGATTTAATGTAAGATTTATTCATGTGTTTGATGGAATAAATATATTTTTATTATTATTATTCTTATCATTAGCATGTTGTGTGATATGATTTCTAGTAGGGTGTAAATTGTATAAATATTTTGTTTATATTATGATAACCAATCTCTCATTATTGATACTGAGTAAGTAGTCAGATGGACTTCCCTGACATACTAACATCACAATACTAGATGAATTTAATTTAATCAAGTGGTGTGTATAAATTTTGACTGATCTATAAATCATTATTATTTATTATTATTAAAAAATTTAGTTAAAATAATATTTGATAAGATATTATCATTTCATGAATGTGATTTATATGTTTGTGTGATATCTTAAAATAGAACGAGTTTTTATGATACACCATATGTTTAGTTTTAAAAATCATACAGCACACGAATACTAACTTGTCTCTTTGGATTCCTACATCATCACTATCTACTCATCTGTGAAGGGAGGACCAATCCTTGATGAAATTAGTGTGAGAGATTGTTAGTTCGTGACTGGAGTGGAAGAGCACTCGAATGATGCTCTTTGTAATCATATAAAATGTCCAAATTGGTAATGTGACTTATTTAAGAAACTTATTTAGGTAGGGATAAAGTCTTACAGAGTTATTAACTTAGGAATAACATGTATTATGAAAGTTAGTAAAAAATACTGAATTGTGTCTGCTTATAGAAAATAAAGTGTGCAACCTATATATATTATACTCAAGAGATAAAATTTGAATGTGTTGCTTATTATTTCTATTATGAGATAGATTTAATGTAATATTTATTCATGTGTTTGATTGGATAAATATTTTTTATTATTATTATTCTTATCATTAGCTTGTTATATGATATGATTGTTAGTAGGATGTAAATTGTATGAATATTTTATTTATATTATGATAATTAATCTCGAATTGTTGATATTGAGTAAATAGTAATATGGAATTTATAAAATTATTAGCATCATAATGATAGATGAAGGTAATCTGATCAAGTGGTGTGTATGAATTTTGATTGATATATAGATCATTATTATTCATTATTCTTAAAAACTTTGGTCAAAGTAATGCTTGAAGAGATATTATCATTTTATGAATATGATTTATATATTTGTGTGATATCTTTTAATAGAATAGATTTTTATGATACACCATATGTTTAGTTTCAAAAATCATACAACACATGGATACTAACTTGTCTCTTTGAATTTCTACATCATCACTATCTACTCATTCATGAAAGGAGGACCATTATCTGATGTAATTAGTGTGAGAGATTGTTGGTTCATGATTGGAATGAAAAAGCACTCGGATGATGCTCTCTACAATCATATAAAATATCTAAATTGGTAGTTTGACTTATTTAAATAACCTATTTAGTTAGATATAAAGTCTTACAAAGTTATTGACTTAGGAATAACATGTATTATGAAAGTTACTAGAAAGTATTGAATTGTGTATGCTTATAGAAAATAGAGTGTGCAACATATATATATATATATATATATATATATATATATATATATATATATATATATATATATATAATACTCAAGAGATAAAATTTGAATGTGTTGCTTATTATTTATATTATGGGATATATTTAATATAATATTTATTTATGTATTTGATAAGATAAATATATGTTTTTTTATTGTTCCTATCATTAGCATGTTATGTGATATAATTGTTATTAGGATGTAAATTGTATGAATATTTTCTTTATATTATGATAAACAATCTCATATTATTGATAATGAATAAGTAGTGAGATGGACTTCACTGATTTATTAGCATCATAATATTAAATGAAGGTAATCTGATCAAGTATTGTGTATGAATTTTGACTGATCTATAGATCGTTATTATTTATTATTCTTAAAAAATTTAGTCAAAGTAATATTTGGTGAGACGTTTTTTATTTTATGAATATGATTTATATATTTGTGTGATATTTTGCAATAGAATGTATTTCTATAATACACTATCTTTAGTTTTAGAAATCATACAGCACACGAATACTAACTTGTTTCTTTAGATTCTTACATTATCACTATCTACTCATCCATGAAGGAAGGACCATTCTCTGATAGAATTAGTGTGAGAGATCGTTGTTTCATGATTGAAGTAAAAAACTACTCAAATGATGCTCTCTGTAATCATATAAAATGTCTAAATTGATAGTTTGACTTATTTGAAAAACTTATTTAAGTAGGGATAAAATCTTACGAAGTTATTGACTTAAGAATAACATGTAATATGAAAATTAGTAGAAAATACTGAATTATGTCTACTTATAGAAAATAGAGTGTGCATCATATATATATTATATTCAAGAGGTAAAATTCGAATGTGTTGTTTATTATTTCTATTATGAGATAGATTTAATGTAAGATTTATTCATACGTTTGATGAGATAAATATTTTTTTTTATTGTTCTTATCATTAAAATGTTATGTGATATGATTGCTAGTAAAATGTAAATTGTATGAATCTTTTGTTTATATTATGATAACCAATCTCGCATTGTTAATACTGAGTAAATAGTGAGATAGACTTCACTGACTTACTAGCATCATAATGTCAGATGAAGGTAATCTAATCAAGTGGTATGTATGAATTTTGATTGATCTATAGGTTATTATTTATTATTTTTAAAAAAATTGATCAAAATAATGTTTGGTGAGACATTGTCATTTCATAAATGTGATTTATGTTTGTGTGATATCTTGTAATAGAATGGGCTTCTACAATACATCATATATTTATTTTTAAAAATTATACAGCACATAGATACTAACTTGTCTCTTTAGATTCTTACATCATTACTATCTATTCATCTATGAAGGGAGGACTATTCCCTAATAGAATCAGTATGAAAAATTGTTGGTTCATAGTTGGAGTGAAAAAGCACTCAAATGATGCTCTCTATTATCATATAAAATATTCAAATTTATAATTTGACTTATTTAAAAAACTTATTTAAATAAGGATAAAATCTTACGAGGTTATTGACTTAAGAATAACATGTATTATGAAAGTAAAAAGTATTGAATTGTGTCTGCTTATAGAAAACAGAGTGCAGCTTATATATATATATATATATATAATACTAAAGAAGTAAAATTTTAATGTTATTATTTTATTATGGGATAGATTTAATGTAAGATTTATTCATGTGTTTGATAAGATAAATATAATTTTTTATTGTTCTTATCATTAGCATGTTATGTGATATGATTGCTAATAAGATGTAAATTATATGAATTTTTTATTTATATTATGATAACCAATCTCACATTGTTGATACTAAGTAGTGAGATGAACTTCACTGACTTACTAGCATCACAATGTCAGATGAAGGTAATTCGATCAAGTAGTATATATAAATTTTGACTAATCTGAAGATTGTTATTATTTATTATTCTTAAAAATTTTGATCTATGTAATATTTGGTGAGATATCATCATTTCATGAATGTGATTTATATATTTGTGTGATATCTTGTAACAGAATGAGTTTCTATGATACACTATATGTTTAGTTTTAAAAATCATACAGCATCAGATACTAATTTGTCTCTTTGAATTCCTACATCATCACTATTTACTCATCCGTGAAGGGAGGACAATTCCCTGATAGAATTAGTGTGAAAGATCATTGATTTATGGTTGAATTGAAAAATTACTCATATGATGCTTTATAATCATATAAAATGTCCAAATTGATAGTTTGATTTATTTGAAAAACCTATTTAGATAGGGATAAAGTCTTATAAAATTATTGACTTAAGAATAACATGTCTAATGAAAGTTAGTAAAAAGTATTGAATTGTGTCTACTTATAGAAAATAGAGTGTACAACCTATATATATTATATTCAAGAGGTAAAATTTGAATGTGTTGCTTATTATTTTTATTATGAGATAGATTTAATGTAAGATTTATTCATACATTTGATGGGATAAATATTTTTTTATTATTATTCTTATTATTAGCATGTTATGTGATATGATTGCTAGTAAGATGTAAATTATATGAATCTTTTATTTATATTATGATAACCAATCTCGTATTATTAATACTGAGTAATTTGTGAGATGGACTCCACTGATTTACTAGCATCACAATGTTAGATGAAGGTAATTCGATCAAATGGTGTGTGTGAATTTTGACTGATCTATAAATCGTTATTATTTATTATTCTTGAAAACTTTGATCAAAGTAATGTTTGATGAGACATTATCATTTCATGAATGTGATTTATATATTTGTGTGATATCTTGTAATAGAACCTGTTTCTATGACACACCATATATTTAGTTTTAAAAATCATACAGCACATGGATAGTAACTTGTCTTTTTGGATTCTTATATCATCACTATCTATTCATCTATCAAGGAAGAATCATTTTCTGATGAAATTAGTGTGAAAAATCATTGGTTCATGATTAGAGTGAAAAACAATCGGATGATGGTCTCTGTAACCATATAAAATATCTAAATTAATAGTTTGACTTATTTGAAAAACCTATTTAAATAGGGATAAAGTCTTATGGAGTTATTCACATAAGACATGTATTATGAAAGTTAGTAAACAGTACTACATTGTGTCTATTTATATAAAATAGAGTGTGTATCCTATATATATTATACTCAAGAGGTAATATTTTAATGTATTGTTTATTATTTTTATTATGAGATAGATTTAATGTAAGATTTATTTGTGTTTGATGGAATAAATATATTTTTTTTATTGTTCTTATCATTAGCATGTTATGTGATATAATTGTTAGTAGAATGTAAATTATATGAATATTTTATTTATATTATTATAATCAATCTCATATTATTGATACTAAGTAAGTAGTGAGATGGACTTCACTAACTTACTAGCATCATAATGCTAGATGAAGGTAATCTAATCAAGTGGTGTGTATAAATTGTGACTAATCCATAGATCGTTATTATTTATTATTCTTGAAAATTTTGGTTAAAGTAATGTTTGATGAGACATTATCATTTCATGAATGTGATTTATATGTTTGTGTAATATCTTGTAATAAGATAAGTTTTTATGATACATCATATGTTTAATTTTAAAATCATACAGCACACGGATACTAACTTATCTTTCTGCATTTTTACATCATTATTATCTACTCATTCATGAAAAGAGGACCATTCCCTGATTGAATTAATGTGAGAGACCATTGATTCATGATTGAAGTAAAAAAATACTTAATGATGGTCTCTGTAATCATATAAAATATCAAAATTGCTACTTTGACTTATTTGAGAAACCTATTTAAGGATAAAGTCTTATGGATTTATTGACTTAGAAATAACATGTATTATAAAAATTATTAGAAAGTATTGAATCATGTCTACTTATAAAAAATAGAGTGTACAGTCTATATATATTATACTCAAGAAAAAAATTGAATGTGTTGCTTATTATTTCTATTATGGGATATATTTAATGTAATATTTCATCATGTGTTTGATGGGATAAATATTTTTTTATTATTATTCTTATCATTAGCGTGTTATGTGATATGATTGTTAGTAGGATGTAAATTATATGAATATTTTATTTATATTATGATAACCAATCTCGTATTGTTGATACTGAGTAAGTAGTGAGATGGACTTCACTGACTTACTAGCATCACAATGTTAGATGAAGGTAATCCGATCAAGTGGTGTGTATAAATTTTGACTGATCTATAGATCGTTATTATTTATTATTCTTAAAAAAATTAGTCAAAATAATATTTGGTGAGATGTTATCATTTTATGAATGTGATTTATATGTTTATCTGATATCTTTCAATAAGATGAATTTTAATGATACACCATATGTTTAATTTTAGAAATCATACAGCACACGGATACTAATTTGTCTCTTTAGATTCTTACATCATCACTATCTACTCATCTGTGAAGGGAAGACTTTTTCCTAATAAAATTAGTGTGAGAGATCATTAGTTCATGGTTGAAGTGAAAAAACACTCAGATAATGCTCACTATAATCATATAAAATATCTAAATTAGTAGTTTGACTTATTTAAGAAACATATTTAGGTAGGAATAAAGTCTTACAGAGTTATTGACTTAGGAATAATATGTATTATAAAAGGTAATAGAAAGTACTAAATTATGTCTACTTATAAAAAATAGTGTGTAGCCTATATATATTATATTCAAGAGGTAAAATTTGAATGTGTTGCTTATTATTACTATTATAAGAGAGATTTAATGTAAGATTTATTCATGTCTTTGATGAGATAAAAATATGTGTTTTTATTGTTCATATCATTAACATGTTATGTGATATGATTGTTAGTAGGATATAAATTATATGAATCTTTTTTAATATTATGATAACTAATCACGCATTATTGATACTGAGTAAGTAGTGAGATAGATTTCACTGGCTTACTAGAATCATAATACTAAATGAAGGTAATTCGATCAAGTAGTGTGTATGAATTTTAAATGATCTATAGATCGTTATTATTTATTATTCTTAAAAAAATTGATAAAAATAATGTTTAGTGAGACATTATCATTTCATGAATATGATTTATATGTTTGTGTGATATCTTGTAATAGAATGGGTTTCTATGATACATTATATATTTAGTTTTAGAAATCGTACAGCACACGGATACTAACTTATCTCTATAGATTCTTACATCATCACTATCTACTCATTCGTGAAGGGAGGACCATTCTCTGATAGAATTAGTGTGAGAGATCATTGGTTCATGGTTGGAGTGAAAAAGCACTCAGATGATGCTCTCTATAATCAAATAAAATATTTAAATTGGTAGTTTGATTTATTTGAAAAACTAATTTAGGTAGGGATAAAGTCTACGGAGTTATTGACTTAAGAATAATATGTATTATGAAAATTAGTCGAGAGAACTGAATTGTGTCTACTTATAGAAAATAGAGTGTGCAGCCTATATATATTATACTCAAAAATTAAAATTTGAATGTGTTGTTTATTATTATACTCAAGAAGATAGATTTAATGTAAGATTTATTCATGCATTTGATGAGATAAATATATAATTTTTTATTGTTCTTATCATTAACAT
Organism: Torreya grandis; assembly: GCA_037957365.1. NCBI lineage: Eukaryota > Viridiplantae > Streptophyta > Pinopsida > Cupressales > Taxaceae > Torreya > Torreya grandis. Next base: position 1,001,678 of record JARHVA010000950.1, read on the forward strand.
GTTATGTGATATGATTGCTAGTAGAATGTAAATTATATAAATCTTTTGTTTATATTATGATAACTAATTTTGCATTGTTGATACTAAGTCGTGAGATAGACTTCACCAATTTACTAGCATCACAATACTACATGAAAGTAATTTGATCAAGTGATGTGTATGAATTTTGACTGATTCATAGATCATTATTATTTATTATTTTTTAAAATTTTGGTCAAAGTAATATTTGGTGAGACATTATCATTTCATGAATGTGATTTATATGTTTGTGTGATATCTTGTAATAGAACGAGTTTTTATGATACATTATATGTTTAATTTTAAAAATCACACAGTACACAGATACTAACTTATCTCTTTGGATTCCTACATCATCACTATTTACTCATCTATGAAAAGAGGACCATTCCCTGATGAAATTAGTGTGAGAGATCGTTGATTTGTGGTTGAATTGAAAAAGCACTTGGTTGATGTTTTCTGTAATCATATAAAATATTCAAATTGATAGTTTGACTTATTTAAAAAACTTATTTATGTAGGAATAAAATCTTACAAAGTTATTGACTTAGGAATAACATATTTTATAAAAGTAAAATGCACTGAATTGTGTCTCCTTATATAAAATAGAGTGTGAAGCCTATATATATATTATACTCAAAAAATAAAATTTGAATGTATTGCTTATTATTTCTATTATGGGATAGATTTACTATAAGATTTATTCATACGTTTGATAGGATAAATATTTTTTTTTTATTGTTCTTATCATTAACATGTTATGTGATTTTATTGTGAGTGGGATATAAATTATATGAATATTTTGTTTATATTATGATAATCAATTTTACATTGTTGATACTGAGTAAGTAGTGAGATGGACTTCGTTGACTTACTAGCATCACAATGCTAGATGAAAGTAATTCAATCAAGTAGTGTGTGAATTTTGACTGATTTATAAATTGTTATTATTTATTATTCTTAAAAACTTTGATCAAAGTAATGTTTGGTGAAACATTGTCATTTCATGAATGTGATTTATATGTTTGTGTGATATCTTATAATAGAATGGGTTTTTATGATAAACCATATGTTTAGTTTTAGAAATCATATAGCACACAAATACTAATTTATCTCTTTAGATTCTTACATCATCACTATTTACTCATTCGTGAAGAGAAGATTATTTCCTGATGAAATTAGTGTGAGAGATTGTTGGTTCATAGTTGGAGTGAAAAAGCACTCAAATGATGCTCTCTGTAATCATATAAAATGTCTAAATTGATAGTTTAGTTTATTTGAAAAACCTATTTAGGTAGAGATAAGGTCTTATGTTGTTATTGACTTAGGAATAACATGTATTATGAAAGTTAGTAGAAAGCACTGAATTGTGTCTACTTATAGAAAATAGAGTGTGCAGCCTATATATATTATACTCAAGAGGTAAAATTTGAATGTGTTGTTTATTATTTCTATTATGAGATAGATTTAATGTAAGATTTATTTATACATTTGATGGGATAAATATATTTTTTTTATTTTTCTATCATTAACATGTTATGTAATATGATTGCTAGTAAGATGTAAATTGTATGAATCTTTTATTTATATTATGATAATCAATCTCACATTATTGATACTGAGTAACTAGTGAGATTAACTCTATTAACTTACTAAAATCACAATCTTAGATGAAAGTAATCTAATCAAGTGGTGTGTATGAATTTTGATTGATCTATAAATCATTATTACTTATTATTCTTAAAAGCTTTAGTCAAAGTAATGTTTGGTGAGACAGTCCTTTCATGAATATGATTTATATATTTATGTGATATTTTTTAATAGAACGAATTTTTATGATACACCATATGTTTAATTTTAGAAATCATATAGAACATAAATACTAATTTGTCTCTTTGAATTTCTACATCATCACTATCTACTCATCCGTGAAAGGAGGACCATTCCCTGATGAAATTAGTGTGAGAAATTGCTAGTTCATGATTGGAGCAAAAAAATACTCAAATAATGCTCTCTATAATCATATAAAATATTCAAATTGATAGTTTGACTTATTTGAGAAACCTATTTAGGTAGGGATAAAGTCTTGTGGAGTTATCGACTTAGGAATAACATGAATTATGAAAGTTAGTGGAAAGTATTGAATTATGTCTCTTTATAGAAAATAGAGTGTGCATCATATATATTATACTCAAGAGGTAAAATTTGAATGTGTTGCTTATTATTTCTATTATAGGATAGATTTAATGTAAGATTTATTCATGCGTTTGATGAGATAAATATTTTGTTTATTATTCTTATCATTAGTATGTTATGTGATATGATTGTTAGTAAGATATAAATTGTATAAATCTTTTATTTATATTATGATAACCAATCTCTCATTATTGATACTGAGTAAGTAGTGAGATAGACTTCGTTGATTTACTCGCATTATAATGCTATATGAAAGTAATATGATCAAGTGATGTGTATAAATTTTGATTGATCTATAGATCGTTATTATTTATTATTCTTAAAAAATTTGGTCAAAGTAATGTTTGGTGAGACATTATCATTTTATGAATGTGATTTATATGTTTATGTGATATCTTAAAATAGAACGAGTTTCTATGATACACCATATGTCTAGTTTTAAAAATCATATAGCACACGGATACTAACTTATCTTTTTGAATTTTTACATCACTATCTACTCATCCGTAAAGGGAGGACCATTCCCTGATAGAACTAGTGTGAGAGATTGTTAGTTCATGGTTGGAGTGGATAAGCACTCGGATGATGCTCTTTATAATCATATAAAATGTCTAAATTAGTAGTGTGACTTATTTGAGAAACTTATTTATGTAGGGATAAAGTCTTACGGAGTTATTGACTTAAGAATAACATGTATTATGAAAGTTAGTAGAAAGTATTGAATTGTGTCTGCTTATAAAAAATAGTGTGCAGCCTATATATATTATACTCAAGAGGTAAAATTTGAATGTGTTGCTTATTATTTTTATTACAGGATAGATTTAATGTAAGATTTATTCATGTATTTGATGAGATAAATATATTTTTTTATTGTTCTTATCATGAGCATGTTATGTGATATGATTGCTATTAGAATGTAAATTATATAATTTCTATATATATATATATATATATATATATATATATATATATATATATTATGATAACTAATCTCACATTGTTAATACTGAGTAAGTAGTGAGATGAATTTCACTGACTTACTAATATCACAATGCTAAATGAAGACAATCCGATCAAGTGGTGTGTATGAATGTTGACTGATCTATAGATCGTTATTATTTATTATTCTTAAAAAAATTGGTCAAAATAATATTTGATGAGACATTGTCATTTCATGAATGTAATTTATATGTTTGTGTGATATTTTGCAATAGAATGAGTTTATATGATACACTATATGTTTAATTTTAGAAATTATATAGCACACAGATACTAACTTGTCTCTTTAAATTTTTATATTATCACTATCTACTTATCCATGAAGGGAGGACCATTCTCTAATAAAATTACTATGAGAGATCATTAGTTCATGGTTGGAGTGGAAAAGCACTTGGATGATGCTCTGTGTAATCATATAAAATATCTAAATTGATAGTTTGACTTATTTAAAAAATCTATTTAGGTAGAGATAAAGTCTTACAGAGTTATTGACTTAAAAATAACATGTATTATGAAAGTTAGTAGAAAGTACTAAAATGTGTCTGCTTATAAAAAATAGAGTGTGCAGCCTATATATATTATATTCAAGAGGTAAAATTTGAATGTGTTGATTGTTATTTATATTATGAGATAGATTTAATGTAAGATTAATTCAAGTGTTTGATGGGATAAATATATGGTTTTTATTATTCTTATCATTATCATGTTACGTGATATGATTGTTAGTAGGATGTAAATTATATGAATCTTTTGTTTATATTATGATAATCAATCTCGCATTATTGATATTGAGTAAATAGTGAGATAGATTTCATTGACTTACTAACATCATAATGTTAGATGATGTTAATTCGATCAAGTAGTGTGTATAAATTTTGACTTATCTATAAATCGTTATTATTTTTTATTCTTAAAAATTTTGGTCAAAGTAATATTTGGTGAGACATTGTCATTTCATAAATGTGATTTATATATTTGTGTGATATCTTATAATAGAATGAGTTTTTATAATACACCATATGTTTAGTTTTATAAATCATACAGGACACATAAATACTAATTTGTCTCTTTGAATTCTTACATCATCACTATCTACTCATCTGTGAAGGGAGGACTATTTTCTAATGGAATTAGTGTGAAAGATCATTGGTTCGTGGTTGGAGTGAAAAAGCACTCAAAATGATGCTCTTTGTAATCATATAAAATGTCCAAATTGATAATTTGACTTATTTGAAAAACTTATTGAGGTAGGGATAAAGTCCTACGAAGTTATTGACTTAGGAATAACATGTATTATGAAAGTTAGTATAAAGTACCGAATTGTGTCTACTCATATGAAATAGAGTGTGCAACCTATATATCTTATACTCAAGAAATAAAATTTAAATGTGTTGCTTATTATTTTTATTATGGGATAGATTTAATATAAGATTTATTCATATATTTGATAGGATAAATATAATTTTTTTATTGTTCCTATCATTAGCATGTTATGTGATATGATTGTTAGGAGGATGTAAATTATATGAATCTTTTGTTTAAATTATGATAATCAATTTCGCATTGTTGATACTAAGTAGTGAGATAGACTTCACTGACTTACTAGCATCACAATGTTAAATGAAAGTAATTCAATGAAGTGGTGTGTATGAATTTTGATTGATCTATAAATCATTATTATTTATTATTCTTAAAAACTTTGATCAAAATAATTTTTGGTGAGACATTCTCACTTCATGAATGTAATTTATATATTTGTATGATATTTTATAATAAAATAGATTTCTATGATACACCATATGTTTAGTTTTAAAAATCATATAGCACACAGATATTAACTTATCTCTTTAGATTCTTACATCATCACTATCTACTCATCCATGAAGGGAGGACCATTACTTGATAGAATTAGTGTGAGAGATCATTGGTTCGTGGTTGGAGTAGAAAAACACTTGAATGATGCTCTCTGTAATCATATAAAATAAGTAAATTAGTAGTTTTACTTATTTGAAAAAAACTATTTAGGTAGGGATAAAGTCTTACGGAGTTATTGACTTAGGAATAGCATGTATTATGAAAGTTAGTAGAAAATATTGTATTATGTCTGCTTATAGAAAATAGAGTATGCAGTCTGTATATATTATATTCAAGAGGTAAAATTTGAATGTGTTGCTTATTATTTTTATTATGAGATAGATTTAATGTAATATTTATTCATGTATTTGATGGGATAAATATTTTTTTTTTATTGTCCCTATCATTAGCATGTTATGTGATATGATTGCTAGTAAGATGTAAATTATATAAATCTTTTATTTATATTATGATAACATCATAAATCTCATATTGTTGATGCTAAATAAGTAGTGAGATGAACTTTACTGATTTACTAGCATCATAATGCTAGATGAAAGTAATCTGATCAAGTGGTGTGAATGAATTTTGACTGATCTATAGATCGTTATTATTTTTTATTCTTTAAAACTTTGGTCAAAGTAATGTTTGGTTAGACATTGTCATTTCATGAATGTGATTTATATAGTTGTGTGATATCTTGTAATAAAATGGATTTCTATGATACACCATATGTTTAGTTTTTGAAATCATATAGCACACGGATACTAACTTATCTATTTGGATTCTTACATCATCACTATCTATTCATCTGTGAAGGGAGGACCATTCCTTGATGGAATTAGTGTGAGATATCATTGGTTCATGGTTGGAGTGTAAAATCACTTGAATGATTCTCTTTGTAATCATATAAAATATCCAAATTGGTAGTTTGAGTGTGGCTTGTGACACCCCATCCATAGATCCTTCTTACATGTTCTTGCGACCCTTCTAGACACCTTTTTGCTTATTACCAATCATCTAGAATGTTTTAAACCCTGATTCCACCTCATCTAGGAAGCATTCTCTGTGCCAATTTTGTTCCCCTAGGTCTCGATCCTGGAGGATAGAAGCGCTCCATTTGGACTATAGCGTCAAACACCAAAGTGTCTCATTTTTGATGCTCCTATCTTTTCGTCGAACAAAAGCTAGATATAGGTTTACAACACCTTCTTAGTCCTACTCAGTCATTTTCAACCTCTATATTAACCGTCTCAGTTTGTTTTTTTGCTAAGTTATATTTCTTCTTATTTATTGTTATTATTAGAAAGGGAAAAAAAATAGACAGTAATACAATTCATGACTGTAATTATTGATATATTCTATACTAATTTATTAATCTATATCCTTAACTAAAATAGGAATAAAACTTTATTATTTCCAAAAAAGTTAAATCATTTAGTGAACTTGACTTACTTCATTTGTGCATATAAACCCTAAAAATTTTAAGAAAAAAATTTATTGATTTTAGCAGTACTTTTTTGATTTTTTTGCATATATAAATTAGAATTTTCAAATTTAATTTTTAAAATTCACCACAGTAATTTTAAAAAATATTTTCTTTCAAACCCTAGTTGAATATACTAAGTCCATTTACTTCTTGAGGCATCACCTTACATCTAAATTAGATTTCACATAACATCAAAAATGGATCTCACTTATTTCAAAATATTTCTTGCAAACAATATGGAGTCTATACTCAGTCCTATCATGTATATGAATGATGAAGTTTACTATACATTAATGCAAAGCTTCATTCTTTCCCTTTCATACTTCCTTTTTATAATATGTAATGATATTAAAAAAATTATTGCTAAACACGTTAAGATCCCTTTCCTTCAAAATAATGCTTACTTTTCTTTAATACAAGGTTTCATTATTTCTTTTACATTCTCTCTCATGTGGAAAAAATTAAAACTCTATCTTGCTAAACATGTTAGAAATATGATGTTACAAGTCATTTTTTAATGAATTAATGCAAAGTTCTATGTTATTTACCCCTTGTTTGTTATCTCTCATTTGGAATGTTCTTTATAATCATATTGTTATACAACTTATAACTCCAATTATATGCATTTCATCCCAAATACATGGTTTCTACCTAGATGTATATAACTCTTTGGTTGCCTTTAAGTATCTTCCTATCACTACTAGACACAATAAAACACTAACAATTATATCTATTCCTCCTCCCTTCAAACTTGGTTCACCTAGCTCTTATCCCACACCTACTACTAGCTCTATGCCTATAATAGATCATGTGATACAAGTTATCACTCAAGTTTATGAAGATAGGTAGGTTGATTACACCCATGGCTATAGCTTTGTCAATCAGGTTAGCACCCCTTTCGATACAGTTTTATCTCCTCCACTAGTTACAATTCTTCCTCCAATTGAGATTCAAACATAGTTGAGGCCTCCCTCGCTAGCACAGAGAATTCATACACTTCCATGGAAGCCTCTCTTGGAGTGACCACTAAATCAGTGATAGTTTTAGGACTCTTGACATTTTTTAGCTATAGTATTCACACTCAGGGCAATATCATTGAAGTCTCATACCTCTACACACAGAGCACATTTTTAGGAGCTTCTTTTAATACCAGATGGGTCTCTAAGAGCCCCATATTTGCATCCACTTCTTAGAGTTATAGGGGGGTCCTACAGTCAATTTTCACTATAGATATTTCAAAGCACTTACATCATACACAGCTTTTAGAGTCACAATCTCAATGCTTCCATCGTGCTTCACGATCATGCACGATCCCTCTCCTTGATACAGGACAACATGATAGGGAGTCTCTCATGAGACTCATCAGTTAGTATCATAATTTCTTAGCTTATTTGTACATAATTTCTCAACTTACTTGTACATAGTTTCTTTTCACTTTCTTGTACATAGTTTCTTTATGATTACTTGTACATATAATATTTTAAAATACCAAAAAAAATACAATATTTCAAAATATCAAAAAAATATAACATGTTAAAATACAAAAACATTCAAATAACTCAAAACACCAAAAAAAATCAATTGTATGCATTATCCATGATTTAAATTTCTACTACCATGCTAGACTTACATCGTGTTGTTCTATGTTATTGTTTGTCGATTTATCTACATTACCATGCTTCACTTGATCTTCTTTGAGTGTCTGCATTTACACCTACATGCTTGATTGCTTCACTCTACCCATTGAAGGGACATCTCACTTCTACATTTAAGACATACATCGACATATCTACCCACTAGGGGCATCTTCTACATGACTACACCATCCAAATTACATACATCGACATATCTACCCACTGGGGGCATCTTCTACATGACTACACCATCCAGGTTATGTCATTTTTACACCACACACTCTAGTTATCATGTTGATATACATTACTTACTAGTTTACACAGATTATTTTATTGACATTCGCTAATATTAGCACTTGTGTATTTTTTAGCATCTACCTAGTCTTATACTACATGTTTTACATACTTTCACTTCTTGTCTTAATTAGTTAGATGCGATAGTATTTCTAGCATTTACATGCCTTTATTTTTTACTTTAAGTAGCTAGATGTGATTGCATTTCTTAGTTCCTATTTTATTACTTGTGTGTGCCTTAAAATATTTACCAATGTCCTCTGCTTGTACTCTTGTATGTGTTTATGGCCCTTGCACCAATCTTGTTTGTTTGCAATTGTATGTGTATATGGGCATTTGAGCATGCCTTATATGCTTGTTTTTCTAGTTTGAGTGACACGTGCTCATGTTCTTTGTTTGTTTGGCCCCTTGACCTCTTTTGTATGCTTCTTACTTCTTGCCTTGTGTGCTTATTTGTTTGTTTGCTTCTTAGTTGTTTGCAATGCCATGATCCACATCATGCATTATCTTACCTTCTTGTATGCCATGATGCCATGATGAGCATCAAGCTCCATCCCTCCTTGATAACTAACCAAATTTTCAGTTTCAATTCAATATATTACACATGCTATTACATTGTTACATCTATCTAGGCATACCCTTGTTGATCTAACAATCTCCAATACAAATTATGTTATATTTTGAGACATATTTTGGATTATCATTGTTATATCATGTATTTCACAGCATAACACACTTGCAGAGATTTTTATTCTGAGGGTAGTTATTTCAAGATTTTCATTCCTACACTTAGAAGAGGAGGCAAAAAACAAAAGTTTTGTCACAAAGATCAGAGCCTTTCACTGATAAAAAATTAGTTTTTAGAACACTTAGAACAACAATCAAAATTCAAAACACACAGAATAGACCAAGAAAATAATGATGAATATAGAATAGTCATCAAAAATAATAAAAGACAAGAGTGCCATATTCAGACTAAAACATCGGATAAAAAAGTGTCAACTTTTTGGTGCTCCTATTCAAACATCAAAAAACTCAAAATTTTTAGAAATAGACAAAAAGGGGGAATCATGCATGACATGATGGCTCTCACTTCCAGTTTTATATTGGGCAATTGGTACAATTTCTAGATCAAAATCATGTTATAAACACTAATAATTGGGGGCAATGTGCATGACATATTTACCTTCTTTTCTTTCAAATTTATTGTATTTACCAGATATTCTTAGTAGTTGCATGTCTTATTCCATCCGCAGGTGGTTGGCATCATTTCAGAGTGGCTTTCATATAAGCCTAGTTCTCAATTTTGAAGTAGCTTTCATACAAGCCTAATTTTCACCATTCAGAGTGGTCAAGATTGACCTAGTTCTCAGTACACATTCGGCTATCCACACCATATTGTCAGATTACAAAGCATTCATGGGCTTCATGAGCCATCTCATCTGACACATATTCATACTATTATCAGTTCATAGTTCACACATAGTAGACAATGGTAGAACCAAAGGACTAGTTAGCCTTTGTATTCTTGAGCCACCTACTCAGAGGGATTGGACACACAGTCCAAACATTGAGTAACATATGTATTATCACATAGCTTCACACTTAGTGGGCGATGATGGAGCCAAAAGGCTAGTCTTTGTATTCTTGAGTCACCCTCAAAAAATTGAACACTCAGCTTCATTCGTTACATTACTTTTGGTACAGCACATACCCAGCATCATTCAATATCACTCAACATCACAATAGATTTTGTATTGGTTCACGTACCCAGTGAGGTGTATTTATTCCTAGATCTTCCTCTCTTTTTTACCCAACCTTTATATGTTATTATTTTAGACATAATGTGTTTAATAAGAACTGATCTAATCATTTTTTTTGTAGATTTACACTTCATGTTGTGCTCTCTTTATGCACACTCAACATCATACATCTTCATGGGCTTCACCCTTGTAGGTAAGTTCAGATACACTTTCTATTTTTAATTTATCCTAGTATTTTACTTTACTGCATCACTAGAATAAAGGGGGAGGCAAATGTAGTCATATAAAATGTCCAAATTGGTAGTTTGAGTGTGGTTTGTGACACCCCATCCATAGGTCCTTCTTGCATGCTCTTGCGACCATTTTAGACACTTTTTTCTCATTATCAGTCATCTAAAATCTTTTAAACCTTGATTCCACCTCAACCAGGTAGTATTCCCTATGTTAGTCATGTTCCCCCAAGTCCCGAGCCTATAGGACAGGAGCGGCCTATTTGGACTATAGCATGGGGTACCAAAGTGTCATGTTTTCAACGCTCTTGTCCTTTTGCACTTTGATCCCCAACAGTCATTTTTACCAATCCTTATCCCTAATTAGGTCAGCCTAGTGTGAATACATCTAACCCATGACCAATTGTTCCCTATAAAAGCCCACTCAAAGCTCATTTATAGGGAAGGTGACCAAACTTACAAATCAAATAAGAATATAAACAATCACCAAGGCAAACTTTCTTATTCTTTGCACACAGTCACTCAACACAGCAACAAACATTCTCAAATCTTCATACCAATCCCTAGTCACCTCAAACACTATCAATTTGACATTTGCATACGCATCACACTATTGCATAAAGTACACTAGGTGGGAGAAATACATATGGCTTGATCTATATTTAGAATATTAGTATGTAGATAGCATGCCCACATAAGGGGTGTGGATTGTACATTCAATACATATTACACACTAACCCCCCTCTTTCTCAAGTGATTCAAATATCATTTTATCAAGCATGATGGAGGGTTAGGGTTTGAAGATAAAATCAACTCTACAATGAGTTCCATCAACAACTAGCACTCAATTTTTCACAGACAAGCTCACATAGTTACAAAGTAACTACCTAAAAAGTTTTAGGTCTTGTGATTGGTTTGAACAACAGTGGTAGGAATGGACAATAGTGTCAAACACCAAAGCATCCACTTTTTGGTGTCCTTGTCCTTTCATCGAATGAAAAATAGATTCAGGTTTACGACATCTTCTCAATCCTACTCAGTTATTTTCAACCTTTGTATCAATCGTCTCGGTCTGTTTTCTAGCTAACTTATATTTCTTCTTATTTATTACTATTTTTAGAAAGGTAAAAAAGATAAATAGTAATACAAATTAAGACTATAATTATTGCTATATTCTATATTGATTTATTAATCCAAACTTTTAACTGAAATAGGAATAAAACTCCATTATTCTCAAATAAGTTAAATCACTCTCCCTCACCACAGTAGTACTAATTTTGAGATGGCACTTGAGATTGTCACAGATACTAGAGAGTCTGAGGAACTCATGCTCTAGAGGGCCATATATCTTATATATACATTGTTTTGAATTATATTTATTATTGAAACATTATCATGAAGAGATGTAATTACCTACTTACTATAGATTAATAGCAGGGTTGTATATTGTACCAATAGTGGATGGCTATTTGTAATTATTTTTATGCTTGTATTATGATGTGTTTCATATGTTGATAGCGATCGGTGACTATTAGATGTCACGTGCTCACACTTAGAGTATTTTGTATGATCACTGCTTAGATTCTCGTGGTGTAATCTATTTATAGCATATATGTTTAATTTTTTTTTAATCACCTATTTCTAGTTAGCTCTCAGCAAGGTTGTTACATCTGAGCTATAATCTCTCAACTAAAGGTGTGCAACAGCAACTCTAAAGATAGAAACCTTTAGCTAAGACCACTAAGTTTCTTATACCTACTTCTCCAAACTGTTTAACCGTGTTTGTTCGTGAGTGTGCAGCAACTATAAATGATAAACATTAATTTTATAGATACTCATCCACTAAAAAAATAACCTTGAAAGTGACCTTTTAAGAACATAGGACTTTCTTTTTTACCTTACCTTTCCATCCTTTTTTGAGTTTATTTTGAGATCTACCCATCATAGAGTAATTATCCACCCAGCCAACTCACTTAAGTATTTTCTTTCTTTTAGATTTCACACATCTATCCATATACCTAGTTAAACGATTTGCATGCTCAACCTGCTATTCCACAAATCTTGGAGTGAAACTTTGTTTTCATAGAGATCCTAAAATATTATAGGCTACCTCATTTAAATTTTGCAGTGTGCATAAAACCCACATCAATAGAGTCTACTGACATCACCAAGGGGTTTGCGGGATGGTGACATATGAGTGGATTTTGATGATCCACTTGCCAAGCATCGACTGTAGGTTAACAAGAGGGTGACATGTGGATGGTTTCCAATGATCCACTTGCCTAGCATCATCTATATAATGGATCCTATTGATGTCACCTCTGAGAAACTCACAAAATCCATGAAAATGACTAAGGCAAAATGTTGCAATAGAAAGACTCGATGATCAGTTAAGGCATGATCCAAAGAATAAATTTTAAAAATGTCTTAGACAAAGGTGAACAGACTAAGTCTAGGAAAAATGCATCTGTTAATGGACTGTCATCATTAATGTGACCAAAGTTAATCCTATCTTCCTCAGAAGGTCTTTGTTATGCTATAAGATCATGCATTCGCATAGATGATAAACTTGACACTAAACGAATATTCTCATTGGTTTCATCAACTAGCAGATATCACAATGCAAGCTCAACCTAGCCAAACGCTTCTTATGGAACTACTCAATCCAGTGAGTTGGCTAGTCTATCCTTTGGAAGATGACACTTCTAGCATTAATACATAGACCCATTCATTCCATTAAAGAGGAAGATCAAATGGCATTGATTTGTTATGAAGCAAAAACAACTCGTACAAGAAAGATTATCAGAACTTTTTTCATTCATTCTCTACAAGGGAGACCTTAGTCAAACTTAAAGATTTCAAGCCTTGTTATAATTATAATGGTACAGCTAAACTCTAATAAAGTTATTATTTTTATATGAAATTATCTTGATAAAGGGAAGGTTTACAATAGTTTACTTAGTCTCTGCTAAGTATCAAGGAACTCTTCCACAAGGCATAATCTCAAACCAAAATAACATCGATGTTTAACTTATTCTTAAAAGCTATATTGTTATTCCTAATGACCATCTCATAGATATTTATTTGAGTTCCACTCATATTTAAATAAATTTTATTCATTAAATCACATCTCATTTAGATCATAAAGAGATAGAGAGAGAGAGAATGCTTATTTGATGTGTTGTCATGTTATGTATCAGTTATGTTGAGGATCCTCTAGTATGTGGCATGGTCATGTTTGTTAGGTTGTGGAGCTAAAAGCTTCACCAGGATGCAAACAGGAAAAGTTACGGAGGATGTGGAGTTGCAGAATCAGTTGCAGGAGAAATGGCGTCGGTCTGATCAGCCGACGTCGGTCAGATAGCAAGAGGAAGCAACCGACGTCGGTTACCAGTCGGCCGACATCGGTCATGGAGGTGCCGACGTCGGCAGCCTGTGCGAGAACAGGCAGTTTGCATGACGAATCCGAGAGAGTCTATTTTGAGACTGTTAGTTTGCATGTTGAAGGCTAGTCGTAGTCTTGAGTTACGAGTCTAATTATTGTAATTAGGTTAGTCTAATTATTGTAAGCATGAGATCTATATATGGACTCATGGGCTGTATTGTATGCGTGTGCTAGAAAGCCTGAGAGATTTTAGAGAGAGCTTGTGTAGCTCCTCCTAGTTCCAAGGGGTGTTGAGTGTGTATGATCAGGGAGAGTTGCAAGGTCTGCAAGGTCAAGGAGCTGATCCACTGGAGTACTGGTTGAAGAATCATAAGGACTTGGTGAGGCAAGGATAAGGATTCTTCAGGGGTGTAGAGATGTCTACATGGTGAGTAAGGTCTAGTGATTTGCAGGTAGCAGAGAGTAGGGGATCTACTTGGAGTACGATTGTGTACTTGGTGAACTGGCAGCGTGTTACTGACTGGTTGGAGAGGTGAACATCAATTATGTATTAGAGTTGATTGTTGGGACCGAGAGAGAGAGGGAAGAAGGTCTTGAGGTGTGGCGAACCTTTGAGGTGGAGGAAGAAGTGGCATCTTCCTTATTGTATATTCTTCTATGTATATAATACAATTGTGTATTGTCTCTTAATTCCTGTGTTGTTTCATATTTCTAGTTACATATTGATTCTGGTATAATTTTGTGTTTAGTTGCTAATACAAGAAGTAATCACATGTGTTCTAATTGGTAGAGCAAGATCCTGACTCAGTAGGGATCGGAGCATGTTTATTGTTCTGGAGTTTCCCTGACAAGTGGTATCAGAGCTTTTGGTTGGGTTACTAACAGGTGGTTTTAGATCTGGTAGTGTTTGTTGATTACAGGTTGCTCACAGGGGTTTCTGATTGAGTGGGAGTATAGCAATGGCAGAAGGAAGTAAGCTACGAATGGAGAAACTGAATAGCACGAATGGTCTGATTGATGGAAAGAAAGAGCAAAGAAAAAGATATTGTTGGTTGGTAGCAGATCAGCATGAAAGAACTGAAGATGCAGATGTTGCAGGTGTTGTTGCACATGATACTTTGGGAGGTTTCTTGGATAAAGTTGAATCTTGGATAACAGGTTATGTTGCCTCTTTCCATGCAGCCCCAGGGAGAGGAGCTGGTGAGCCTTGCCAAAGAATTGGCAAAGGGGAAGTGAAGCTGAAATTGTAGATAGACGACACACAGTGGTTGAAGGAAGTCATGCAGGTACCAGTCTTGGAGATGGGTCTAATTTCTTCAAAAAATTTGGGTGATGAGAGATGTTCTGTAACTCTCACAGCGGATACACTTGAATTAGATGGTGGTAAGAAAGTAGGTATCCTTTATCTATCTACTTATATTGTTGATTCACCTTCTGTTACAGAGATGTGGCTTCATAGGCTTAGTCACATATGTAGAAGGAGAATGCAGGTTCTGAAGCGAAAGACAGATGTTTTTGACAAGCTAAAGAACTGGAAAGCCTTGGTGTTCATGGAGGAGATGACGGATAGAGATCAGGTGAGAGAACTGATTTATTCTGAGTAGAGCAAGGTTGATTTGATTAGGACTTTGATCCATGGAGAGCTCGCGGGTAAAAAGTTGTCACTTACAGGCGAACACAGGTACCGACGTCGGTCACACAGTAACCGACGTCGGCAACAGGAAGATCGACGTCGGTCATGAGGGAACCGACGTCGACAGAAGGGATACCGGCGTCGGCCAGGAAAATGACGTCGGCAGTCAGGGTCAGTGCAGAGAACCGACATCGGTCTGGAGCAGACTGGGAGATGGCCGTTATCGGTCACTGAAACGGATATTGGGCGGACAGCAAGTCTCAAACGCTCATGTGGAGGTCAGAAAGGGTAAGTGAACCTCATATTCATTGTTCACCTTCTTTATATTGCTTATTGATGGTCAAGAACCAGGAAGATGGAAGAAGCAATGCAGGTAGAGTCCAGATACATTGGGAGCTTGGCATGGATGAGGAGTATGAGTCCTTGGAGAAAAACCTAACAGGTACTTGTTGGTAGAGTTGTCAGCTGGAAGAAAGCACTGAGAGAGATGGATTCCCGTTTTAGAGAAGAGATTGGATGGACACAAGAGACAGAAGGCCAAGGCATATGGTCTTGAGGAAGCTGCAGGACAGTGGTACAGGTTTTGACAGGTGGATGACTAAGCATGGCTTCAGTCAATGTCAGTGTAACTATTGTGTTTATCTTACCAGGTAGATGATGGTCACAACATCATTTTGTTACTGTATGTGGGTGATTTACTAGTAGGTTTGTACATACAGGTATTTGTTGAGCTAAGGGTAAGGTTAGTTCAGAGGTGTGTCATGAAGAATTTGGAGCAGCAAAATTCTTTGGCATAAGAGACATGGAGATTTTATCTCCAGTGGGAGCTGATGTGAAGACGGTGTTGGCGAGGTTCATTACGCAGGATGCAGAATCGGTAAGCACACCAATGGCTGGACAGCTCAATCTTAGCTTGCAATAGGGTTTGAAATCACATGAGGTCTATTGTAGGCCTGAGTTTTCCCAAGCAGTGGGGGTTGTCGGAAAGTATGGAGCCAATTCGGGGAAGGAGTACTGGAGGGCAGTTCAGTGGGACTAGCAGCAAGAATTCTTGTTATGCAGGATCAAGTTCTTCACTACATGGATATGTAAGTTCGGATGTGGCAGGTTACTTGAATGACAGGTATAGTATCACAGTTGTGTGGTGGTTGGTCTTCAGGATGGATCTTGAAGAGGGATACAAGCCAGGGAATAATTTAGACGGTATACAGGTACAGGTACAGGTGCAGCTATTTATCTCCAAGTGGGAGATTGTTAGGTTGTGGAGCTAAAAGCTTCACCAGGATGCAAACAGGAGAAGTTACGGAGGATGCAGAGTTGCAGAATCAGTTGCAGGAGAAATGGCGTCGGTCTGATCAGCCGACGTCGGTCAGATAGCAAGAGGAAGCAACCGACGTCGGTTACTAGTCGACTGACATCGGTCATGGAGGTGCCGACGTCGGCAGCCTGTGCGAGAACAGGCAGTTTGCATGACGAATCCGAGAGAGTCTATTTTGAGACTGTTAGTTTGCATGTTGAAGGCTAGTCGTAGTCTTGAGTTGCGAGTCTAATTATTGTAATTAGGTTAGTCTAATTATTGTAAGCATGAGATCTATATATGGACTCATGGGTTGTATTGTATGCGTGTGCTAGAAATTTTGAGAGCTTTTAAAGAGAGCTTGTGTAGCTCCTCCTAGTTCCAAGGGGTGCTGAGTGTGTATGATCAGGGAGAGTTGCAAGGTCTGCAAGGTCAAGGAGCTGATCCACTGGAGTACTGGTTGAAGAATCATAAGGACTTGGTGAGGCAAGGACAAGGGTTCTTCAGGGGTGTAGAGATGTCTACATGGTGAGTAAGGTCTAGTGATTTGCAGGTAGCAGAGAGCAGGGGATCTACTTGGAGTACGGTTGTGTACTTGGTGAACTGGCAGCGTGTTACTGACTGGTTGGAGAGGTGAACATCAATTCTGTATTGGAGTTGATTGTTGGGACTGAGAGAGAGAGGGAAGAAGGTCTTGAGGTGTGGCGAACCTTTGAGGTGGAGGAAGAAGTGGCATCTTCCTTATTGTATATTCTTCTATGTATATAATACAATTGTGTATTGTCTCTTAATTCCTGTGTTGTTTCATATTTCTAGTTACATATTGATTCTGGTATAATTTTGTGTTTAGTTGCTAATACAAGAAGTAATCACATGTGTTCTAATTGGTAGAGCAAGATCCTGACTCAGGAGGGATCGGAGCATGTTTATTGTTCTAGGGTTTCCCTGACAATGTTATCCCTGTTAGTTTAAAGTCTAAGTGTGTCTTGATTGTTTATGTATGTCAATGCCATGACATTGTTTGCATATATTTGTATTTCTATGATGGTTTCTAAGTTTATAGTGTCATGATTAATATCACACATTCTTCTATTTGTGTGTGATGCCATGATTGATATCATGCATCTTATATGGTACTTATGACTGTGATGACAATTACTATGTGCCTAGTTTCTATATCTACTTGACATGACATGTTTCATATGTTTTCGAATGTTCAAATCTACATATGATGACATGATCTTATCATATTAATGCACAATCTTTACATGTTTACATATTTTCTATATAACATGATGCATATAACTCTTTTCTTTTGAGATTAGTGATCCACATGCTTCATCCCTCACCTCAAAAAGAGGACATACTAGTGGGCTCATCATAGAGATCTAGATCTTGATAGATAATTGGTTCAGATTTTGGGTCAGATTACATGATTCAAATGGGCAAATTGGGAGATACTAAGATTTGAATTGGAACATATTGGCATATATACAATGTATAAGTCAAACATTTTACCAAAAAATGAGAAACATGTGATAGATTATATGACATAATGAAACATATTACATATATCAAATTGAATAGGTTTATCAAATTATAAGGATCAAATTAAGTGGTTTGTCAAATTGAATAGATTGACATATAGATTTTGGCTTCATATATCACATTGAGGTATGGATGGATCAAATTTGAGGCATGGATGTTACTCATCATGCATTTTTCTATTTATATGATGAATATTGATGGTACTATGTAGTACTTTGAATATAAAATCAACCTACAATAGATGATTTAGAGTTTAAATTTGCATGTGATCCTAATGTGGGGTTCCACCCTTTTACATATGACCTTATGATGACATTTTACATCTCCCTGGGGCATAATTACCCCATGGAATTATCCAAATGAATTCAAATAGTAGTTTGGTTTGCATATCTACCACTGTATTTGTTCTTTATTTTTTCAATTTCAAATAGTTCAGTGATCTAGATTAGTTCATATTTCTTATCATGAGTGGGCATTGATTTCTACATATTTTTCTTGGATCAATTTAGATATTTGGGGCATACTTTTAATATCAGGTGTGATTAACCATAGGTAATAAATTTATTTCTTGTATCCTTTTAATATAGCATTTTCAATACTATATTATCTGAGGGGCATTTGTAGACATATAAATTTGGCATTAGACACTTGGCAACATCAATTTTTGACCTATCTTTGATATACATGACTTGTGCATACACACTTGAACCTTGCTCAAATTATCTTCTATCTATTCATCTATCTATGGACTTGGCTAACCCAATTTGTTGTTATTCATACTTAATATTTTTAGCTTGTGCCTTAATGTTTTATTATCCTATACATAATGTGGCCACATGATAGGACAAGACCGATAACCGTCAGTGTCCACCTTCACTAATAGTGTCCCAATTTCCTCAAATGGTTATTTTTCAAATTCAAATCCCTCATTTGGGTCAGCGTATGCATTTCACATGTCGATTATGGGGGTAATTAACCAAAGACACACACACACACACACACACATCAATCCTAAAGCTATTCATATATATATATATATATATGGAATTTCACTTGCACATTAAGTAGTATAATTACACATCCTCGAGGCATTATCCAAAAGCATACAAATATAAAAACCCCTCAAAACAATAATCCAAAAGTAAAATCTAAACACTATTACAAGGTTAAAGTTGCATGTGTTCAAGTGTTGAAAGATAAAGAGTTGCATTGCAACCTGGTAAAATGTTATTGAGCACATATACACTTAGATAGGAGAGCTACATGTGGTTTGAGCCCTCTTTGGAGTATTATATAACATAGGTAACATTCAACTACTTAGCGAGTTGTGGTTTAGGGTTGTTCAACCCATCTCTCTAACTCTTTTTCAAGGTCAAGCAAGTGTCAAAGTGGAGCTAGGGGATCAATGAAAAGGAGAAAAAAAATTGAATCTTCTCACAAGACTAAGAATCATAAAATCCACTTTACATGTAGGGCCAATGATTTGTGGTAGAACAAATAGTCAAATTACATAGGGATAATTTTGGCAGATGATGGATCGATATGGTTGATGTATGTGTTTGAGAGTTCACTAGAAACATCCCAACATGTTTTGATGCTTAGTCTCTTGATCCAAGCATCCACAAAACCATTTCAAATCATTACAAATGACTACATATAGGCAATTAGCAAAACATAACAAAATATTAGTTAAGTGCCTTATCTCTTGGTGATTTATGTATTTATTTAGAGCAATTAATTTTTTGTTAGCATTTATAATTTTAGGGTAAATGATATATCTTATGCAATCTAATTTTCAATAGTTTTATACATATTTAGATCACTAAATCTAATATAAGTTAAAACAATATGATATTTATTGATTTTGGCAGCATCATACCCATCTAAGTTATATATATATATATATATATATATATATATATATATATATATATATATATATATATATATATATATATATATATATATATATATATATATATATATATCTTTTAGGTGCATCGCACCCATCTATTCATGAGCTTCATTAATATTATATTACGCTATTTAGGATGTCATACAATTGCATTAATACTTTGACCCTCATATTATGGACATACCATTGTTCATCATGAGGGCATGTTCTTCTCCCAGATTGTATCACTTATTTACCTTAGAGGCATCATATTTGCACATCTTAAGACCATTATCACTATTACATTACCTCTAGGGGCATCATTACTATTTCTTCTTCATGAACCTCATTGATCTTATCTTACGCATACATACCATACTACACCCATGTGCCTATTGATACTACATTGATTATATTTTAACACCACATTGTCTTCTTTCCACCTACTCACATTACGAATATCATATATGATACATCTATTGACATATCTTGTCCATATTGGGGCATCCTCCTATCATTCAGATCATTTCTTTATTCATCCTCACTAGGTATGTTTTGGGTATATCATTTACCCCCTCCTTATTCCCTTGTTTATATTGCATTAGAATTTGAGTATTAGGGGTATCAATGAGTTTTACATGATGACATATGTTATATATGTTTACACACAAACATATTATTTTTCTCACTTTTTGCCTACAATGGAGCGTATTATCTACCTTCACTCTCACTTGCCTCATTCTCTCATAAGTCATATATTACTATCAAGATTTTGCATGATGATATATTTCTATAGATGCATGCATGTGACAAAGTAATTTCAAATATTTTGACAGCTTATGCTATTTTTTATGATAACACATGATGTGTATGACTCTTTCTTTTGAAATGAGTGATATGTAGGACCAGGGACACATACCTCACCTCAAAATGGGGTATTTACCTAGATATTATATATCCATATTCATATTCGCATGGACTATGATATTTCCAATAAGTACCAAATATCTACCTCCACAATCAAGAATCAAACTTTAGTTTCCAATATTCACTCTAAAATCCTCAGGTTTTGGAGTTCCCTTTAAAACTCGTTAGTGCCTAGTTTCTAATTTTCAGTGTTAGTACCTGAGTTTCCCATGAGTGATAACATAGTTTATGTACCATCAGGTGTATTCATTCCTTCGTTTATTTTTAAATTCAATTATTTCATTTTATGTTGACTATCAATTACCAAGGCATTGACTACTTGTTGGCATTCATGTTTACTTAATCTATATTTGAGTTCTCTATCAAGTCATGTTCAAGTATGCACTTAATGTTTTTTTACTTTAATATGTGCATGCATTCACGCACAAGCACATCAAAGTGGGGTATTATGTAGACACATAATTTTGGTATAATTCCCTTTTCCATTGCTTCTTTTCATAATTTATCACACTTGGTCAATGTGCACACGTTAGCTCTTTTCAGTACACTTTCCCTTTGTGTTGAACCACGTATTGTTATCCTTTGATTTAGGTTCTTCTTATAAATTAAATTTTTATTTTCTTTGGGTCAATGATATACCTCCATTAAATCTAAAATTTCTAATAACCTATAGATTGACTATTCATTTTCCCTTGTATGACCCTAGATGCTCTTGAAATGTCCAAAACATTATTTTAAGATCTTTGCCTAGGTCATAATCAACCCATGACTTTATCCCCTTAACTTTTGGATCCTTGATTTTCATTTTTTAGTATCCTCTAGGGTTAACCTGTGTAGATGTGCCCTTGTGAAGTTTATATATATACAAATCTACCCTTAGTCAAGCATATTGTCAATTCCTACAGTCAAGATCTCTTACAAGCCAAGCCTCACATGTTCATTTATCAAATCTTGTCAAGCGGTCTTAACATTTTCCAAAGGAATCTATACAATGATCCAATTTTTCCCTCGTCTATCTTTTTCCATCACATTTGTACCAAAGGAAGGTCTTAGCAAAGCATATAGTTGCATTTGATTATTTAGGGAGAAGAGGTGAAACATTTTCTCTCATTTTAGGTTGGGAATACTCACAAGCACTAGAACTACATTGAGGCTTGATTTCAAGCGTGTGATATATGCAGTTTCAAGTTTTTAAGAGGTTGTCCATGCCAATTATTCTTGCATATACTCTATTCTTGTGACATTGTGAAGAATTAGGTCCAAGTCAAAGGAAAGGAAAATCAAACAGTTCTACCTATGTAAAGTGAAGCTAGGATTCTACTCATCATGTTTGACAAGTTGCTCAGAAAGTTAAAAAATCCATAAAAATTGTTGAGGACATAATCAACCAAAAGGGATCAAAATCATGGGTCTGTTGATTATGACCCATGGTCAAAATCAGTGAAAATCTTAATCTTCTTTGTTTGAAAAACAATTTATGGGTTTTGTTTATCTTATTATTTGGATCTATTTTCCAGTATTTTTATCCTTTGATAATGCACAGGTAAGTCAAAAATCAGTTATTTCTATATCATCCTCATGTTGTCAAGTTTTGAATATTCAAATATCTATTTTAGCACTTTCAAATCAATATTCATTTTTGTATTTACATAGATTTGTATTGTGCAGTAATTTTAATATGTCGTGCATACTGTAAGTACCACTATGTTCAAAATAGTTAAAATAATATCTCGCCTATCTTTAATGTAGCAAACCTTTACCCTGAGGAACAAAAAAGTGATGAGGATGCAAGTTTAGATTCTTCAATTTCATATTGGAGACAACAATTGCTTGAGAAGGCAAAGTAAGAAATAGAAATGGCAATCAATTCCATTATCATTAAGAGGACTAGAGGTAGCAAGTAAAAAGAGTATTTGGTCAAGTGGAAGGGCATAGCCATTGAAGGTGCAACATGGATGACTACGTATAAGATTTCCAATGAAAAAAGTGATAGAGCTCACTTAGGCTCATGAGCAAGAGCTCATGGATCATTTTATTTATCTAGGGTGTATGATGTGGGTGCATCTGGGTCAACAAGTAATCTTGCATCACCCAAAAACATGAGTCGAAGTATGTGCATGTGTGACTTATCGACAACGTTGAAATTATTGTGTTGAAGTTGAACCAACCCAAGAAGCATCAACAAAATTCCAACACCCCATGAACATCAAGTGCAATAGGTTCCAGTCATCTCCCAAAGGTCAAACTGACCTCTTTTGGGCAGATGACAAAATATCCACTTAATGCAGGGACAGTTTCAAAACTCCCTGCCTGCAATAGTTGGTGGTTTTGATTGTGGAAGCAGAAAAGTTAAAAGTAACTACCTAGATCAAGAAAACTCGACATGTGGACCATTTTCCAAGAATGGGGGAACTCGAAGAGACACTCATGTAGTCAAAGGTAGTGATAATATATTTGTATTAGTTTTGTAATAACTAAGAAGAGTTAGTTTGATTCAAAAGCATCTGGGTAATCAAGCAATCTTGCATCATCTAAAAATAAGTATTTTGTGTTTGTGTGGTTCTAACAACGACATCAACTTACATGGATTAAGTCACAATTCAACAAGATTTTGGAGGAAAGAGAAAAGTGGTTTCAAGCCTACAGCAGAGTGTTTTCTTCTTCATGGAAAAATTATCAATTAATGTAGTAAAACCACTATGGCGATTACACAACAACCACTCTAAAAAAAGTAGTGGTTTCACCTGCAGTAATTATATATGCCCAATAATAGACCAAAACAATTCATTCCAAATTCACGCATTTCTAAGATCAAAAAGAATTCCAAAAAACATTGCCCGAAGCACAAAAAAAGGGAAGGAATCAAAAAAGGCAACTGAAGTTGGAGAGATGTTTTCCAAGTAAGTGTGGAGTTTGAGAAGGAAGCTTGGAGTGTTAGAGATCAATGATCGGTCCAAGGAGGGACTATATGGCATTCTTCCATTGTTGAAGTCATAGGGAGAATGAGTGTGTGTGTAATCTTTGTACTTCTCAAAGTTCAATAAAAAGTATGTGTTTTAGTTCTAGTCTCATACTATGTGTGCATGCATAGTGGTAGGCTACAAGGAAGAGGTTGTCCTTAACTAGGGCCCTTATCTTTGACTACATCAAATGGTATCAAAGCAAGGCAACATCTTTGGGAGAGTGTTGGTCCTCCATTAGAAACGAAAGGGTAGAAGGCATGAGTAAATAACTATGAGAAGAAAGTGTGGGTGTTGAAAGTATTATCTAGAGGAGTGTGACATAGGTTTGTAAATAAGATATTGTAACAAAAGATAACGGTTGAGGGAAAGCCCTAATGCCTCCGAGAAGAGTGGAAGGAGCTAGAGCAGTGATTGCCAATGTGGCAAGAAGGTTGGGTGAGAATCTAGAGATGTTGAGAGTTATGCAAACAATGTTATATGTTGTTAAAGAGGAAAGAAGATGATCCATCCCAAGGGATGATGTGAGTGATGTGGAAAATGAAGAGTTGATAGTGGAAGATGTGGAAGCAACGCCTAAGTAATTGGATGAAGGAGAAAATAGACGTTGTAAAGTCATTTCAAAAATTAGGACAAGATCAAAGGCGAAGGTTCTGACCTTTTCAAGAACTTTGAATCTAGAGGAGCTAATTGATTAGCTCAATGAGATGGAGTATTTCAAATTTGATGAAGTGGATGACCAAAGGAAGGTAAAGGTGGCTCAAACAAAGTTGAAAGATCATGTCGCCATATGGTGGAAGGAGGCACAAAAAAATAGGAATAGAAGGGGTAATGACAAGATTACCCTTTGGGAGATAATGGTTGCAAAGTTGAAGGGCAAGTTTCTTCCTAGTGATTATCGGTTGGATTTGTTGAGAAGGCTCCAAAATGTGAGGCCAAAGGAACTGAGTGTGAAGGGCTACATGGAGGAGTTCTACAGGATCACAATCTGAGTTGGTCATAGTGAGATGGACCAAGAGAAGGTAGCAAGATATATCAATGGCTACAGCTGAATATTCAAGATGAACTCAACATAATGAGGATGCATATAGTGGAAGAAACATACTAATATGCTTTAAGAGTTGAAAAAAAGTTGTCTAAGAGATAACAAAGTGCAACAAGAGGAAGAGGGAAGTACAACAATGGTATAGGATAGCCATCAAATGAAGGCAATCAACAGTAGGAGGAAGAAGCTAGCACAACTCAAGTGCCAAATCAGCAAGCAAAAGTAGGAGTTACCTCTGCAAGGGGAAGGGGCAGCTATGGATGAGAGAGAGGAAGAATGTTCAATGGGAGGTGTTATAGGTGCAGAGAGTTTGGGCATCGTGCTTTTGAGTGTCCCCATGCTCAATGTGTTGGTCAGAAAAGAAGGAATGAAGTGTGCAAGTTGCACAAGCTAAAGCAGAATACATAGCATCATTAGTGCATACGAAGGAATCAAAACAAGGACTGATTTTTCTAGCAAGGAGGAGAGTCTTGAAGGTTGAAAAGAAGAATGAATACCAATTGAGGTATATTTTTAGACACCAATGCAAAACAAGAGGTAAGTGTTGCAATGTTGAGGTTAATAGTGGAATTTAAGGTAACTTAGTGTCCTCTAAGATGGTTTGCAAGCTGAATTTGGTGTGTACACCATGCCTGAGACCATATAGAGTGTGTTGGTTGTTAGAGGGAAGTGGATATATTTTGAGGGAGTGTTGTGAAGTGGAAGTGTAGATAGGCAAATATCATGATAACCTTATGTGTGATTTCATACCTATGGATACATGTCATGTTTTGTTGGGGAGGTCATGGCCATTTGATAGGGAAATGTTGTACAATGGGAGAGTTAACACCATGAGTGTTAAGTGTTGGCTAAATTTGGCCTACATACCAAAATTTGCCTAATCTAGAATAAGAAGCTGAGCAGGGACCTAATTGAAGAGTGATCCAATGTCACAAGGAGCAAACAGATTACAAGAGAAGATCAAGTCACTTGTAAAGCTTTTGAAACATTTTAAGCAAGCTTAAAGTGTAAATTTGGCAATCTCAAGGGATCGGACCATCATGGCACATCGTGCAAGGAACGAGCGAAGCACATGCATTTAATAATTACACTTGAGAAGTCTGCTAGAGCTGAGGAATTGCATGACATGATGATTTTGGTCCCATAAAGATCCTCTACAAATTTTGTATCTTGATGAGTTCTCTATCTCAAGATATAAGCTTCCAAAGTTGAACTCAAGTTAAAGGAACTAGAGCAGAGTGGAACGTGCACGTAGACATCAAGTTAAAGCCTTGAGAAATAACCATTGGGTTTCAAATATTTCAAAGGATCACCAGGGTGAACGTGCAAGTGACAAGTGGCATAATCTCGAGAGCAGAATCTAGATCCAACGACACGTGGATGAAGCTCGAGTCAATGGGTCTAGGCAGATCAACAAAGTGCGTTCACTCGTATAAAGCAGATCTAACGACGAGCAGTGGGTCAAAAGGTTAGTGGATCCTAAGATCAAATTCACGGGTGACATGTGTCTTAAGCGCATTAAACTGGCATAAGATCTATGGCTCATGTTCATTCGTACAAAGGGAGATTGACGATGCACATAAGGTCAAGAAGTCAACGAGCTCAAGATGAATGCAAGGCCGCCATGTGGTGCAAGCGCAAGAATAGGATGGAACTGACTATAGGACCCACGAAATAAGCAAGGCGCTGACAAATGTCACAATCGGGGAGCCCAGATTAAGATCAGCAGCTAAAATTAAAAGTCGGAAGCTAAGGGACTTCAATGGAGAGAAAATGCTACTGAAGGTCGAACTAGAGAAAATATTTCAAGGGGATGCCATGAATGCAAAAACGTTGAACAAAGGATTTCTCCACCCTAAGCAAGTAGAATACATAAATGTAAGATTAAACGTGATCTAAGTTACCAAGCGCTAACCCTACAAAGCCGTCTAACGCCATTAAAGCCTTGTGAAACTTTTCAAGAGCTTCTAGACATAGGTTTTCCGTCTCATTTAGATTCAAGAAACCCTAGCCTATGGATCTTCAATTGCAATCATGACTATATGAAAACCAATAGGGTGATTGGTTTTAATCCATAATAGATCTATATTCAAGATTTAGAAGCAATGGCAGAATGGTGACTGCACAAGGAATGTCAAAAAGAACATCAATGAGCAAGCTCAAGTAACTCCCTGATTACGTGAAGAACATCAAACATGATTGAGGAAGATAGTGGGGCATTTAGTGTTTCAAGGTCCTTAGGGACTTGTTCCTTGATGGATTATGACTCATCATCCTCAGAGCGATGCTAATTGATTAAAGGTGGTTGGGTCACATTTATTAAGGGTTATCTGTGCAGTTCCCTCTCTCTCCCCTTTATTCTATATATTCCATTTTCTTTCCCATTGAAAAGGGTTTACTCGAATATTTTCTTAGAGGCAGAGACTCTTATGCTTTGGTTATGCCAAATTTGTACTGTAACACCTATTTGATTTAGTAGAGATTGAATTCCTCCCATTGCAAGCTGAATTGAAGTGTGTCTTATGAGTTAATTGATGTGGTTAAGTGAATCCATGCTCTATTTTGCCTATGTCTGAATTCCCTCACGTTCATGAAGTGTTTGGTAGCTCCCACAGGGCATTCTAAGTGCATATATAGTCTGTGGATCA
The DNA here is from genome assembly GCA_037957365.1 of Torreya grandis. Taxonomy (NCBI): domain Eukaryota; kingdom Viridiplantae; phylum Streptophyta; class Pinopsida; order Cupressales; family Taxaceae; genus Torreya; species Torreya grandis. Next base: position 1,029,492 of record JARHVA010000950.1, read on the forward strand.
ATTTGGAAGTGGACAAATGCCCTCTCATGCGAGATTCATAGTCAGTTCTTGCCTTTTAGTGAAACACTTATGTGGAAGCTTTTCAAAGAGTAAATGAAGTGATGTTTAGCAGTCTCAAAAGTGTCCTATAGTGTGTCTTGTGCAAACATAAGTGTTCAAAACATTGGTACATCACCTCCTTTTTACATGTTTTCATGCAATTAGTATCTTTTTTTCTCCCTTTTCCAAGTCAGAGGTTAGTGTAGGTGATAGATCCAATAGAAAGTCGACCTTCTCCGGAGGCTCAACCTCACCATAGGACACCCACATCCTGAGGTTGTTCCCATTTTGTGGCTTACTTAGAGGGAGCCTGAAAAACTCCCCCCATGGGTGCAAATTAAGACCACAACATTAAGAAGGATGGACAAAGGTATAACTTGAATCCATTTAAGGGAAAGGTGGAAAAGGATGAGCACAAGAATCATATTTTGAGACTTGTTGATGAGCAAGTGTTTCTGAAGAAAGTGATAGGAGTTTATTTCTTATCTAAGGTAGTGACGAGGGTGAAGAGTTGTCTACAGTAGCTGAGAGGAAGATGGAGCATCTAAGGTTGATATGAATTCAAATGTGTACAATAGAGAAAGGGAAGGAAGTGGAGAGTTGTGGTAGAAGAGGTCATCCCAATGTGTGAGGAGGAAGGGATGAGATGGTGTTGAGTGTGTTTGGTGGAGGAGGATGGTTTGCAATCCAATAACTCGACTGGCAAATATGGTGCTACATCACACATTATGGAGAGTACACCATGACTCTTTGCCATAAGTCAAAATGGTGGTTCTACCACCTAACCCAAATTTGTGAGCACTATGCTCACAAACTCTTACCTTAAATATCTGATGCAAGAGTATCCAAGCAATCAAGCAATCTTGCATCTTCCAAAAAGATATATTTTATGTTTGTGTGCTTATCATGATTAACATCAACTTACATGGGCTCAGTCACAATTCAACAAGCCTCTAGAGGAAAGAGAAAAGTAATTTCAAACCTAAAGCATAGTAGTGTTTTTTGCTTCATGGCAAAACTGCCGCTCTACAACAAGTGGCAGTTTCACCCGTAGTAGTTATATACTTCCAACGGCAGCCCAAAATGGTTTGAATTCCAATTTGGAGTAGTTCTGAGAATAAAGGGAATTATAAGAGCCACTACTAGAAGCACAAAAGGATGGAAATGATTAAAAAAAAGGCAAATTGGAGTTATAAAGACGTTTTCCAAGTGTGGAGTTTGAGAAGGAATCTTGGAGGGTCAAAGATCAGTGTTTTGTCCAGGAAGGGATTGTGTTGCATTCTTCCATTGTTGTAATCATAGGGAGAGTGAGTACGTGTGTAATCTTTATACTCCTCAAAGAATAATAAAAAGTATGTGTTTAAGTTCCAGTCTCATATTTTGTGTGTGTGCATAGTGGTAAGCTGCAAGGAAGAGGTAGTCCTTAATTAAACCCCTATCCTTGACTACATCCCAGTTAAAGGGAGCTTCATTCAAGTTTTAACTAGAGTTGGGAGAGAAGGAGAGAGGGCAAAAACTTGGAAGAAGCTAGCTAGGGAGGTCTAATAAAAACTAAGAGAGTATCAAGTCCATTGAGGAACTAAACTAGTTGTAGCCTTCTTCATACTATATTTTCAATAAGCTAGATAATTGTGTGTATCAAATCTCTATAACACTATCATTCAATGAAATAAAGTGTGTTTGATTCTAACTGTGAGTGTTGTGTTTGCAAGTGTGTCTATTGAGAGTTATTGAGTCTAGATTGGGGAACTATGCAACCACTAATTTGGCCCCCTCATTCCCTTTTGCATCACCAAGAGTGGTCAAGATTGCAATTCACTTTGGCATCAAAGTTATGAGCATTTCAATCTGAGATGTCTTTCTTATTTGGTTAAAGAAAGTTTGGTAGATGGCCTTTCAAAGGTTCAAAATCAGCGTAGAATTTGTGGCACGTGTTAAGCTAAAAAACAGCATAGAGTACCGTTTAATTAAGAACAAGCTTGAAGAGCTAAGGAGGTCGTTTAGTTGAACAATGTTTACACTTATGGGCCCATGAAGATGACATCAATCTCTGGTGCCAAGTAATTTTTTTAATTTGTAAATGACTTTTCAAGAAATATGTGGGAGTGTTTTTTAAAACAAAACTTAGATGTGTTTGATGAGTTCAAAAATTTCAAGGTCATGGTAGAGAAATAACTGAGAAATAGAATCAAGTCCTTGGATCAGTGAACGCAGCAAATTTTTCTTTAAAATTTATTTTATTTGTGTACTCTATAGGGCATTCAAGGCAATACTCCACAACATAATGTAGTGGTAGAGAGGTAGAATTGTACCATTGTGGAGATGGTGAGGTGTATATTAGAAAACATGTTTGTTCTTAATAACTATTAGATTGAAGCAATACACACATCAGTGTGTTTGCTCAATTAGTCTCCAACAAAAGCAGTATACAAGAAAACTCAAAATGAAGCATGGTTTGAACAAAAACCAAAAGCAAGTCATCTCAAAGTTTTTGGTTCAATTGTATATGAATGGGTTCCTAAAGAAAAACGAACCAAACTTGATGCAAAATGCAAGAAAATGATGCTCACATGCTACAACGAAAATCATAAAGCATATCAGTTGGTTGATGTTGAAACAAACAAAGCATGCAAATAGGTATACAAAATCAGGTAAAAAAAACAAATGGAACACGTAACATGCACAAAGCAAGGATAGTCGCAAAGAGCTTCACACAAAAGGAAGGGACTGACTATGAGAAGACATTTGCTCATATTGCAAAAATGATAACAAACTGATTGATTCTAGCCATGGTAGTAGTGTTTGGCTAATAACTATATCAAATGGACGTAAAGGTGTCTTTCCCAATAAAATTGTGGATAAAGAAGTATGCATGTACTAACCACATCGATTTTCAGCTACAAACAAAGAACATATGGTATGCAAACCGAATAAATCTCTTTATACGTTAAAACAGGATCCCAGATCAAGGTACATCAAAATTGACAGGGATTTGGGAGAACAACAATTACGAAAAAATCCTTATAACCCCAATCTATATGTCAAAAAAGAGAACAGCGATGTGATTCAAGTGATATATGTTGATGACATTATCATCACACGAGTGAGGTCAAAGCAATTGAAAAGATAAAATCATATTTATGTTTTACTTTTAACACGACAAATCTTGGCCTTCTATATTCCTACTTAGGTGTAGAAGTTTAGTAAACTCGTAAACATATTTTTTCTTTTCAAGCAAAATATGCAAAAAAAATGTTAGACAAGTTCAAAATGGTAGATTGTAAAACCATGTCTACACCTATGGAGAGATGGTTGAAACTCTCAACTAAGACTTATTCAAAAACAATAAATGAATCATTCTACATGCAAGTAGTCAACGACATGATATATCTTACAACTATTAGGCCTAACTTGAGCTATGCAATCAACTATATCTCCCAATTTATGATAAGAGTCACACGTATAAAGTTAGACAACAGCAAAGAGGGTGCTAAGATATGTGAAGGAAACATCGGACTTTGGCATCATATATGATAAAAGTAAAGAGATTTGGCTCTGTGGACATTCAAATTCGAATTGACCAAAATCCTTAGATAATAGGAAATCTAAATCAAGTTGTGTTTGTTTTTGGAACAAGAGCCGTTTCTCGAATCAGCAAGAAACAACATGCACTTCACTTTCCTCTACATAAGCAAAATGGAGAGCGACAACTAAAGGGGCATGTGAAACAGTTTGGCTTAGAAGAATGTTGGCATATCTACAGTTTCACAAGACTAAGCCCATGGTACTACTCTATGATAAACCGCAGTTCTCAAGCTGGAAAAAATCTCATCTTTCATGAGCAAACAAAACATGTTACATACATTGTCGCTTCATTTGATAGTTTGTAGAAGATAAAGAAGTTGAGCTATAATATAGTCCAACTCAAGCCCAAACTCCAATCATTCCCACTAAGTCTTTTGGCCCAGATAAGCTTGTAAAATTCAGAGATAAACTTGATGTAGTTTATAGAATGATCATGAAGAGAGGATGTTAAAGTTTGTAGCATAAAATTATAATGGTCATCCTAGTCTTAGTGATAGACTTAGTAATAAAGTCACTTTATGACTTTAGTTTGCTTTATTAAATAATGTAAACATGACTTAATATTCACTTAAGTCATTTTAAATTTAGGATTTGTTTGGCAGGTTTAAGTAGTAGTCTTTCTATAAAGTGACAATTGCTCTCTCAATAATACATCCAATAAGCATTTCTCATTTTCAAGTTTTCTATAGTGTTCTTGCTTGGTTTTATTTATGTTTGGTTTTTGTAATAATACCTTAACATGATGATAATAATAAAATCATTAGACATAACTCACTAAACTTTATGCTTGGCAAATTAAGATAAAAGATGAGATCACTTTTAACATTTTTTTTTCCAAATTGATCTCTAAAACCTATCAAAGTGTAACTATTTGTTTAGATGAATGTTCCTATAGATGTCCCTAAACAAAGTCTCCAAGCCCTTTTTTATTGCTTTGATTTGACATTCATTTAAATAAATTGTCAGTGTAAATATTTGTACAGTTGTACCTACTATCTTTATATAGAGTAGAAGTTCAAAGAAATTGCTTCGTCTACTTCATTTAAACTTAACAATTTTTTAATGGGTCAGAATATCTACAATAAAAATTTGAGTAGCCAACCCTTTCAACCCCTTGCAAAAAATTAATTCTGTACTATTTTTTCGCATCAAACTAATTCAAACACAATCCTTTTATGCAACAACCTTTTGGCATTTAAACAATTAAAACTTTAAAATAACTTTTGAAGACTTCTGTAATTCCATATTCATATTTAGTGCACAAAACAGTAGGCATTTCAATCATGCAAAAATTTATAAACTCTCCATAGACTTTTAGTATTCTTTGTTTCCCAAGGAAAAACAACAAAAAAAAATGTTTCAGCATGATATTATGTTGAAACACCATAGACATTCATTGGTAGCCCCCATGTCGTAGTTCACGTAGGGATGGTTTTCTCAGAGGGAGCAAGAGCTCATATCTGCAGGAGATGGACTGAGATCCTACAGACTACTTAAGCAATGAACTCGTCTATTTGGGTGAATTTCAAAAAAAAACAGCAACATTTCAAAACTGATGGAATTTTCTCTATGTTTACAAATGCCAATTTGGCAACCCAAAATTGTCAAACCTTCAAATTTAGGCATGTTCTCCAACTGGATTGTGTGCCATACAATTAGGATAGAAATCCGCATCCTCCATCTAAATCCAAATCCATGTTATGGTTGAGGGGAGACATGTTATATCATGTAACCCTGCAAGCAAACAAAGTACATGTATAGAAAAAACTTTTAAGTCGGTTTATTATGTTGGAACCTAAGATAAAACAACCTGCTTATGGCAAAAAGCTTGACTGCAGAAATTTTGTGAAGCCACAACACACTTCGCACTTTGCATTCTGAAAGCATCTAGCAGTACCAATATCTTTCTTGTTTATTTTTCCAATGAGAATATAATCTTGCCAGCGACCAATTGAGAATTATGATGCTAAGGACATAGATAAATATCATCGGGCAGGAAGCCTGCACACATTCCAACAATGCCCAGAATTATGTGAATGGCTGGTGTTATTTGGGTACAATGCCTTCCAAAAGGCATTATTCTTTGCATGTGTTGTGCAGCCTGCCCGACAATATTTATCTTCCACCTAGGGATAAGACATGCACATGCATATAATTATGTAGCAGATGAATATGGGGATACATGAACCCTTTCCCTGAAGCACCACAGGAACTAGAAGACATACGTGCAAAAAACATGCAAGCATGCATAAAATTTTGGAAGGCATTGGTGATTTCTTACCTTCTTCATATGAATCTAATGGATCAGCATTTTCTTTAAATATATTTGTTCGTCCGTGTCAAAATATTCCAGCAGTTCATCTTTACTCACCCAGAGATAATCATCACACTTACTAACTGCACAGCTTTTTTGGTAATCAATTACTTGTGCTTTGGAAAAAAATCGCTGAAACAACAAAAAGGAATCATGAAAAGAATCAGAACCTGGAAACTTGTTGGAAGTAATTTACAGCTTTAAATAATGAGAAGATAAGTTGAGAAAAAGGCAAATAAATGCATAAACGAAGGAAGCCTAAATTATTGCAGATCTCCCCCCACCTTCCCGCCTGCCTTAAATAAATTCATAACATAAAATAGAAATTGAATTCAATCTACCAAAGGTTAAAAAATTACAATAATCTTTGTTGCACTATTGGTTTTGTGAAATTGAGAAGGGTCACATGTTGGAAGTAGCATAGAAGGGGTATGAAATATGACATGCAGTGAACATAGGCATGTATGTGAGCATGTACACAATTGCATAATAGATATATGATATAAATGGCAGCCATCAAAGTTTCAAACCATATGAAGCATCAATTTGCAGCCTTAGATTGTTATTTTAATAGCACAGGACTTGGGAACAGCACATCAGGCAAAGTAAATCCATGTTGATGAATCATGCATTGGAATATCCAGGCCGATGACTGATCAGGAACATAGCCTTATTTGGCAACATCTTCTCCAAAATGGTATAGGCATTGGAAAAATTAAGAGGATGTTCAAAAATAAGTTTGGAATTCCAATTTCTCCTATGAAGTGGCTGCCCAAGAGCAGGACCTAATTCAGGCACTCACAGGAATACAACAGAATGAGGAAATATATTGGAAACAATGGTCCAGGGAAAAGTGGATAAAAGAGGGAGATGCTAATACAAGCTTCTTCCATAAGTCTGTTCTCAACAAGAAATATGTAACACAGTGCAGAAAATTAAAACTGACTTGAGGAATTACATGCATCATGACATCCCTGAAATTGTAAAGCATGCAACAAACTACTACGGGAATGTTCTCCATGATCCTAATAAAGTTAGGAATTATTACACATAGTTGGTTTGGTTAAATAAATATAAAACAGGGGTAATTTTAAATAAAATATTTAAACTTGGTAGGGTTGTTGATAGGGTGTAACAACACCCGTAGAATAGAGTTACGGATTAGAGGGGATTGAGGGATGAGCGGATTGTGATAAAGACATCCTAGAAAATAGGAAATGATTTTTGTATAGTACCCTTCAAACTTTGAATAGTAGATTGAAGAGAGTTGCTTAAAAACAAGAAATGGTATCAAAGCAGGTGAGAGAAAGGTGAAAGCCAAAGATGAGAGCCTGTGCAAGATGGAAGAAAAAAATATGTTTTACTTGTCAAGTGGCAGCCCTGTGTTTGTCATCCCGACTGATAGTAACTCCATTTATTTAATTTGTATGTAGTTATAGTGAGAAATTAGATTAAAGCCAAGTGTGAGTATTCTAGATTAGTTTGTCTGTAAGTAAAGAGCAAGAAAACTAAGGCGATTCAAATTGTTGCCTGAATGATTGTGCTGGAGAGAGCATAGCATCGGAAAGAGGCAAGAAGGAAGAGGGAAGTCCAAGCCAGCAATAAATCAGTCTGTTGATTATAGCAGAAGGGCATTCTTATTGCAGTGTGAGCATGAGATGTGCAATGGCGCTATAAACAGCAGCCACTGAGTGCAATAAACAAAATCAATAAAATTATTTTTGGGCGCCCACCATTTTATTATGTTTTGCAATGCTATTATCTTCTAATATTGCTGCTCCCTTTTTATCAATGTAGCAATAATATAAAATTAGCGTGCAGAAGAAGCAAGGTGTCTGTACAGCAAGGCATCAAACAACAGCTTGGAATGTGAGCGTTGAAACATCAAAAATTTGAAGTGTGACAGAATAGTGTTGTTGAAAGGCGTTTTTAGTCTGATATTTGATTGCACAACAAAAGAGATTGCAGATCTGTTTGGCCATTGAAAACTGCCAAGAGAGATGTCCCTGTGGATGTGTAAAGCTCCAAAGAACAGCAAGGGTGTAGCAAGGAAAGGCACCAATGCAAGGCAAGCATATAGTTTTAGTCTTTCTTAGAGTTTTTTATTTTTTATAAAATTCTTATGAACTTTATAAACTTTATAATTTATTCAAATATGCCCTGCAAAGTGCCCAGAGAAGTGAAATCAATTTCATATCTCCCAAACCACCAAGAAACTTCCGAAGAAATATTGCCACATTGTGTCTGGCATCGCTCTCAAACATTTTGTTAAGTTTATTTTGCTTTTGTATTGCTAGTTTACCCTGTTTAATTGTTTTACTGTAAGTTTTCCTAGAAATGAACTAATTTGATTTCTCCATCAGTGGGTCAAATCTTTCCACAAGATTTTGCCAATTTGTGTCAAATAACATTTCAAACATCACGCAAAAGCATTTTACTAAAGCTCTTACAGTCTGTAAAAATTAATTGTTTTTGTAATTCTGTAGTCTAGTTTAGGTTTTCCTAGCCCGAAAAAGTAGTATTAATTCTACAACGTTTTATTTGGGAGGCGGATTCTGATATAAATTTTCCAGTTTATGTATAATTGTACTTTAAATCTTTTGGAAAAAGGGTTTTTCATCAAACCCCTTATATCTTGTAAGATATAATTGTTTTCTCTCAAAAGACAAATTGAATGTCCTCTATCTAAACCCTTGAGTTGGATTTTTTTGCATACGGGTGCATTGTCAATGATACCCGACACCCTTACAAACTTTTGATTGAGAAGAGAATTCTATTCTAATGGAGGTGACAAATACCGGAAAAAAAAATGCCAAAACTATCAAAGAGCTTCATGGAGCAAAATGTTATCCACATGGCCATAAGGATCAACCTGGCTAAGTGAGTCAAGTTACAAAGGAGGATGGAGGATAGGTACCAATCTTGAGTTTGTTGCTAGCTCAAAGACTAGTTGATTGCTTTAGTGGCAAATAAGTGCAAAAAAAACCATAAAGCAAAAGACGGTGATCACTAATGAAGGTAATGATAAAGACCGTACTTTTGCTGCACATGATATGAGAACAATGATGTTCAGGTGAGGCACGGTCCAACCTGAGGAACAGTTGAAGTGATGCCCAATTCCACTTGAGGATGTAGTGTGACTAATTCCCACTACTACTGTTGTTAGGCCCAATGAGGAAACTTAGTGAAATCTAGTCTCACTATTGTTTCTACGCAAAAAGTTGAGTGTGTCCCTATTGCAAATTGTGTTGTTATGCACGACCAAGTGTGTCAATGTTCATATTAGTGTTGTGATGCCAATTCCCAAAGCCGTGGTTTTGTGAATGATAAGAGTATGTCCCCATTCATTTGTATTGATCAATGAGGTCATATCCTTCTAAGGAGGTGTAGTGTAGCCATTCTCACTCTTGTTTGTAAGTATGTCAAATTGCAAGGATGTTCCAGTTCACATATAAAGTATATTCTCTGCCAGTATTTGAACTATGATGTATTAAGGGGGCTAATATTAGGAAATATGACAAACAGTTGGTTTGGTTAATCAAATATAGATTAGGGGTTCCTATGTTTAAATGATATATTTAAACTTAGTAGGGTTTTGAGAGGTTGTAACAACACTCGTAAAATAGAGTTGAGGATTAGAAGGTGTTGAGGGATGAGCAGATTATGATATGGACATATCCTAGAAAATAGGATTTGATTTTTCCATACATACCCTTCAAAGTTTTAATAATAAATTTTAGAGTGTTGCTTAAAACAATACAAATAACTCTCTAGGGAGGTCTCAAGCCAGCAAAACCTCATCACAAATATCCCACAGCACATTGCAGAGTTCGAGAATGAAATGCTCATGAGGCCTGTCACAAAGAAGGAATTGAGGAAAATAGTCTTTTCTTTCCACCCTAACAAGGCTTCTAGTCCGATGGATTCTCAGCACACTTCTACAAACACTTTTGGACCCTTATCGAATCTGATCTATTAGCACTGATAGAAGACTAAAAAAAAAATGTTGAAAAATCTTAATGCCACAAAGCTTGTTTTGAATCCCCAAATCTGTTAAGGCAGAGGCCATGGACCAATACAGGTCAATTGAGCTTTGCAATATGGCTTACAAAATCCCATCCAAACTCATTGTTTGAAAGATCAAACTATTGTTGAGCCTCTCATACGTAATCGGCCTTTGTTCCTAACAGGAAAACAACAAATAACATCATAGCTGCTTAGGTAATTCTTCATTCACAAAGATCCAAGAAATGCTCAGGAGTTATAATCAAATTAGATATGTCAAAAGCTTTTGATAAGTGCAATTGGGCACTTCTTTTGAAGTCCTTAACAACCTTTGCCTTCAACACCCACCTGATTGGATCAGCAATTGTATATCAACACCTTATTTAACTATTTCCCTCTATGGTTTGGTAGGTGACTCTTTCGTCTCGAATAGGAGGTTGCACCAAGGGGATCGGCCAAGTCCATACCTGTTCATAATAATGGGCGAGAACCTATGCAAAAAATATTAGTTGGCAAAATCCAGCAGGGAATTTTTTGACCTTCCTACCTCACGCCCCAAGGAGAGCACTTGTCTAGCTTCCAATTCACTTCCCTCTAGCGAACCTCATTTTTCGTGAACTTCAAAACTTAAAACAAATTATGAATGTATATTAGAAGGCCTTAGTTCAACAAATCAATTCCCACAAGTCCAAAGTCTTCTTTGTAAACGTCAGCCCTTAGCATAAGCAAAAGATACTAGACCATCTAGACTTTCAAGGAGGAGAGATCCCAACAACCTATCTCAATTTCCCTCTACATTGGAGAAATTCATCACCCACTTGGAAGCATGTTCTTGGGAAAATGCAGCGAAAGTTGTCTTTGTGGACTAACCGGTGGCTCTCACTTGCTAGGAGGATCCAATTAATAAAATCATTCCTTCAAGCTATTCTGATTTACCTCTTGACTCTTCTCCCTCTTCCTATTATCGTAGAGCACATATTTATTCAACTGCAAAGGAACTACCTTTGGTTAAGGGTGGAAGAAAAGCATAAGTATCATCTTGTTGCTAGGCAAAAATCACTTTCCCAAAAGCTTGTGGGCTCTTAATCTGTAAAATGTGAACCTGTTCAACAAAGCCTTGGCAACGATATTGTATTGGTGATTGTAGGCCAAAGCTGGTCCCTGTTGTGTTCCTAATCACAGCATATTTTGTTATGTAATGTGAATGAGTTATTTTGTTATAAAAATCATATTTGGCCGCTCAATGTTATTTAAATAGTGGTGGTAGGTAAGTAATTAATAACAGTAGGTGGCTCGCATGAGAAGAAACTAGAAAGTTCATTGAATATAATCAAGGTAACTTTGTACATAGCTGGTGGGGGAAGCTACTCAATTGTTACAAATACGGGTTGTTCCCTGTCTATGTAATCAATATATTCTCCATTGTTTTATTTCACATCTTTGGAGAAGTCTTGTTCCATTGTTATTTTGGATTTGCAAGTGCATCCATTTATCTGGGTGTGCAGGTGCCCCCATTGTTATTATTAAGTATAAGTGTACTTTTGTTTGCAAGTATGCTACAGCAGTATCAGAGCTAGGTTTCAGATTTATAAAGTAGAAAAAGGTCATCTATTGCACAGGGCATAACGTTTTCCTCGAGTGTCAAATTGAGATGAAACGTTTTGTGTTGGAAAATAGACTTGAAGGCGTTTACAACAGGTATAAATTCATCAATTTTGGAGCATTAACGAGGGAGATATATCAGTCGCAAGTTGTTCTGGATTTTTCGGCAAAAAAATTAATTTTTGGTATCATGATTTCATATAAGCATATCTTTCAGCGTATGTGTCTAATTGAAGTGTCATTTTTTACAGTAGCAAGTAGACATGTCACATTTTAAATCTTGCAGTATTTTGTTCATTTTCATTCAGTATTTGCTTGAAACGGTCAGAGATTAACACAGAAAACATCGTTACCATTATTCAAAGAGATAATGCTTACATATAGCCTATGAACTCCTAACTAGGAGTGAGACTTTATCATTAAATCCCTAAAATCTCTCTCTCAAGCCTATCTATAATGAGTTGATATTAAAACTCATTACTCACACACACACACTAATATAATATGAATTATATACCTAAGTACGTACTAACCTAGATTATTCCAAATTCTCTCCCTTAATGCGGACATAGGGAGAAGAAACACCACTTGAACTGAAATGAACATGTTCTTGACACACAATGATTGTGGGAACACATCTACCATGGACTAGGACCCATCAACCAATTCATAGGAATATCAACTGAACAAATCATAAGTGGTGGGAATAACCCTCCTACAACCCTTTAGCAAGAACACATTTTTCCTACAATCCCTATGGTATGGACCTCCTCCACTTTAAGTTCACAACAAGGGAATACATTGACACTGATTATATATAAACACAAAATAAAATATAGAAATTGAGGACTAGGTCCTCATTGTTGCGTTTGCAGCCTCTATTCATATTCACTACCACTTAAATACGAATAGCATAGATGAGCACCACTGCCACTGGAAATCACCCTCGGTTTTAGTCTGTTTGGCACAATTTCTTATTGCCTTGAAGTTAAACTGCATGTCACTTTTACAATCAAATATCCCCCCCTCCTTCCCCAAAGTGGAAAATATCTCCTAGGGCGTCAGGTTCACCCAAAAATGCATCCACTTACAATAAGGATATTTTTGACATTTTGACATATAAAACAAACTTATGACACCTAAAAAAAACTCAAAATTGACTATTTATTAAATTATAATGTAGCTTCAAGCTATGGTAAGAATTTCAAATCTAGACTCTAAAACAAAACTAACAACATTTAAAATAACTTAATTCAAAACATAAGACTTTAATAATAAAGCCTAATCTCAAAACTATTCACCATAAAATACTGACTATAGCAAACTAAAACTTTATATAACTATTCCATAAACTAAACAAATGCATGACATTGGCGACATACAATTTAGACTATATACATGACTTTTACACACATTTAAAAAACAAACTATTAAACTTTTGCTAATAATTCTTAACTAAAACAACACCTTATTTTTTGTGGAAAATGCATGGCATGCATTGTGGATCAGGTTGGCAGTCAATGTGGAGATCAGTGAAGGGGGAAAACCATGAGGACGTGCTCGTGAGTTCTCAACAGCATGCCAACAAGCTGGCATTTTGGTGGGCCTCTTCTCACAGTTGTAAAACACCAATCTCGGTCTACCCTACACATGAGGTAAGGCAGATGAGAGCATGTGGATGTTTTGATCAAGATGAGGATGTGGAAAGCATGGAGAATAGGCGCATGCATGGAGGTCTGAACATGGATTCTCTAACAATGCAGATGTGAACGCAGCAAATAGCACCCATGTCTGGCAGAATAAGATACGGAGCTAATGAAAAAATAGGTATGACTGCAATGATGGATGTGAGACCCAATGTCATCGGAACAGACACTGAGCCTTTGATAGGGAGATCAGAACGTGAAATGGACTGTAGAACTGTGCAGCAACACCCTTGAATTGTCAGATGCGCTTCTTTATGGCACCTTCTTCCTTCTCTACAATCCTTTTCCTTGCTTCAAGCACAAGCGTCCATGCCTCTAATACAAAACACTTTCACCAATACCAAACACTAAAAACAGTCTGTAAATATTTAAATACTCGCATATATATTGACGCCTACATTAATCTTTCACTTACTAATTAAGAAAACAAATGACTACACTTAAGTTAGTTATCAAGGAATAACTTCATAAATTGGGGCAATAGAGTAATAGATCTGCCCCTTGACTAACTTCATAGTTTTCACAAACTTCATCAGACAAGCTCTTATACCAGTGTTTGAAACACTTAGAGATTAACACAAAGAAAGCTTTGTTAACATTATTCAAAGAGATTATACTTACATATAGCCTATGAACTCCTATTAACTAGGACTGAGACTTATCATAAAATCCCTAAAATCTCTCTCAGGCCTATCTATAATGAGTTGTTATTACAACTCATTATTCACACACACAATAATATAATATGAATTATATAACTAAGTACGTACTAACATAAATTATTTCAACAGTATTGAGGGAAAAACGGTTCTGACATCCAACGTTATTTTCAACCTCAAAACCCTAGCATAGGAAAAAAATGTTGAAAAAAGGAAACATATCATATTCAACAAAGGTTAGAAAAGAAATGTTGAAAGGAATTTCAAATGCATTTGATGGTACCTTTGATAAATTTACTACTGATTTAGATGTGACACCAAAATATGAAAAAAAAATAGCTGCGTGGTTGGATTTAGAAGAGGTTTGTGATGAATAGTATAAAGACATCTTTTAGTTATGTGAAGATAACTATTTTCATTTTATCTTTGTTGAATCTACTCTCTGTGATGAATCTCCATTAGTGATCTCCAAGCTTCTTTTCCATAAAGCCCTTCCACTTTATGATGAATCTTCCAATGAGCAAAATGTATTTGTTGACCAGGAAAAAGAATCCATTGAAATTAATCATAAGCCAATGGCAAAAAAGAGTTTTCCATATCAATCTTCTCCATCTGTAATGTTCTCTCCGGCCCCACATCCAACATTTTACATATTTATGGATGATATTTATTATTCAGCAGCTCCTAGTCTCTTGGTTGCAATCCATATTTTGGATGTATAGGGGTCACCATTGTTATTATATTTTGTGTAGCTGTACCTCTTTGAGTCTTCTGTTTGCAAGTATGCTATAGTGCCCCTTGGATTCAAATCATCAAGCACAAATACCTCCATGAACAGCCAGTTAACACATTTTCAGCTCATTGGAAACCTAATACATCTGCCATAGCAAGGCAGCTCAAAACTAGTTCATTCCTTCTAATGAAGCACATCACTTTGCAAATTGAAAAAGGACACTTTTCTAGATTTGAGGACAGCTAGGGAAGGGGCATGAACCTCCTCTCGACCCCCTAGAAATTGAGATATTGCAATGTGTCCTTTAATCTCAGTGTTTTGTTTGTGGCAGACTACTTCACAACTCTTCACATGAAATCCAACGATTGTGGAATATTGGCCAAAAAATACTCTCAGGTGGCAGGCTGCTACCTTAAATTTTCACTCTCATTTCTAAACTAAACAACAAGCACCTAGTGACAACCAATAGGGGGATAAAATTGTCAAGCCACCCACAAATGCAGACAATTGCACTTTTACAACTGTTAATTCTGATTTGATGGGAGCTCAAGCACATCCAAGTCCCAGATGGAACCAAATATGGAAAATGCGGGCACGAAAGTCAGATTTTAGGGGCTGGTTACTCACAGGAAAATATTGATGGCTGATAATTTACAAAGGGTTAGACTGGGCCAATCTGATGCCCCGATTGCTAGCAAGTTACTCATATTTGGCACGTTTCGCCTCCAAATTCTGGTCAACAGGTTTCCTTACAGAATTAGTAAACAAGTGGGCAGTCCAAATTTCCTCAATGGAAATAATCCAATCAATACATCGGCTTGCACCAAGCTTAGTCTGCGGGAACATATGACTTGAATGGAACCGAAGAACTTTTGACAGCTACTTCCCAAGCTTAGTTAAGAATTGTTTGTGCCAACATCCAAACCACAACAATCATGTTCACACATAATTCCAACATTAGGTTCTAATCAGCAATACGGATTTGTTGATAGACAAACTATCATTATAAGTTGTGTTTCATTCGAATTGATTATAGGTAAGACACTGCAGTTTTTCATGATGACAATTATTTTGGGTTAAGCTTTCTGGAAACATCATGTTGTTGGAAACCAAATTTTCATTTGATAAAATTTCTGACAGTTCAAGTACATTATGTGTACCCATCCTCAGGAAAACAAAAAGTAAAAAAACTTTGCTACAAGGAAATTACTACTATTTTTTCTCCATTAATAATAATCTATAAACCTATCGGAGAAAAAATGACGGTCAGCTATCCCATTTCTACACAACCTCAATGCTTAAATAATTAATTAAATAAATAAACTAAATCATTAACTAACTAAAATGTTAGCTAGTTAATTATATTTAATTATTTATCTAATCAAAGAGTAGGAGGACTAAGGACTCGTGTTTATCCTAACACTGTTTTTTTCTCTAATATGATTTAAAATTGATCTCCACAAGTTGCCAATGCCGATGCCGATGCCACCATCCCTATTTAGATTATCCAGTCTCTTTTTTATTTCAATGGTTTCCCTTACTTTTCTGCGCCAGTAATGACCCTCTTTGACAAGCAATCTCACTTTTTCTATACATATATGGTGTTTTGTAATGTGTGAGCGTTCTGCTAGGACAGATTCTTCAAGTCACGAGCCATTGATGTCTTGGTATGTTCTTTAAGCCTGGTCTAGAGAGATCTTCATGTTACCCCCACACATGGTTTACCACATAAGCATGGTATCAAATAAACTCCTTTTTGTAAACTTGGATTATAGGTAGCTCAACCTCTCCCCCAAAGAGCTACCACAAATTGAATTTTGAAGGGGCTTCAAAAGGCAACCCGGAGTTGGTAGCGACCAATGGAATTATTAGAAGGAATCTTTTGTGATCACATTGGTTATTAAACCAATAATTATGCAGATCTCCTGTCTATGCACTTTGGTATTCCCTTAGCGAAACAAGTCAAGTGTCAAAGAGTAATAATCAAGGGGACTCTTCTAAGAATCAAAAAAGGCTTGTCCTAGGCCCCTGAGGGTAATAGAAGCAGGGATCTGAATATCCATGGTCATTGCACAATGGAAAATATTTCCAAGCCCATAATTGCCTGCATGAATTTGTTCACCAAAATTAAAAGACAACACAAGAGAAGGCATAAAAATAAGGTGGTCAATTGCCGAGCCAATTATGCAACAAAGAAGTCCCCAAGAAATAACCTAAGTATATTCAAGGGTGTGATGAACTTGACATCCAGTATCCAACACATGGTCTATTAGGAGAAAGGAGCAGCAACTTGCCATTTGTCATTGATGAAGTTCAACTTAAGCTCTATGTCGTTAACAGTTATTTTCAATAATCTTAGTCATCCTCATCTTAAATTCGTTTCGCCTTGCCCAAAGTAAATGCATCACTCCTAGTTTCTTATTCTCCACAGCTACCAACTTTGGTTTACAGCATTGACTTTTAATGACCCTTTTTAATTCCCCCCTTTCGTGTTTTTTATCTCTGTTATAATTTACCTTTCACCTTACTCTTTTCCCATTAGGATGTCTCTTGTCCATAACATTTCTTTATGTATTGTTATTGACAGCCTTCCCCGCCACTTTACTCTAAGTTGGAATTTAATGTATATAAGATTTCCCAGCCCATATCATGATATATGACTTACGTTTTACACCAAATTATTGGGCTTGATTATAATCAAGTTGTTTTGCAGTACACGCAAGAGCAGCCATCCCATGGTGAAGAAATGCATTAGCTTCAACATGGCATAATAGAGAGGGGTACCTATCTTCGTCCTTCAATGGCCACATGTATCGATCCTTGGAGTTTCACATTGGCACCTTTGAAAACAAAATGGTCGCTTATGCAAGCTGCTTTGGCATCCCTTTGCAAGATGCATTTACGAAAAGGTGGTAATTTAATTCTGGTGTTTGGTAAATTTATGGTAGAAAAAAAGAGTGTCCAAATTGCGTTCAAGGTGACTGGTTTCCCATCTGCCCAAATTCAGATGAGTTTTATGTCTTTGAGTTAAGTGTGGGTTTCATCATCATTCAGAATGGCTCTTCCAAACAAATCTCTCTCTCTCTCTCTCTCTCTCTCTCTCTCTCTCTCTCTCTCTCTCTCTCTCTCTCTCCTTGCTACAATAAACCCTCACACGAATTGTTCACGTGAAGTCAATCATGACTTTATAAGCTAAGACACATTCCATAGGCGAATGCCCGACATCCCTTCAAGATTGAGGACCTTGAAAATCAAATCGGTGTTATAAGGTAACAATACACCCCATAAGATACTCAAGACCCTCTCTCCTCTCTCATGGCTCTCAGAAGAAGCCCATGCCTGTATGCCATTGCTACAAATCAACCTTCTAGCTGCTCCAAGTGTAGACACATTTTCACCCGTTAAAAAATTTGCGAGCTTATCAAATTAGTTCTAAGAGCAAGAAATGTAATTCTGCCATAAACATGTTCAACTCAAGGCAATGTGGTAAGCCATGGAGACCCCGCAAGGCCAGACTGCAATAAAAATCGAGGATGACAAAAGGCAGCAGGCCCAGGGTCTTATGGAAGCTCATCAGCCACATGGGTCGAGTAATCAACAATAGGTTAGCTTGAGCCCTCAACGAGTTTTTGGTTTTAGCAAATGGCATCAGGTACATCACCCTCAACAACATTTGCAAATGCAAAAACATCCTTTGAAGAGCCCAATTCAGGCCAATCTCCCTCCCCCTTACCCCAAGCCTCACTTTCTAAGTCCAGAGCCTGGCTGAGTTGTGCAATGTAACCCAAAATGCAAGGAGCCTTTCCCCTCCTACCATTACAAGTTGTACAAGTCATGGCCAATTATGCCTCTAGTAGCTCCTCTATTCCCCTATACTAGCTAGAGTATATTCCCACAAAAACTCTCCCCTATCAATGGAACCTGGGCCTTCAAGCAAACACTAATATTCATGAGGGTCACCCTGGTAGGTCTAGAGGTGGCTCTACAAGCTCAAACTATACCTCCTAGGTCACAAAGGGCAAAGCTATTCATGCCACTTCCCTCCCATCAATTGATGCAACAATGAAGGAGTTGAATGGCAAGATCAGTCCCCTTCGATCTCAACTCCCACTTATCTCATTGAGTAATGTATCATTCAGTTAGTTACTAATAATCGGCATCTTGTGGCTAGCAACCTACAACAACAGAAACTTACTGAGATCATGGGAAAAGGGATAGAAGCCATAAAGAACATTGTTCTTCTTGATATTCTTCATCAGAGTAAAGTGGAAGCCTTGCATGTACGTACTGTTATCACCCGAAGCTTGCACCCTTGAGGATAATTCGTGGCACGGAAGAGCTTGGCATTGGGCGTGGGCACTGGGCACAAACAGGCATTGGGATCAGGGACTAGGCCGTAACAGGCACTGGGCACGAACGAGCACTGGGCCGGAACGGGCACTTGCGTGAGCGTGCTCAAAACCTCTCACATGCACAAATAGTTGTTGGAGTGAGCATTAAAACTCACTTAGGAGTTAAGCTTAAAATAGGAGTTGTTTTATTTTGTTGGATTGTTGTGTGCACGTACAATATTTGGTGTGCACCAAATTATGCAATCCACACTATTTTGAGGGGATCACAACAACCAAGCGGTTGTTGTGAAACCAATTTATTATGCCTATTTAATAGGCACTCCTATTGCTTAGCAAAAACCGATGGAAAAGAGCTACGGATTGTGTATTATTCTTTGAGGAAATAATGGAGAATGACTTGTGCATAGTTTATTCTCTGTGTGCATAATATTTGTCTGATGGCTATATTTTTTTGTGGTAATGGTCATGCAAGAGAGATCCGAGATAAATGAGAATGATTCTCATTTCCGATATGGTATTAGAGCGGGCCTTGGCAGCCATTGCTCAGTAAAACTCCTTTGTGTTCCTTGCCTCAGCCACACAAGCCATACATACTGGTGGAGATAATTTTTGTTGTTGGGCCATACCTTTTTAGTGCTCAGTTATTTGATTCCTCTCTGTAGTCCACAACCTTCTCCAGAAAAACATCAATTTGCATTATTTGGATTGGAATTTTATTATATGTGGCATAGTCATACACCTATAACTTATAGGTGGGCAATTTGGCATTACATGCATTGCATGCTTTCAATCTTTGCAGATCCTACATTGAAGATGCAGAATTATTTTTGGAGACATTGAAGGCGGGTTGTTCTCATCTAGATCAAGCGATCTCCTACATCCTTGCTAGTCCTTGGTGAGCCCATCACTAAACTCCATTACTATTTAAGTGCCGATTCATTGTTTGATCAGGGTTTGTATTAAATATTGCATTCAACTTGGCAAAGTCTCGCATATATGTCCTTGATGCATTGGTGATCTGCCATATTTATGCACCTTTGATATTATTCAGCCCATTCCTCATTAGCTCACTCGGTGACATCAAACCCTAAACAAGAGTTACTTGTCTTTATTTTCTTGCAAACTGTAATCGTACCTTCCATGCTTGTTCTTCTTGGCATTCAAAGGAATAGTTTTCCCTCCATCCTCCTCGGCGACTACAGTGGATAAGATCTCGAATGGTGCAGATTCTACGAACTCCCATCACCATTGTTCTATGTATAATCATTGGCAAAGACATTGCATGCATCGACTCAGTTGCATTGGAGGCAACCCATCCTCAGATAAGCATATCTCTCCACCTTTCAATGTTCTCCAGAGTCTCTCAACGACATAGCCCACAAAAATTCCAAGCATAAGTCTCAAGCTAGTGGAGACTATACTATGGAGTGATCTTGTGGCCATTGGAGGAGTTGTTCCAACACACCCTGCCACGATTACCTTGCCAAAATGCTTTTTTTGATATTCATGGCAGCCAGACAAGGAGAGAGCTTTGAATGGCAATACTAGTCAAGGCGGTTTTGGGCATTGGACATCTATTTTTGCACGGTTTGTGTTTGCGATTTGAACGGTGGCAATCCTCTCATCACCAGTTGTCTACCACTTGACGGTCAAACGCCCAACTATCAAAACCGTCGAGCTCCATCATAAACAACAGTCCTACCATTGGCAGAAAAACACACATACAGTTTTGTTGCCACTTGTTCTAGTTGGCAACTTTCTGTGAGCTACCAAGCTCGACTTTCTATCCTCGAGCTCCTTGCCAAGCCGGATAATGTTGAGTTGCAAAACTATTAGGGGGAGGATTGCATGAATGCAGCGTGGTTCGTGATATGGTATTGAAAAGTGATGTTGTTCGAACTATCAAGCACGTGGAGAAATTCAAGATTGTTGTTTTTGGTGGAGGTGTGGATACATCAGCAAGCAGTTCTACCTCCAACACTCACCCAACTCCCACCATGATCTGCACTTGCTCGGGTTTTATCTAATGGATGCACAGGTCTCTTCCCATCCCTTGCCAACTGTATACTCAACCACCGACTGTTTTTTTTTGGCATTGGATTCGGTCCCCTAAAACTGTCAGCTTATTATGCTCCCACAACTCAATCAACCGAATTGCTCCACAATCGTTCGACGTGTTTCGTGTCAAACTTGTACTTATCAGAAGGTCCAAAGCCACCTTGTTGTGTGGTTGCGTGTCATATGCAACTAAAGGTTCCTTTTATTTATTTATTTTGAATTTTAATTATTTTTAAAATTTAAATTCAATATAGTTGGTTGGAATGTCTAAATGCAATGAGTGGTGGTGCGGTTATGTCTAGCATGGTAAAAACTTATCCTTAGGAGAGGTTAAGGCGTCGACCCATCTTTCCTCCACTTTTCTAAACAAAAATTTAGGGGGTGATCTATAAAGTGGGATATCTCTTTATATGGTTCAAAAGAGATATATATTTCTTTTAAAGATTGGTGGATAGCATTTTTTGAAGTGGGGGTTAGGTAAATTTATTCCCATCTTTGTAAAGGGACTATATACCATTATAAAGTGGTGACGAATATCGAAGGGGTGTAAATAATGGTATATTGTATTATTTTAAGGGGAAATTATAAGGTGGTTGAAAATTTTTAAGTTATGAAAATTTAATAAGGTTTCTATTTACCGTCATTTGTATTTGACGGCATTAAACTTTGCCACTATTCCTTCTTTCACTCTCGCTTGTCAAAGACGGAGGGTGAGGTCCAGTCTGACAGGGGGTCAGACCCCCTCGCAAAAACACTTCAATTTTTGGTGTGATTTGTACATAGGACGTATTTTTGGCAGTCCGACGTCCCATTTTTAGAGTGTTTTTTGTCCTCTTTTGTGCCACTTGTACCCGCAAACGCATTTTCGATGGTAACCGACGTCCCTCTTTGGCCATCCATTGTTGTTTTTTCATGTCTCCGGATATGGATTCTTGTATGTTCGAACCACTCAACTCCTCAAACTACACATGGAAAACAAAAATGCAGATGCACTTGCAGATGAAGGGATTGTGGAGAATTGTTATTGATGATTTTCCCATTTTTACAGATGAGGGCGATATTGTATGGCATGTGTCCTTGCAAAAGGAGGCACTTTTGTTTATTCGCCTCCATGTTTCTGAGAGTTTGCAGTTTCACATTGTACATGTCACGTCACCCAAGGAAGCATGGGACATTATTTCTATATTGTTTGATGAGGTCACTTCACCTCCACATGTCCCTCCTCCTTCCTCTCTGAGTGAGGATTCTTCTGTTGGTGACATTGTCTCTCCACCATCTTCTCCCCGCTGTGAGGATGTTACTCTTGATGGTGATTTGCATGAGGACTCTTTGGCATCTTCATCTTCTCCTATTAGTTCTTATCCCATTTCCATTGTAAGTGAGGACATATTTTTTGAGGATGAGACACTTATTATTGGTGGTCTTTTGCATGAGGTACCTTCACCTCCTCCACCTACTGATGCACATTCTGATACAATGGTTGTTGCTCTTGTTTTTTATTTTGGTATGACTCTTGACAGTACCCTACCAAGTCCTAAGCAACCCATTGATCCTATGGCCTCTTTCCTAGCACTTCAAGAAGCAAACAGGAAACTTTTGATGCCAAATTCTCTTTTGCGCTCCCTGATTCATGGAAAGGATGCCCTCATATTATCTCTATAGAAGAAACTAGTTCATATGCCATCATGTTGTGTTACTAAATTGGTACGCATCCACTTGATGCACTTTTACAGTGCGATTTACCAGATTCTGAGCAGCCCATTGTTCTTGTTGATTCTCTTATCGCAGATGATACTTATGTGCCTACTGTTGTTGCACACTCTACACATCCCACTCTAGTTCCACCTGCATATATGCCTACTTCTTTTGAGAATCATACCAATGGCTTTGGCTCCCACATGCTTCGTTCCATGGGTCACACTACCAGACTTGTAGGCATTAGGAAGCATTTACAGGGCATTGCTCGCCCTATTCACCTTGTCATGTGGATTGCTCGGCATGGCCTTGGTTATGATGCAGGTGCTTCATCTTCATTGGGATCTGTTGATAGAGCTCCATCTTTTGTTCGTTCCACTCTTCGTGAGGTTTATGAGGTACATATGGGCTCTTTTGCACCTTCACACAGGGCTGAAAAACCTGAAATTACAGTGGTCTGACATGATCTACCTGACACTTCTTTGGATGTTACCTCAGATTCTTCTACTATGAACTTTGCACCCACACATATGCAAGCATCTACATCCACCATTTGTGTTCATTTGGGGTGGATTTATGATTGTTCTTGGCAACGTAAGAAGCATTCTTGGCAAGGACACTACAACATCATTCCTCCACTATTCAACCTCTTCAACCGCACATTGCTCCTCCTGCTTGTTGATGCTCCTTATTGTTTGAGCTCCTTGATTAGGCAAATGTGTTCTTTTCGAGCATACATCTCTCATTGCATAGATGATGTATTCCACATATTGATTGCATTGTGGAGTTTCTTCCATCACTTGGTGATATTGTTGTAGGATAGGACTTTTGTTTGTAGTCACACTGAGATGAATGGAGATATTTTTTCTTCATGTGTGTGCTCCATGATTGAGCACCTTCTTATCCAGTTGCATGACTATCCCATCATCACTAAGGACATTATTCTTGAGAGATTTTATATCTGCATCTGATTGTTGACAGTCTCCTTCAGTTTTTTGGTGGACCTTGTTCTCCTTTTGGAGCGTAGCTAGTTTGGTGTAGCCCAGTGTCAACATTTCGTTGTTTGCATAGTGGGATTGGCCCACTCATTCAAATGGTTTTTTATGTCACTACACCCACTTCAGCATTATGGGGGGGTGTGTGGACATACTACTTCAGGATTTGTGCTTATTGTTAGTACACCATTTTTTCTTTTGGAGGCAGGTGATTAAGTGCATTTGTATTTGATGGCCTTCATTCCATCTAGTGCACCTCTTCAACATTATGTTCGAGTATTGAGCCATTTGCTTTCTTGGGGCACCTTGCAACATATGTTTTTTGCTCTCTTGACTTTAGCTGTTGTTACTGGTTTTTGGGCACCTTGCGATGATGCATTTCATCCTTGGTGACTTTTTTTTCCCAATGTTTTGAGATAAGTGTTTTTACAGAGTTAGCCTCGTATAGTGTACCAGTTCCTATTTGACTTGGCGGTTACAGTGATTCATCATCCATGTAGTCCGGTAAGATGGATTGGTTACCATAGAGAAACTTTGTATTTCACTGTGATTTGTACATGGGTGCCTGATTAGGCCTAGTTGTTGGGACCCATTCAATCTCTTTGCTTTCTCTTTTCTTGCTCCCTATTTTGCGCTTAAGGGAGGGTGTTGGATTGAACATTAAAACTCATTTAGGAGTTAAGCTTAAAATAGGAGTTGTTTTATTTTGTTGGATTGGTGTGTGCACGTACAATATTTGGTGTGCAACAAATTATGCAATCCACACTATTTTGAGGGGACCAAATTGTTGTTGTGAAACCAATTTATTATGCCTATTTAATAGGCACTCCTATGGCTTAGCAAAAACCGGTGAAAAAGAGCTACGAATTGTGTATTATTCTTTGAGGAAATAATGGATACTGACTTGTGCATAGTTTATTCTCTGTGTGCATAGTATTTGTCTGATGGCTACATTTTTCTGTGGTAATGGTCATGCAGGAGAGATCCGAGATAAATGAGAATTATTCTCATTTCCGACAATAATTTGAGGCTTTGGTGCAACAATGGGATCGTCCCCTAAGGTGTGGGACTCTTGCGCTCCTTGG
The DNA here is from genome assembly GCA_037957365.1 of Torreya grandis. Lineage (NCBI taxonomy): Eukaryota > Viridiplantae > Streptophyta > Pinopsida > Cupressales > Taxaceae > Torreya > Torreya grandis. Next base: position 1,054,320 of record JARHVA010000950.1, read on the forward strand.
GACGAACCTCCGAAAAAGGCAAGCTTCCTTCTAATCTAAGTGCATCTGGTTTAGGCCCAATGCACAGACCTACAAAGAGCAAAAAGGGAATCCACTACTGATGCTAAACCTAATCTTCAACAAGGAAAAAGGGAGAGAGAGGGTGAGGGGTTTGCCGAAAGGAAAAGTGGTGATGCACCAAGAATAGAGCGAGCAACCCTACAACCTTAAAGAACACAAAGCAACTGCAAAAAATGAGAAACTATTACACAATCCCCAAAAAAAACACTACTTGCATTAATATTTCACATGGAGGAACACAATGCAACACCATGGGGACAACAAACGGTCCACAAATAGGGCGTGCATAGACCTGGACACACATAGAATATGATCTGCAAGAGAGAGATAAGTTCTACACGGGTGCGAATGGTTAGAAAACAATGCAAGGGAAAATACATCCACAAACAAAGATCAACAATCATTAAAATGCACACATAATGCAAGAATCATGGAGAGAGGTACACTCAGTCTTTTCATTAGTCCCTGGGTTCAAGCAACAAAGGGCTCATGGAGGACAAATCTTAGCGGCATCTTTGTGCCTAAAAAATGTTCCCCCTTATACAATGAAAGACCCAACTTTTATAGATAAGGGAAGCCCATGGTCATTAATTAAATTGGAGAAATACAGATGAGAAGATTAAATAGAAGCAGAGCCCATGCTTATTGAATTCCAATTCCAATCTGGACGTGGGGGTAGCTGGAGGAATTCCTTGGGATCTGTTGGACATCATGTCTTGTCGTTTGCTGTAGGGCCCCATGCTCTTTTGTCTTATTAGCCGCTATTTCAATCATTATGTTAATCGGAAATGATCACTTCTGATTCTGCAAATCAGATTGGATTTGTCCTTTTCGGCAGGGTCTGACACCTGACAATTTATGGCTTAATCGCCCATCTAGGTGGCTTTCACCTTCGAGCACTGGGTGCGAGCAGGGACTAGGCGCGGACGGGCACTGGGCTCGAACAGGGACTAGGCACGGATGGGCACTAGGCGTGGATGGGCACTGGGCCGGATTGGGCACTGGGCTACGTTTACTAAGTACTTACGCAGCGGTCCGAACTCCATTTTGGACGTGTGCGCTCCCTCATGCCCTTGTCTTTGAGCATTCATCCTTGGGCATGCATACTTGCGAAGGCCAAAACCTTAGCAAAGCGCAGAATCTTGATTCCTTTTAATCTAGCCTCCTCGCAGACTCCCTGTGAACCTTGAGAAACCGTGCTCCATGAAGCACTGAGCTGAGTCTGGGGGTGGTCCTTCTCCTTGCATGCACACCTATCGTGTTAGAGGAGTTCAAGTTCATGGTGACTTGAAAGGTCAACACCTACAATGGCTCAGCCTCCCACAAAAAACAAGCAATGCAAGCAGAAAGCTTTTGGGAGGAAAACAATCTTGCTAAAGCTCACTCCGTCCCAGTTACATGAACTGCTGCTCACCCTGGTAATGTGGCTTGGGAAAATCAAAAGAACTCCAAGGGCCCTTTGTGTTGGGCTGTGCCGCATGGATTGTGGAACTGTTGTGTTTAAAAATTCCTTCTGTTTCTTGGGATTAAACACTCATTTTATAATTATGAGATGGCAGTGTGCACCTCAAGACTTCTAGTTTTTATTTATTCCAGTAGTTATCTTCACAGCGATTGTTAGAAGACTAGGATTAGATTAGGTGCATAACTATTCTATTGTATTGAAAGTCTTTTCTGTTCCTAGTCTTTGTTTGGTATTTGGATCCTTCATTGTAATATTTTTCAGACGAATTACTAAACATCACTGCTGTCGGCATTTGCCTTTTTGATGTTATAAACTTTAATGTCTCTTTAATACAATCCTCTTTAATTTTATCAAAAAAAGGTAGGTGCATCAGCATCTTAACACATGCTTCTCAAATTGTTTGTTTGACTCGTACTTTAGAAATATGGATACCAGCCTTAAAACCACTAATGACCAACATAGGCATGTGCAGAACCAACATCTAGCAAAAGTTGTATACATCATTTGGAAGCCATGCTCATGATAAAATAATTTCCTTTGGAAAAGAATATTCCATGATGATATTAAATATACAAGAAGTGAACAGTTCCCAATAACAGGGTTGGTAGAATAAAGGACACACCATCGGTATGGATCCCTCCAAAAGAAAGATGGTTAAAGCTCAATTATGATGGAGCTTCCAAATGAAATCCAGGTCGTGCAGGAAGAGAGGGAGCATCTAGGGTCTCTGAAAGAAAAACCCTGCTAATCTATTAGGAGGATTTTGGATGGACTTCAAATAATCTAGCTGAAGAAAAAGCATTCTATAGAGAAATTGGAATCGCAATTGAAAAGAAATGAAAGAAGATTAATATCATCAATGAGGGAGATTTGATGATAATAGTAAATGCACTAAAAAAAGCAACACTACTAACTGGAACCTTAACAGAATCATTCAAGCAACATTGGGAATGATAGGTAAATGTGATTACTTTGCCAGAAGTTCTGGAAACTCAGTGGTAGATTACCTTGCCAATAGGGGTGTTGGGCTAAGAAGCCATGGGAGAGTTTGGTAATTGCTTCCTCTTTGCAAAATGACCCTCAACTTAACTTCTTAATGAGACAATATAAAAAAGAAGTTCACTAGGACTTAGGCACTTAACATGGAAAACATGGATACTCACAATAAAGAAACCAAGGAGCTCAAATGTGAAAATTATGATTGCAAATTTTGAACCATCTGATGCCAAGTTTAAGGTTCCGCAAGTGAGGAAGGCATTCTACTAGATGAGGAAACTAGAGCAACTATTAATAATAGCCTAGAGAAATGGAAGCTTACGCTTATAGTGGGTATCACTGCTGAGGAAATACACAACTAGCCAATACCAAGTTATTTCTTGCACAAAAGGATGCCAGACTATGTGGTAGCAGCGCACTTGGTGCTGTTCTAGCTTCCCTGCCAAATCCCGGTCAATCAAAGGGTAGGCCAAAAGTCATTAAAGTAGTAAATTTTCTGGCAGCACATTCTGTTTTGATAAGATCCACAAAATCCAAAGCCATTGCAGATGAGATAAGCGACATGGGATTTGGTATAATTCTTCAATTACACTATATGTAGCAGATGTAGAAAGGTCTCTTGAGCTTTATGGAAGACCAAGCTAAGCTAGCCAAGGGAATTTATGGACTGTTTGGAAAACTCCTCCTTCCCCAATATTAATCCCTGAATTCTCTTAGATTATCGGTGGAGGATGCTTACTTTGAAGCAATACCAAATTGAACGCAAAGGAAAGGAAGTGATGGAAGACCCTGAACATATGCAAGCTACAGAAATGGAGGCTAGAGCAGGAAGCAGGTCTTCAATTCCTCTTGGTTTGTCTGCAATGGCAATAGAAGACTCCTCTGACAAGCAAGCTGAAATTGTGAAAAGAAAAAGCAATGGAGACTGGTAGAGACTAGGAGGAAGGTACGCCAAAGAACTCTCTTACGCTCCCTTTTCAAATTGTCTCTAACAGTAATTTTAAATAACAAACTAACTAAGACTTAATGGTATTAATTTTGTTATAAGTACTCATGTTGAATGATAAGCAAAATTTGGTTTTCTTTAACTTAGCTCATGTTTTTGGAAATGGGGATTTGCTGCGTAATTTGCAATCTGTTCATTGAAAGAATAAGTATGCTGGAAATCCTTGCCATTCCTATCTGCAACTGCTAAAGCTTTCTGCATAGTTTGAAGGCGAAGCTTTTCTTTGTTAAATGTCCTGTTTAGAGGAACAGACCTCTGTCATGAGGAGAAAATTTCAGAAGACTGTTTAATGACAAGACGACACAGAGTAAGGGCTTTTGTGAGGACACTAGCTGAGGCGCATTGATCAGAATCCTACTGTGGTGCTGTTCAAGTTGGTGCATATATGGAGTTTACCTGGCTGCTCTCTCTTCAAGAAAAATGGCATGTACAGATGAAAGTATCAGAAGCATATACTCTGTCATGATAAAAATGCATCCTGTAGGCATTCAATTTCAGCAGTAGGCTAAACTATTGCAGAGTCATTGCAAATATATGAATAAGAAGCTGTTGGTAAAATGAAGTAAAGGTCACCATGAAATCTCTGTGCTCTCATGTTTTCCGGAAAAGGATCTATTGGGAGCTCTGCTGTTTGGTGATCATCATTTTTTTTCTGACACGAATGGATATGTATAAATGAAGTATCAATGTGTCCCTGCTCTGTAGTAGTAAAAACCTTTTGGGCACTTGGAGATGGAAGGACTGAGTACAAACTGGAGGGGGTCTGTTTCCCTACTATGGATTCTTCCAGACTCAGTTTTGATCAGATTGGAATGGGGATATGTGACAGCTGAAAGTTTTAATGAACTGAAAAATGCTGATTACCAATCTCAGCTTGATGATGGTTTGGGGATGAAATCTCTCTCTCTGGCACTGCATTTTTTTATACACTCTTATGGTCTTGGGACTTCATGTAACAGGCCCAGTAGAGGCAGTAGATAGTAGAAAGTAGACAGGAAAATGGAACTATATGTACATTTCATATTAGTAATATAACGGCCTTTTTTCATTATGGATGAAGTATGGTTGAAATTTTCATAGTATGTTTTGTAAAACAACTCACTTTGCAAACACCATACAAGCTATTTTTCTCAAGTTTGTCTGGACTTCCACCCTTTAAAGACAAAATGACTCTGTCTACAGATCAGAAAACACCATCCCTTTTTTATTTTACCAATCAGAAAATAATTCAGAAGTGGAGACATGTACCTTGAAATTTAATGGATCTGTATCCCCAGATTTTTTGGATTGTGCAACGAGATGGCCACAAGGAGCATTGCCAACAAAGAAAACATTGGAGAGGCCTCCAATTATAGATTGCAAAGCAGACTCTGCACACTGTTCAGAGAAAAAAGAGCAATCCAAACACACATTTCAATTATTACCCTCAAGGGTTAGCTTAAATGTTAAAATAAACAATCAATTGGCTTATTTTAGAATTTTTTCTCAGTTTACCTTACGCAAGGTTTCTTCATTGGCATACACTTTCTCTGGAAAATGCCATACAGATTTATCTTCTGAAGCACCATATGGAGTTCCATGGATTATGAGATAAAGTCTTCGATCAAGTGCCCTCTGTAGTGACCTGTGAAAAATGCATTCACTATTACTAGAACAAGCACATCTGATGCAAGAGTACAACACAACAGAAGTACTTGGAGTCGGTAGCTTTCCTCTAAAAACAATTTGCAATTAAATAAAATTCCAGAAGTCAACAAATATAGCCAAACAGAAATGCAATGGTATTACTTAAGAAGATACTCTCACCAGGATCCCCCTTTGAAAAATGTCACTATTTTTAGGCATATGGTCCAATGACATGCATGGTCCTTCCCAATTACAAAGTTTTAACAAATCAAACAGTGTAGTTTTAATTCGAAAACTTGAAGAAATGTTCATCATGAAATAGTTCAACTTTTAAAACTACCTTTTGTCATTTGATTTGTCTGCTTCTGTAACTCTTGGAGCTGCCATAAAGTCAATTGCTCGTTCTTCTCTCTCCCTTAAGACAAAATAACTTACATTATCATTCAAGATAACATCTAAGAAAGCTGAAAACAGGCTGGAAAATAGAGCCATACTTTGCCATGGGTTTCTGCAAAAACTCATCCGGGTATCGTCTACGATACTGATGCTGCCATTGGAGCCTGAAACCAAAAAACAATTAAGTATATCTGTTTATCAGACACATACTCTGCTTCTACAGATGTATTATTTAATTATATTATACAGATTCAGATTCACATCAAACACTATTCTTCTGTAATGCAAGAAAAGATGCTCAAACAACCGATGATGAAAGCACAACACACAGAACTTAAATGGCTAACTAGGGATAGCAGAAACAGTAATCTAGCCACACAGCTATCTGGTAGAAGCCCTGATATTCCATTGTATCTTGAAAATAACTCACCCTTAATTCCATAACTGTTATCAAACATCAAAAATAAGAAGTTGATCTCTTCATAAGTCCAACAATCTAGCCTGTAAACAAATTCAGAAAACATAATACTAATAATAGATATTTTATGCTTTCACAGTCCATACACAATGAATATAATAGCTTTTGCAAAAAACTCTCTTTTCCAAAAGCAAGGGGCAGAAATTGCATTCGTAATACTAATATATAATTGATATTTCGTGTTGTACCTAAAAAGGCAAGGGCAGAAATTGCATTCGTAATCCCTCTTAGTTTAAGGATGATGAGAATAATCCTTTTCCTATTCCATATACCCTAAGAATTTTAAATTGTCGATATCTCTGAAAAGAGTTCTGTTAATCATCCTGACAATAAATCTCTAACTCAACTTGACCCAATTGTCCTTAAGCTTGTGCGAATGGGACCCTATCCTTGTATTTCATAGGGGAACAATTTTTAGAAGCCACTGTACCTAATTTGAGCTTGTCCTGTGTAGGATATTTAACTTTATTGAACAGTTCAAAGCTATGGGATGTGCCTTGCAATCAAACGCATCATTTAGTTAACTATTTATGTTAGATTTACTTCATTGTACCGTTATTCTATTGCTTAAGCACAGGTGGCTTAAAGAGCTTTCTACACATGGTTATTTTTAAATTTCAGTTCAGATGGCATGTTTTGTCCTGATTATCATTTCCGATTGGAAATGCATTGGTGAATGGTACAATTCCTTCTGTTCCATGAGTTTCTTTGCCAAATGATACATTGTTCCTGAAAATTAATAGTAAACGGATTAAGATACCATGATAATTTAAACCGTTAAGGTACAAACCAATAAGTATCATCAAAGTTCTCATCCTATTACTCAGAAATATTAACTGGGTTTTCCATGAAATTCATGGACCCTGTTACCCAACAATATTAAATTAGTTTTTCATCGAATCCATGATGTTGGACTCAAGATAATACAATTTACAGGGTAGCATCAGATGCAGCATCTTCAAAAAAATTGGCTGAACCTAGGTCACGGTTTCTTTAATACTGAGAACAGTTATTTCAGACAGCAGTTACAGGGTGAGCGTTTTTATTTTATTTTCCCTTAAAGCAGACATGGTAGTTGTGTGTGGGCAGGTTTACCATTTTTTAAGGACAGTGCAGTAAATATTGTCGGCTACCATGCTTGGTTTGCCTTTTTTTTTTTTTTTTTAAATCCATTTTTAATTGTTACATCAGTGCAGAATTACTATCATAATTTTTAAGTATTTATGCAGTTAATTTTGTGGGTTCCCATGGCTGATACTATTTTTGACATTTAGGATTGTTGACTCGGTACAGATTCACCATCTTTTATTTAGAAGTTGACTACAGCAAGGTTGGTGGGTTGCCATGTCTGATCTTTTTTTTAAGTTTTTATTTTTTTACACACCTCCATAGTGACTACAGACAACAGCTGCGAGTCTGTAGTAACATGCAGTCAACATCGACAACAGAACCATCTGACACTGCAGCAGGCCCCAAGGGATGCCAACCCTGCAGGGTATGCCATTCCAGTAGCTCGTGATTTTAACAGTAGTGGTTAGTAAATGTTACATGGGTTTTTAATTTTCCTTTACATTTTTTGCGAACTGATTTCATTTTGTTTTCTTGCTAAGAGCCCTTTGCTCTGGTATTTACTATGGCTTTCTTTTTTAACCTCCAATCTGAATATAACTTGGTTGGTTGTGCATTTTTCGCTTTCTGTTTTTCTGCAGACTTCTTTCTATTGCAGAGGAGACTTTGTAACAGAGTTTCTTTTGAAGGCTACAGGAATCGCCACTGAGCATATCCAGATGTCTGGGATGAAGGTCTGCATTTATTCTTATCTCCACTTTTGGCTAATGCTTTTTAGGGGTCTGCATTTCTTATATTTGGTGCAGCCTGATCCGGATGCAGCATGAGCTTGTTGTCTTGTAGGTCTATAGCCAAAAAGCTAAAAGATTTTTGTGCCCAGGCAGTTGTTATGGATTTTCTTTCATTAAAAGATGAGTATGTATCTGAATCTTTGGGTCCTTGGTTGGGGAAGCAACCTGCTGCTTTAAGGATGTTTAGCCAGAGATTGTGCAAGTGAGTATTCTCTTCATGAAATATGCCTTTGCATCATGTATTCTTCATATTGCCTTTCATGGAATGTTTTTTGGAATAACATGGGCTTCAAGGAGGTTGTATGATGATTGTTCTTTGATGGGAAGTGGTGGGATGGATGATGATACTATTCTCATAAACTCATCTTCAAGCAAACTTTTGTGTTCACAACTTGCTTCCTCAGATGAACTTCCTACTTTTGGAGTTTGGCAACCAGTGTTGCCTTTGGATTATTTTGGAGTATATAACTTGATCACCCACCTTGGTTCTGCAGAATGTGCCTCACTCATTACTTTCATTACTTGTTCGTTTCTTGCATCGATCAGAATGGGCAGATAGTAACATTGATGCCTACTCTGCAGCTGCTTTGAAGGAAAGTCCTTGTGCCAGTCCTACTTAGGGAATAGGTGGTTTTGGAGGTTGTCAGGTCATCCTTCCTCTAGCCCATCCTGTGGAGCATGAAGAGGTACATCAACATCAATTGCTTGTTAGTTTTTACCTGTTCTTTTGGGGTTTTATTAACTCCTATCCATTTTTATTTTAATAAACAATTTTGTGATTACGATATTGAGATGCTCCTACAAGTTGACACTTAATTGATTTCTTTGTTGGCTTGAATGTGCGTGCAGTTTTTGGAGGTTATAAAGTTGAAGTGTGATGGCCTCACACAGGAAGAAGCGTTGCTATCTAGGGATATGTTTCTCTTACAGGTCTCTTTTATAACTTTTATTGAAATTTTTCATTCAGTTACAATGATATCTAGAGTGGGCAGCGTAATCCATAGAACGTCCTTAATTGATGAACTTATTGGCATTTTGAATTGGACAGATTTGTGGAGGAATCGATAAAAATGCCATTGGAGCTTGTGATGAACTTGTGTTTTCTTCAGTTGATACATCTTTGACCTACATTGCCCCTTTGCTGCCTTCAAGTTTCAGAGTCATTCCCTTAGAATCTGGAAAGTCGGTATATTCACAAAGCATGGTAGCCAACTGAATAGATCGTTGTGTTTTCTGAAATATAGTAATAGGTTATGCAAATATATTTGTGATGAATCACGAAATTACTTGTATTTACAAGAGAAGACATAATTGTAATGCAGAATAGCTCTAGTCCAAACCAAACATTAGACTTGGCATCTGCACTTGAAATTGGTCCAACAGGAAGTCGACCCGCTGTTGATTGTGTTGGCAATTCAAGTAACCTAAGATCAGTACCAAAAATTGCTTTCCAGTTCACTTATGAGAACCATTTGAGGAAGAATGTTGCATCCATGGCTTATAGGTATGTACGCAATGTTGTAACATCTTTGCAGAGGGTAACCATGGCCCTAGCTCCTTCCCAAATGGCTTCTCATCTTGGGCAAGGACTACCTCCTCGAACACCAGATTCACTGGATTTGTCAGAGCTACAGAGAAAGTGAGATTGATTTATCAGAGCTACGTATATTTTGGATTTGAACAGTTTTCTATTTATTTCATCAGATAAAGTAAAATATTCTGATAGGTCAGAATACCTTTGAAAGAATTATCTATACTTTTTTGCTAGACGGTTATAATTGAACTGAATGCAATTTGTTTAATTAGGTTCCACTTGGGTGTAGAGAATCTTAGGCCTGATTCTGAAGCTTACTGCCACGATGACCCAGGTTCAAATTCAGTAAGCATGCTCCCCATGATTATGCAGTTGTTCTACTCAGGATTCTTTACTGCCACGATGACCCAGGTTCAAATTCAGTGAGCATTCTCCCCATGATTATGCAGTTGTTCTACTCAGGATTATTCTCATATGTATTTTCCAAAGTTAAGTATTTTCTTCGGCTTTCAAAAGGGGTATATCTAGCGATAAAAAACAAGCTAAGGATCATCTATTACTAGCCATAAAAAACAAGCTAAGGATTGTCCAAGGGATTGTGATGTAATTGTAATAAGGGAGACTGATAAAAGCATGACCAGTTTCAAATCCTCCCACCACAATAAGGTAGCCCAAAACTCTGTTATTAACTTGATTTCCATGGACCAGCTAGGACTTGAACCTAATACCTCCATTTGCATGCTACCATGCTCTACTACTGAGCTACTAAACCCTTTGCAGTCTAGAGTGTCGATTTCCAACTCATCACCTCAAGACATGCTTCTTTGCTTGGGGCTCCTAATCTGGTTCTGATATGATATTATTTTCCATGGACCAGATAGGACTCAAATGTAGGTTCTCCAATTTGCATGTAAGTGTGCTCTAGCACTGAGCAACCCATACTTTTGCAAACCAGAGTGTGGATTGTTCTTCCATCAGGGAACATGTGGCAAGGTTGTGGTACTATGATTGTAGGGTATACTCAAGCAATGACCCGTGTTTACACTTCTTAAAAATGTGATCCATACCCCACACCACATTAGAGGTAGCCCATAGCCACACTCAAGATTTATCAAGCGAAAGAAAGAATTTACAAAAGTAAAAGGAACAATTTCTGGCACTCTTCACAACATTGAATCCAGTATACTCCTCCCGACTCTAAACTGGGTATCGATTTGTCCCCGCGGGATCATTGTCTATACAAGGCTTCATGTGCCTCCAAGATTGTTGGAAAACATTACTGATTCGCATTGAGAAAAATGTGTAGTCCCTTGTTCATTGTTTATGTCTGCAAGTCACAATACTGTTAACTCCAAATCAATGATGTTAATTCCAACAATCTTGGAGGCACATGAAGCCTTGTACAGACAATCAGCCCACGTTGAAAAATCGACACCCATGTCATTTCTACCCAACTGAGAAATATTAAAGATTTTAGGGGACAAAAAAGATGGATAGCAGATTTTACTTACGAGAACTCTTGAAATTTTGCAATTGTAGGATCGAGTCTCGGAAGAATGACTGGCAATCTCTCGAAGACAACTGCAGAGACAATATTTTCATCGATCTGAGGGGCTGTTGTAGTTAAGGGTCGTCTCCATCCTTCTCCTGGCTGCTTAAGGCCTGTGTTTATTGAAGGCAGATGCAGGCTTGATCTTAGCCTCTGCATTACTAGAACCTTGTTTAAACCCATGTACAAATAAAAGATGAATGAAAGCCTTTCATTGGAAAGGAGGGATCAATATATTGAAACCTGGTGTCTAGGTATTTGGCCTTTTGCGAAATGTTTTTAGTTTCTGGAAGAAATATAGTAAATCTTAATATTAATTAATTCCACTCCATTTTCAGTTAGGAATGATTTTTAAGGTTGCAAGGTCCCAAAAAAAAAATTAAAAAGTTGATAGTTTAGAGCGAATTAGTTTTTTTTTTAAATAAATATAAAAAATTATTTAAATTTTTATTGGTTAGGATAAATTATATTTTATTTTTAATTAAAATTTTTAAAAGAACATTAACATGATATGATGTTATTTTTAATTATTATTTTTAGTTTTTTTATTTTTTAAATGAAAAAATTTAATGAATCTTAAATTGTATAATAAAAACCAATTTAGTATGTAGAACAGGAACTATATATAATATTATAAATTTTTTTTAAAAAATGTTACGTGAACCATAAAATCAAAAACTATGACTACCATTTAGTCGTTACCCCCTAAAACTAGATACTAAAAAGAGAGAAGAGAAGTTATTGAGCTACATGGCTAACAACAGAGAAGTCAAAGATGCCATGGTTATGAATCTTGTTCACTAGAGACTTTATGCTCTGATGGTTGTGTTCAAGAGAGGAGTAGTCAACTAAGGTCTACTTGGGAAAAGATATTTTCACCATGAATATCTTGCACCTAGCACAAAATTCCATCCAATTCTCTTATGCAACTTGAACAAAGGCCACATGTGACATTAAGGTAGCACACATTTTCATATCCATAAGCTCATAAAGAGTGTAAGTGAGACTACTAAAAAATTCCATAAAGGAGAACTTACCATTACCTAGCATCATACATTCTTTTGCAATCCAACCACCAACGTTTTAAGTGTGTTTGCCCCAACAAGTTGATGTAGAAGAAGTAACAACATTATCTTGGTGCACTGAGACAAGTTTGTGACTCTTCTTTTAATCTGAGGGCTTCCTACCAAGCCTTCCCTGGTTCTTAGGGCAAGGATTATCCTCACGGCATTTGTGTAATAAATTCTCACGAGGCTTCACTCTTTTCTCTAAACTATAGATTACAATATTACCATGTTAACTCATTAATTCCTACTTCAAGGTGGGCACCAATTGGGAAGCTCCTCTATAAGACCTACAAAAGAAAAGCTAGGGTTTTCTTTGTTTTGAAAAGATGGTGCAATATGATGGTAAAAAAAATCCCAATCTTCCTTGAGTTCCTCCATGAGTGGGAGGGTAGAGAGGGCTAGAGAACTTTGACAACAAACTGGGAGACATAAATTCCTTGAAGGATCACTAAAAATTTTCCTATAAATTAATCCTTAATGGAATATGTTGTGTGTTTGATGCACGAAGTATTTCCACAACCATCCTCACAAAAATCATGTTGAACTACATCCTCTCCAAAACTATCTAACACAAAGCATGCATACAAACAAATAAAGGAGTCAACCACCCATAGCCTGTGAACCTTTAGATGTTCCTTTGCCCAATCCCATGGACGAAGCCAATATTGAGTAGAAGACTAATCATAACAAAATAAGAGTGAAATGTGGGTGAAAGGCTTGGAGGAATTGACATTTAAATGCCTTGATTTCATTGCTTTGTTCAGGAAGGTAAACTTGTGCCTAACATATCCCATTTTTCCTATTTTCTTAGTTTACATATATGCTACTATGTTTTGGACATGGGAGTGACCCGCATTAATAAATTTTGTTGGTTTTATCATATGTTTTATATAACTAGTTGTTTAATCTATTTTTAATCGAGGTGAATCAAATTAATGGATCTAAACTATTGAATTTGAAATGCAAGAATATATAGATATGACAATGAAATATAGTATGCTATAGAATTTTACATAATTGAAAATTAGCTAAAAATAGTAAATAAGCCTACAAATATACAAACCTCCCTAAAACATATTTTTATGTTGACTATGTAGGCTGATTGTAACTGAAAACTGCTAAGAAAGCCCTGTGTATTATGTCATGATCAAATGTAGGAATTTAAATTGTGTTGGGACAAGTCTGTAGAAGCAAGATAGGGATGCACTATGGCCATATCTTGGTTGACTATGCACCTAATTTTTTTATCTATGTCTATGTGACTATCTACAAGGGTTGACTATTTAATTATGTGTGTTGATATGTCATGTAGAAGACTTGCAAAAGACAAACCAAGAAATCAAATGCAAAGTGGGGCAATGCGTAAGGGGAACAATTGAGCTATCATAAAAAAATCCATGTAATCTTAATGTTGCATACATATCCCAAATGAGCCTCATAGCGATGTAGTTCTCCCTTCTAAGGTGATTGTGTGATCCATGATTATGCAGCTATATGAATGTATCAAACAAATTGATTGAAATATTTAACATTGAATGCTTTTGACCTGCAATAAAATATATTCAAACTTGGACTATATTTTTTGAATACAACATAATTTAAATTGGACGAAATAGTGTTTTTCTGCTCAATATGCATAGAATTGCCAAGTGATTGCTAAATGTGTTTGGAGAAGCTTTGATGTGCTTATATAGGGGAATATTTAGAATATTTTTATTAGTTAACTTTATAAAATACAGAGAAGAGCCATTGTGAAATATCTCAATTTTAAAAGGTACCCATTGAAGTACAGGGGATAAGGATGTGCTAGTCGACAAGGCTGCGGTGTAGCCCTGTCCGACCTAGTGCGGGTTTGTCATAGAATGACACAAACTACTAGAAAAAGTATGGCAAGAACCTGTGGGTTGAATAGAGATGAATGGGGTTAAAATAAAGATGCTTTTATGATATTTTTAGTGTTTGTAATACAATAGAGACTGTCTTTAGATTATGGGTTAGTGAAATGGAAATAGACCACATAAAGTAAGGATGTCAAAATTAAACATTATCAAGCACTTAGTGATTAATTTTATGTGTCTACATTTTCCTCCACTTTATTCTAGTGACGTAACAAAGTGAAATTACAAGAGTAAATTAGATGTGAACCTGAGTGTATATACACACTTTGTCTCTTGATGTGAATCGTGCAAGATGTCTTCATGTAAAACCTATAGCAATGCCATTGAAAGTAATTATTGTTTATATTTGAAAATTAATAATCTGACACTTGAAATTTGAAATGAGAGAAAGGAAAGTATACACCTAAAATAATATGCAATCTGATTGTCATGTAACTTGAAAGTGGAGAAGTGTTTGCCCCCTTGTTGAGTCATTTAGAGAAATATTGAACCTATGGTGAATTGAGAGTAATCAAGTTTCAATTTGAAAACCTTTGAATGCTCTTGAGTTGGAAAGATTGTATGCTCCAACTCTCATTTAATTGTGTAGAGTACTCTAAAAATTATTTGAAGGGGTGGAACCACCAATCGTGGCTCGCTATATATAAAAAGTGCAACTATAGATGTTGAGTGCCACTAGACTCTAACATGGCCCACTTACAACATGAAGACAAATCACACCATTGCAGATGGATCTAGATTATATTTAAAATTTTATGACTTTAAAACTTGTGCACTTTGAAAAATTTGAAATTACCATATAGTAACTTGAACATGAATTAATATCATGCCCCATATACTATATTGAATTGATATTAAATGCCATTTAAAAATTTCAACTATTAGAACATGTAATTGTTTAAAAGTTGAAAAAAATGGAATTTGAATTAGGTTTTGAAGCTCTGCATTGATTAGCCTTTAAGCTACCCTGTCACACTGTCAATCACCGTGGATCTAGGTAGAATTTTTATTTAGTTTGCCATTATTATTGATTTTGATAAGTGATTCACCCTTTGGGCAATAAGGGGTACCCTATTTTAAATGACCACTACCTCTCTTTGCATCCACAGATGTAGAGAAAGCTGGAGTGAGCAAAAGTAACCATGGACTCAAAGCAAGTGAGGAAATTCATCTTGAAAGTCTTCTATGAGGTAATGTTGTTTTTTCTAATTTTCCATTACCTGATGTTGTTTTGGATATGCTTGAATTTGACAAAGCCTACCATTTTTGAAAATTTTGATTTGATTGCTTATTTTGTGGGTTGAGTCCCCCCTAAGAACCTTCTGAAATAATGGGTTCACAACCACTATCAAGGCCATGGAGTGAAACTGGAAGGAGTCCATAACCTTACCAAGGGCTTTTTTTGTTTCATTTCTCCAACCCAAAACATTGTAAAATCATTGTTAACCATGGACCTTGGTTTATTCGCAAGACTATGGTTGTCTTTTCTCATTGGACTCAAAATTTTCAAGTCTTGGAACAAACAAAGATGGAAATCCCTATTTGGGTTGAGTTTCTTGGATTTCCTCTCCCCTTATGGGGTTTTATTGACCAACTCATATAATCCATAGGGCATTTCATATACCATGAGCAAACTAAGTATTTATGGCTTGTCCACAAAAGAGGGTTTATGTTGAAGGGATTTATCTCGAGACTTGAAAGATTCCATTGATATACAAATTGGCATTAATAGATTTTCTCAACATGTTTTATATATCAATCTCCCAAATACTTATTTTTTATGTTGGCCCTTAGACCACATGATCCGAGAATGTCCTTTGATGGTGCATGCACCTCCTACTTCTTGAGAAAAGGGTGGACCTGAGGTCAAACCTTAAGATGGTAATAATGATGGTTAGACCATAGTCACCAACAAAAAAACTAACAATTCTTCAAAAGGTGGTGGTAGGCCACAAAATTATTCATACAGATCTATTGGGAATAATCATGCCTTAGCTTCTATTGGCAAAACTATTTTGCCTAATAAAGTTTCACTGCTGCTTGTGCATACTCCACAAGCAGTGACTTCTCTAGTTGAAGCGCCACCCTCAGCTCCACCATCACAACCCTCTCGTAGAGTGAATACTTCAGAGGAAGAATGGATTTTGGTCACCTTGGACAACAAATTAGTGTTCCAAAACTCTCGAAGTCTCTCTCCATCTCTGAAGGAGGAGGAATATATAACCCACAAGAGATGGTCATTTAAAACATTTGATTACATGCCCAACAAACTTATGTATAATTAGTGTGTTGTGCTTATAGATCTCATAGATGAGAATGACATGAACCTCAATAGCTCCCAATGATTGTTTGTTCTTGTAACGTTCGAGGCCTTACTAATCCTCCGTGTAAGTATGTGGTCAAAAATAGTTATCATCTTTTTCGCAGTATGAAAATCCTCTGCTTGCAAGAGGTTAAGATTTATAGATTTTTACTATAAAATGCAACATGAATAATGTGGCCTGGGGCCATATGTCAGGCTACTAGGCATGAAGTTGGGCATGGTAGGGTCATCACTTTATTGGCTCTAGAGTTTTCTCAAAACTTAATTTCTTAGAGTTTAAACCCCACCCATCAGGTGGTTTGGACCCTTTTTGACTTAATCAATCATATCATTAGGTTGGATAACTTATACACCTCTAATGATGCTATGGAATGGGCCTCTTTATGGAGATAGTTGGCCGATTCACTTCCTAACGTGAATTGGGTCCTCTGTGGTGATTTCAATAAGGTGGAATCAGATGAGGATAAGGAAGGATGCCTTCTCATGTGTTGGTGTGCTGGTGAAAGAGAAGCTTAGTTCTATATGTATAAAAACCTTGAGGTATTTAATCCCAATCATCATCGAAGGAAAAACTCAGCTACCCCCTGGTTTACCTAGTCCAACTTTTGATAGGGAAAAGATAGGGTGCTTCAGCAACTAGACCGAGCTTTGCTAGTTGAACAAGATCTCTTTTTTTGCCTCGGTGCATGATAGGCCAGTGTTGGTTATCTCTGATAATTTTTTATTAGATTATCAACCTATCTAATTCAATACTGAGTGGACCACACCTTAAGTGAAGCTTGCTTCTACTCAATTTTATCTCAATATTGCTCATCTTAAACATGAAAGAATAGTGGGGCATATTATCAAAATCTAGAATCCAGTTACTTAGCCAAAGGGAGACACTGGTTAGATCTAATGGTGGTCATATGCTCTTGCTCACACTTCCACCTTTTTTCAAATGTATGGTAAACAAGTAGGCTCTTTCTGATAGCATTTGCATAATGCTACAAATCATGAGTATCTCAAGGTCTCATAGGAATCAAAATTGTCTCCTTTTAATATATAACTTCAAACTCAAGTGTCCCATTGACATCACAAGCTTCAAGTAGAGGAGGCCCACAAAGCCAAAGGATCTCAGCTGAGAGCTCATATGCATTGGTTGAAAATAGGAGACAAAGTCTCTAAGGACTTCTTTTCCCTTCTCCATTCCAAGAGATATGTTGGTAGAATTAACGTTGTCTAGGAAGGAAATGCTTGGCTTACCAAACTCCTTGACATTTTACAAGCTTTTGTTCATCACTACCATGGATTTTTTTAACACATGCCTCCTCTCTGGAATAGGAAGTGGCTCTCCAGCAATGCCTTTAGGTTGTTCCCTACAAATTTTCTAATTCTTAAAGGATTGCTTGTGATAGGCCCTTATCTCTCAGTGACCTCCATGAGGCAGTTAAGTAGATGGCAATTGACAAAGCTCTAAGAATTAATAGTTTCCCATGTGAGTTCTACCAAACTCTTTTGGATACTATAGGTCCTTATCTACATAAGGTACATTTTGAAGCTATTTTAACTAATTCTTTGGGACCCCTTATAAATCAGGGTAATATTAAGTTTGTTTATTCCCAAGGCTGGTGGCCCTAAAATTATCACCAATTGTAGACATATTGCTCTTCTCAATGTCTCCTACAAGATTGTTGTTAAGGATTTAGCCCTCAGGGTCAAACATATCCTTCCTTTAATTGTCAAAAGTGAACAAATTGGCTTTATTCAACATGGATTCATTCTAGATAATGTCATTGTTGTCTAGGAAGGTATGAAATGGGATCGTGTCTCTAATCAAAAAGCTATGTTTGTCAAGATTGATTTTGAGAAGGCTTATGACCATATTGACTAGCCCTTTATCCTGGGCATGCTTTAAGCCCTTGGTTTTGGCCCCAAATTTATTCATGGTCAATATGATCTTCCAGGATGTTGGGGCTTCTATTACAATCAATGACACTCAATATTCTCAGTTCGAGCTTCATCATTATATCCAATAAGGTTTCCCTTTACCCCCTTCATTATATGTGTTAGCAATATAAGGATTTAGCTACCTGTTACCTAATTACATTACCATGGGTTTGGTGAAAGGGATTTCCCTCCCTCAATCTGATAGATAGCTATTGAATGGGCATTTTGTAGATGATTCTTTTATCACACTTCAAGAGGAATAAGAATCAGTTAAGAATGCTAAAGAATGTCTCCATATTTTTTGTTTAACTTTAGGTTCATTTATCCAATGGTGAAAGAATCAATGTTATTGCTAATTTTTGGGTCCCAAACCTCCTTGGATGGAGGGATATCAATGGTAGTTACTTCTCCCAGGGGTATAATTTAAGTTCTTTGGCATCCCTTTTGCTTTTTCAGGCTTCTCCCTCTGAGTTATGGTCTAATGTGGTGCAAAGGGTTAAGAAAAAATTTATTTTTGGATCACAAATCCTTTATCTCTAGCTAGAAAATTTGAGATATATTCCAAAGTTTTGGTAGTTACTCATGTTTAGTATTCTTCCTATTAGTCCCCTTCTAATGCCACTTGCAGTAAATTATAAAAAATCCTAAGAGATTTTCTATGGGCTAATTCTAAAGGTCACAAGGGCTTTTATAGAGTTACCTGGAACATATGTTGTCATCCCAAGGAAGCTGGCTATCTTGGTCTTCAGGACATTAAAATTTAAGGCCTTACTCTTGGTATTAAATGGATTGTTAGAGGTCTTGTTGGTGATGAATCTTGAAAAAATCTTCTTCGCCATTATATTTTTCAGGGGCTTCCATGTGGTAGAAAGGCTTGGCAAGGCCTGAGAATTCACTCCCTTCTTGTTACTCCAGTGATAGTTAAAATCAAAGGTACTTTTGTTGTGCAAAGCCTATGGAAAACATGGGAGAAGCTTAAGCCCCATCTTACTTGGGTTGGCAAGGGTTTCAGGAATGGACTCGACATTAACTCCCACTCTCTCTAGTGGTCACCTTGCCTAAAATTTCACAATGTTCCCTTTACCTTAGTGTAATGGGTTAACTGATTAAAACTATTTAGGAAAGGTGTGAAGACTATAGGTGATCTTTTTTCAAGGTAAATCAATCTTGGCTCATTTGGGTGAAAAATTAGAACAAAATTCATTTAAATAATTTAGACACAGAGGCTACAGAAAAAATTTAAGGTTCTATACCTAATGAATATTTGCACAAAATAGGGGTCAACTCTTTTGTTCCTTAGTGGAAGGATTGGCATTGGCCTAAGACCACCCCTTTCACTTGATATTCATCGTGATTGGGTTATAATATACTTGCCCCTTGGCACATTCTATATGAAATACTCAACCTTAGATAAAATCTCCATTCCAGTCATGGGGTTTGGGATAAACATTTTAGCACTATGTGGACTACTATTATTGAGCCCAAAAAAGCTCATTTTTTCTCGTGTCTCCTTTATCAGGGTTTGCCTATGGGTGATCGGCTCAAGCATCTGGGGGTCTCAAACCCCATCTAATCAACTTGTTGATAACTTGAGACTTTTAAGCACCTTTTTTGGTTTTTCTCTCATGCACAATTTGTATGGTGCTAGATTCATTCCCTCTTTCAACCTTTTTGACTTGAATTATTTACATGAAAAATGGTTCTCTTGGGGGATTTGAATCTGCTTCCTGAAAAATATAACATATTATGATAGATCTTTTGAGCTACATTTTATTTCAAATATGGAAAGCTATAAATTATGCTTGCTTTAATCATGAAGAGATGGAACATAGTTTTTCTATTACTAAAAAAATTATTATTCTATCTAATGTTACTCTTCATAGTTAAATCCAGACTAATAAAGTTCATCTGGAACTATATCATCTCTAACATTTAATCAAACACTAGGGAATGCCCCAGCATGGTTAGCCGTGAACTTCTTAGGCCACCACATTATCCTATGCCTCCCCAAGTGTGAGGGTGTGGTCCACATTGGCAATATTTTAGAACCACACTCATGAGTCATTATCCTCGTCAATCACCACCTCGATGGTTTTCCCCATGATGTAGTAGTCTGAGTGGATCTTTCAGATATAAAGGTGATGGTTGGGGCTCGGGCCCTCCTCCCCCAAATCATGATGGTTAAAACATGGGTTGGGGTCCTCCCCCCAATAAATTTCTATGATGTCTCTAAAAATTTATCCTGAAAGACACCAAGATGATGAATTAGAATCTCAACAAACTAACGGTTGGGAGCCCTTACCTATGGACAAGGATCCTCTAGCTTTGGGAGGATGGGGTGATAAGCCTCAGGACCCATCATCTCCACCACCTCCCCTGACGTCCATGTTTGTTTTGACTACTTAATTGTCCTCTTTATTGCTTTATGGTCCTCATTCTTTGTGTTTAGCTATTGAACTATTGAATTGATATTTTTTATTGTGTGGTCATTTATTGACCACCTTTTGGACATTTCCCAAGGTGTTTTCACCCTCAGTGTGACTATACTCGTGGGGTGTGACTTTTTCACCTATTATTTATATGATTAACATTGTAACATAATCTTGCTTTATTAATATATAAATATGATCTTCAATAAAAAAAAAGTTACCACTTGTAATTTTAGGAATAAGTGCATATGTATGTGACAAGCCCCCATAATTTGAAAATTCTTAATCATGCTATAATTTTTGAAAACTATGTAGTGTCATAAATTTAAAATTACCTATTGAGGACTTGAATTTTCAAAATAATCCCATTATGATGCCCCCTTTTTGAGATGTCGGACGTAGTTTACAAGTCACTTAGCTCAAAAAGAGAGTTATGTAATATGTGGAAGATGTAATAATGTAGTAGTACTTGGAATTTTGAATGTATTGCATCATAATATTTGAATATAACATTAAATTTACATGTATTAGATAAATATATCATTGAAGAACATTATTACATCCCGATTCTCTCACTAAACTGATTTACCTAATTATCCTTGGATTATTATGGTTGTTAAATTGATTTGTTATTAATTAAATTTCAATTCATATGTTGTTATGGGACAGATATATGTAACTTAGATTTCATGATTTTATTATTATGAGATGGTTGATTATGAATTTTATACATAATGATTATTTTACATTTGTTGTTATAGCACTATTTAATGTGTGTGTGTGTGTGTGTGTGTATACACACACACACACACACACACACACACACACACACACACACACACACATATACACATATACACACACACACACATATATACATATACATATATATATACATATACATATATATATACATATACATATACACACACACACACACACACACACACACACACACACACACACACACACACACACACACACACACACACACACACATATATATATATATATATCATGATGTATTTGATTAACTACCTTCTTGTTGTGAGTTAGATGTAGGAGAGTTCATCCCTTAGAGCATGACAGAGGGAGAGCATCATCAGAGAGAGTGAAGGATGATAGAGGAAATGCTAATACCCATACACACACCACATTAGATTTAATATGTTATATGCATTGTTTATTTGATTTGTTAGTGTTAGTACATTTTAAAAGTTAATTTAGTTAGACTTAGTATATAATTATGGAATAAATCTTGTATGGGATTGTATTTTGTATATCATATGTAGACTTGATACTTAATGTTGTAGTATGATCATATAAGGTTACTTTACTTGTGTTTGTTTATAATTACGAAACATAAATCTAATAGAAGATATCTAATTACTATTATATATAGACTAGTAAAATGTCTTTAAAATGTTTTAGAATGTTCAAATTACTATTATTGATATTTGAGAATATCAATATACATCAAGTTATTAAAATAAAGAAAGACATATATAGCTTATACACACTAGTAATTAACTTAAACAATTATCTTGTTATAATTGGAATCAATAATTGATTGGTCTATCATTTTGATATATAAAAGATAGTTGACATTATAAAAGAAGATAATTACTTTTATGTGATATTTAAGGAGGTTGAATTATCCAAAAATACTAACCTAATCTTGTTGTCTTGCATGAACTACGTTAAAATTTAAAAGTATTGTTATCATTTTGAAAATGATTAGAAATAGACTTTAGAGTGGTATACTCGGTCATGAAACATAGGTTGACATACATAATTTTAAAATGAATATTTTAATGAATAAAGAATTAAGGAAAGTTCAAATTAGGGCATGCATAAGCAAGGTTAATGATAATTAACTCGTTAATAGTTAATATTAAACTAGAAAAGCATGAGTCTTGCATAGTAACTGTGAGTTTGAAAATTTTCATGCAAAGCTCGATGGGAGAAGTAGAATAGAATAAAGGCAAGATGAGAGGAGAATGAGATATGGTGAGGAAGAGAAGAAAAATATAGATCAAGGAGGAAAAAGGATTCAAGTTCATCTTGTTTCAATTTTGGAAGCTACTTACCAGGTTGGTAAAGTAATTACTTTCAATTGCTTGCACAATTACTGTATATGGTTTGAATTAGCAGGGTTTAGAAATGAGTGTAAATTATAAATAGATCACAAGCTTAGCCCTATGGATGGCTTGGCCATCCATAAAACTAAGCCAAAATACCTTCCTAAACCCTAAGACTTCAAACTAGTTAGATTTGGGTGCTGAGTTGTTAGGGTATAATGAATTTAAATTCATGGAAATACAATGCCCTAGTTGAAATCAAAACCCTAGGTGAATGAAATTGTAGTATATATACACATAATTGAGTTTAAACATTTAAATATATATACATGGGTTACATATACACACACACACACACACACATATATAGGTAACATACCCATCAAGTTGTTTCTCTATTCATGTGTTTGTAATGTGTGTGTATATGTATATGTATATATATGTATATGTATATATATGTGTGTGTGTGTGTGTATACACACACA